>JAQIBA010000042.1:0-422607 GCA_028293925.1 Brueelia nebulosa
CTTTTTCAAACTTTTTCCTGTACTCCCAAATGTACCAAAAATCGAAATCTATCAGAATAAAACAAACTACACACAGATCTATTCTTTAGGATGTAGAGAAACGGAAAAAACCCCTCCTGAGCTCAGATGACGCCGTTGTTTAAAGTTATTCGTAAAACTAACTTTTTCAAACTTTTTCAAACTTTTTTCTGTACTCCCAAATGTACCAAAAATCGAAATGTGATTAATTAAAACAAAATGCACATACATCTATTCTTTAGGAAGTAGAGAAACGGAAAAAACCCCTCCTGAGCTCAGATGACGCCGTTGTTTAAAGTTATTCGTAAAACTAACTTTTTCAAACTTTTTCAAACTTTTTTCTGTACTCCCAAATGTACCAAAAATCGAAATCTATCAGAATAAAACAAACTACACACAGATCTATTCTTTAGGATGTAGAGAAACGGAAAAAAGCCGTCGGAACCACAGAGGACGCCGTTGTTTAAAGTTATTCGTAAAACTAACTTTTTCAAACTTTTTCAAACTTTTTCCTGTACTCCCAAATGTACCAAAAATCGAAATCTATCAGAATAAAACAAACTACACACAGATCTATTCTTTAGGATGTAGAGAAACGGAAAAAACCCCTCCTGAGCTCAGAGGACGCCCTTGTTTAAAGTTATTCGTAAAACTAACTTTTGCAAACTTTTTCAAACTTTTTCCTGTACTCCCAAATGTACCAAAAATCGAAATCTATCAGAATAAAACAAACTACACACAGATCTATTCTTTAGGATGTGGAGAAACGGAAAAAACCCCTCCTGAGCTCAGATGACGCCGTTGTTTAAAGTTATTCGTAAAACTAACTTTTTCAAACTTTTTCAAACTTTTTCCTGTACTCCCAAATGTACCAAAAATCGAAATCTATCAGAATAAAACAAACTACACACAGATCTATTCTTTAGGATGTAGAGAAACGGAAAAAAGCCGTCGGAACCTCAGAGGACGCCGTTGTTTAAAGTTATTCGTAAAACTAACTTTTTCAAACTTTTTCAAACTTTTTCCTGTACTCCCAAATGTACCAAAAATCGAAATCTATCAGAATAAAACAAACTACACACAGATCTATTCTTTAGGATGTAGAGAAACGGAAAAAACCCCTCCTGAGCTCAGAGGACGCCGTTGTTTAAAGTTATTCGTAAAACTAACTTTTTCAAACTTTTTCAAACTTTTTCCTGTACTCCCAAATGTACCAAAAATCGAAATCTATCAGAATAAAACAAACTACACACAGATCTATTCTTTAGGAAGTAGAGAAACGGAAAAAACCCCTCCTGAGCTCAGATGACGCCGTTGTTTAAAGTTATTCGTAAAACTAACTTTTTCAAACTTTTTCAAACTTTTTTCTGTACTCCCAAATGTACCAAAAATCGAAATGTGATTAATTAAAACAAAATGCACATACATCTATTCTTTAGGAAGTAGAGAAACGGAAAAAACCCCTCCTGAGCTCAGATGACGCCGTTGTTTAAAGTTATTCGTAAAACTAACGTTTTCAAACTTTTTCAAACTTTTTCAAACTTTTTTCTGTACTCCCAAATGTACCAAAAATCGAAATGTGATTAATTAAAACAAAATGCACATACATCTATTCTTTAGGAAGTAGAGAAACGGAAAAAACCCCTCCTGAGCTCAGAGGACGCCGTTGTTCATTTTTTTCAAATACAAAAACTTTGCACAACTTCATTCGTTCCTGTGTAGAAACGTTCTAAGTTTAAACACAGGTGTGGGGCTATATTTATACTTCTACTATTTATACTAGCAATACTATACTTTCATACCTTTGTAATGATTTGATTGATATCTGTTTTTTGTAAGAAAACAATATTTTGAATTGAAATTTAATTGCTTCATTTTCTTGGATTAATTCCATATTTAATTAATTAACTCTTTAATTATTTTCCATTACTTTCATATGAAGGGTTTCTTTTAGTTCAGGCAAGAAATAGACATACTCGAACGGAATATACAAACTGAATATCAAATACGTACCCAATATTCGGCGAATCCCTAGTAAATACAAAATCCAAAATTTGTCCTCCAATTTTATCCAGGCTATATCAGGATTATCTAGAAATGACCGTTGCACTAAAAACTCAGCCAGCTGCGCTTCATAGGAAATAATAACCAACATTACATTTTCAACCCGATTACCTTTAATTATAATAAGCTAAAAACACTTCACTCAACATAAATCTCACATTTTCTAACATTCAAACAAACAAAAATTTCATTCTTCATTGGAAAACCACACAAATTCTCAATTGTTTTGTAAAAACAACGGCAACGGTTAATATAAAATGGCAACGCTGTATTCTCATCTCAGCCTTACGCTCCTCCTCCTCCTCCTCTCAAGGATGACGTCGCCAGACCGAAGTCAACTTGTTTACATTTTCATTTCCGGCCTTTACATTGATGAATGCAGATATCCCAATGGTTGACCGCACTCACCCAATATATTTATTAATTATAAAAAAAAATATGCGATTCTGATTTACCTAAACACTAATTTATTTTAATATTATATGTCCTTTACATAAAGAAAAAATTTAACTGAGAAATATTAAATTGCGCTCTTACAGATTTTCTAACTAAAAAAAAAAAGATTAAAATGAATATATTGCCATTAAATTATACATTATGAGAAATACAAGAAAAAACACACACTATCATAACTTTCCTAAACACAATTCTGTACAACTAAATACATAAAAAATTGAAATAATCACAATAAAATAAAATACACACACATCTATTCTTTATGAAGTAGAGAAACGGAAATAAAACAAAATTAAAAAATTTTTTAAAGTTAAACGGTTTTATTTCAAGTGCACTAAAAATTAAAAAAATAATTTGTGATGCAGGAGTATAAATATATACATGAGTGACAAAGAAAAAGACCAAAAAACTGTTGTCCATAAAACCGTGGGGCGATATCACACGTTCTGCGACCTCTACAATTTTTATACTGTGTAACGCCCCACGGTTTTATGGACAACAGTTTTTTGGTCTTTTTCTTTGTCACTCATATATATATTTTACTCCTGCATCACAAATTATTTTTTTAATTTTTAGTGCACTTGAAATAAAACCGTTTAACTTTAAAAAATTTTTTAATTTAGTTTTATTTTTTACTTTTTAGTTTTACATTAAAAAGAAAAAACATAAGACTAAAAAGCACTGTGTGTGGAGTCCAATCTCCGGACAAAAACTGCTGATGGTAGCAATCCGCAGAATGTTATTATTATTAAACGGTTATATCTGAGTTGTAAAGTGATAGCAGAATATATTAACAATGCGCTCATTCATCGGCCGAGATAACCTTATCTCTTCAAGAATTCTAAGTTGACCAATTTTTTAGGCTTTTTGAATTTTCATTATTTTTTTTTATTTTTACCTGAGCACCAATCTAAAAAATTTTTTGAGAAATTTGAATTGTCAGCTAAAACGAAATTGTGGGCCAAATTTGAACGAAATCGGTTCGAGGGAAACGGGTCAAATTTCGCCTCAAAGATTTGATTCTCGGTCTTTGCAGACAGACAGACAGACAGACAGACACGAAAACGAAGTTAAATAAAACCGTTTAATAAAAACAGGGCACAGGTAGCTACCTGTGGCATTTTTTCGAAAAATCATGAAAATCGAAAGTATTCAAATCTGCATGCTACCGAAGACATGTAGATGCTACTGGAGAAATTTCATGTATTTTTTGAACTATTCATTATTAAAATTTTTTTTAACCGAATACGAAACTTTAATGTTTCCTCTACGTTAATGGTTAATGTGAACCCTTGGCAGTCAATCTTTTTCTTATTGGGGGCAAAATTCTGTCCATAATATCGCGCGGACCTCACCTGAGCATGTAACCAAAAATTATTGCATTTGACTGTTGATCTCTTGTAGGACCACTTGGCACTGGGGCCAGTCGGGACGGAACGGTGGGCCGCATTTGGCCCTGTGGCTCGTGGTTGAGTATCAAGGACCTTAATCATTATTCTAAGATTTATGTGGTGAAATACAAACCATAATTAACACTCCATGTGTTATAATTCGATATAGTTTCTATTTTAGTGTAAATGCCTTCCCAGAAATTTAATTACAGTGGGGCCCCGCACAACGAACGTAATTCGTTCCCGGACTGCGTTCGTTGTAAGGATCGTTCGTTGTACGAAACACAATTTCCCATATACTTCTATGTTTAACCGATTAATCCGTTCCGAGCGGCAGCAAAAAATTGGCAAAACTCAATGCGCAGTTTCCTATGTTTATCCCTTATCTGAGGGATGAACAGAGCAAGAAGAAGAGATGATGTTAGTGGACCACGAGGAGGTGAAATAAGGAGGAACACACACTATTTAAGGCCTTGTAAAGTCTCATGCACACTTCTTCAGACAGTCACTTCAGAAAACAACAAAAACAGAGGCAAAATTTGGTAGAGTCTAAGAAAAAAGGCAAGTGGATTTGGAGCAACAGTCACTGCGCCTCGCAAATTTCCTGGAAAAGGACTGTTTGCAGAAGTCGGTGGAATGCGCGGAAAAGAATTTGGCGGCATGTCCTTTCGAAGAAATCGATTGCCCAAAAAAAATTATAGGAAATCCCCCAAAAATGGTTCGTTATACGGGACAGGTTCGTTGTACGAGTCGCATTTTCGCCCAAGAAAAGCGTTCGTTGTGCGAAAATTCGTTGTGCGAGGCGTTCGTTATGCGGGGCCTTACTGTATCATGAAATCATGAATTGTCTGGAAATGAAAATTATTTTTTCAATGTTGGCTATGCTGCTCTGAATGGAGTCATGGCCGCTTTCCATCAGAAATGCGGGGATCGAGTGATTTTAACAAATAATAATAAAACTGCCGTCCGAAATTTTTCGGAGTTCAACAATGGAATAGTGTTAAGCAGTGAACCTTTGGCAGATAACTGTCTGTTTCAAGTGAAAATCGAGAAAGCCGTGAGTACAATTTTAAAGCTCTTTTTTAACAGTTTCTCAGATTTGTTTTGGTAAAGTTTCTATGTGTTATCATTTTATTTCTTAAATAATGATTAATTTTTGAGTCTTAACTGTCTGATTGGGTAAAGATTTTGCACGGCTTTTATTTAAATAAATAATTTTTTTTTAATCGAGTGTCGACCTCTGTTTTTATGATAGAAAATATCGATTTATCAATTGTAAATATTCCTGTGTGTGAGTTTCTTTCTCTGACAGTTTGGTCGTTAAACCCAAAATTTTCAGCGTTTTGAAAGCTCAATGTTTAAACTTTCATTAATTTCTCTTCTTACGGTTTTACTAATTTCTTGGTGTTGAATTCTCTTAAATATTTTTAACTTCGATTGTTCATAGATAAACTCATG
Organism: Brueelia nebulosa; assembly: GCA_028293925.1. Classification (NCBI taxonomy): domain Eukaryota; kingdom Metazoa; phylum Arthropoda; class Insecta; order Psocodea; family Philopteridae; genus Brueelia; species Brueelia nebulosa. The sequence goes on from JAQIBA010000042.1 coordinate 5,388, forward strand.
GAGCGGTTCCATAGAAATCGGAGTAATTTCATGCGATCCAGATAATCTTGACTTGCCTGCAAGTGCAACAGAATTAAAGCAGGGTTGCTGGATTCTGTCTGGAACTTCTGTTCTTCAAGATGGCCGCAGCTCAGGGGATGAGGCCTATGGAACAGATCTGGACAAGTTGAATGAAGGGGATGTTGTTGGTGTAATGAGAACAGATAAGGTGTGTTTTGGAAAATGAAATAAATCTCTCAGTTCATAAACAGTTTCTAATAAATCTTTATTTTCCTAAGGGGGAATTGAAATTTTATGTAAATGGAAAAGCACAAGGAGTGGCAGCCAGAAACATCCCAGAAAAAGTTTTTGCCATTGTTGATTTGTATGGGAGATGTGCTCAGGTTTCAATAGTTCCTGTGAATGAATCAGAATGTAAGTTTGCTTTCTTTATGTTGAATGCAGTATTAAACAAATTTACTCACTTTATGGTGTTGCAGTTTCAGTTGATTCAGAAATGGCAGAAACAGGAAACACCCACACTCAGATTACAGATTTGGTTAACAGTCTGTCACTCAACATGAACATCTCTCCTGCAGAAGGACAAACAGGTTGTTCTGGAAGTGACCGCCTCAGGTTTCATGCCAGGCATGGAATGCTAGTCAAATTAAGTTGTAATGCAAGGACTGCAGAAAGACTAAAACCCTTAGATGAATTTAATAATGGAGTAGTTATGACTCATAGGCCTCTCAGGGATGATGAGCTGTTTGAGGTAATTGGATGTCTGCATGTGCACATGTTGAAGGAAGAACCCTTGAAATGATGACTGTTTCAGATTCGAATTGACCGGTTGGTGGACAAATGGTCTGGAAGCATTGAAGTGGGAGTGACCACTCACAACCCCAACAAGCTGGAATTCCCAGCCACAATGACAAACATGAGATCTGGCACCACCATCATGTCAGGCTGTGGGATTTTGACCAATGGGAAGGGGACAAGAAGAGAATATGGGGAGTTTAATTTAGATGAGCTTCAGGTGCAGTTGTAATGTGGTTTAGCAGAAGACAGCCTGCTGTTTCAAAGGTTTTCAGGTTTATAATAAAATTCCAGGAAGGTGACAGGATAGGAATGATGAGGAAAAGCAATGGGAATCTTCATTATTTCATCAATGGATTGGATCAGGACGTCGCGGCTGAGAAAGTGCCCGAAACTGTTTGGGGCGTCGTCGATTTATATGGTCAGCTTCGCTCATTTATTTAATTAGTGGACTCTCCTGGAACTGTTTAATTCTTTGGTTACTTAATTAGAACTATTTAATTGATTGTTAGGAATGACTGTGAAGGTGACGATAGTGGACAGAGACGAGAGAGAGGAACAGAATCTAATGACCCGAAGAAACACCGAAATGAGGGAGTTCCAGGTCGTTCAGAGGAACAGCAATTTGCCGGAGGACGACGGCACCGACCGACTCACTTTCCACCCCAAATGCGGCACCCATGCGGCCGTCATAAACAACGGCAGGACGGTTCACAGACCTAAGTTAGTCCCTCAAGGGTTTCCCCCCTCGTTGTCCACCACCCGTACTCAAATACATTCCTCTTCCAGCGCCATGGACGACTTCAACAACGGCGTCGCCCTCACGAATCGCCCGCTCAAGCCAAACGAGATTTTCGAGATTAGGCTCGACAAGATGGTGACCAAATGGGCGGGATCCATCGAGATCGGAGTCACCACTCACAGTCCCAACGATCTCGAGTACCCCTCCACCATGACCAACGTCAGGTCGGGCACCTGGATGATGACCGGCAACGGAGTCATGCACAACGGATCGACCGTCATCGACGAGTACGGCCACAATTTGGACAGACTAAAGGTGGGTGCAGAAGTTCATGCGCAAGGTTTCCATGCTGAGGGTGAAGTTGTCCTTCAGGTGGGTGACAGAGTGGGCGCGAGCCGGAAGGACTGCGGCTCTCTTCACTTCTACGTGAACGGTGTGGACCAGGGCGTGGCAGCAGTGAACGTCCCCGAGTGCGTGTACGGGGTTATCGATCTGTACGGTCAAGCAGCCCAGGCCACGCTCATCGACGTCCTGGACTACAGCCCCGACACGGACAATTCGAGTCTGTCCAATACGACATTGTACAGGTGGGTGGTAAAGAGTCTGAGATTTGGTGCTCCCCAAAGGGACTGCAGTTTTGATATTTTTTGACATTTTCAGTGATCTCCGGTTTTACCACGTGCACGGGAGGAACGCGAGGGTGTTCAACAACGGGTTGACTGCTTCGAGGACTAGGACTTTGGGGGAATTCAATCACGCTGTGGTCATCACGAGCAGGCCTCTCAAGGAGGGGGAAATGTTCGAGGTTAAAATAGAAATATTGGTCGATAGATGGAGTGGAAGCATAGAAGCAGGTGAGAATTTAGGGAATTAAAGGGTTGTTTCTCGTTCACCTGCGACTGAGAAAATCCTTTTCTTTCAGGTGTTACCGCAGTTCGTCCCGAAGAGTTCGACTTTCCTAGCACTTTGACCGACATGGACAGAGGGACGTGGATGCTCTCTGGGTCTTCCGTCATGAAGGATGGCTTCACTATAAAGAGTGGATACCCCTGTGACTTGGATAGGCTTCCCATTGGGACCAGAATAGGTAGACACGTTGGACGACTGAGAGTTTCCGTTTTTGCAAATATGCACACTCACTCGTGGGGACTCGTTTCCAGGGTTAATGAGACATTGTGATGGGACTCTTCATTATTACATCAATGGCACCGACCAGGGCGCCGCGTGCGACGGAGTCCCTCCCTCAGTTTATGGAGTTATCGATTTATACGGGCAATGTGCTCAGGTGTCGATAATCAATTCGGCCGAAAGGGCTTCTAATCCAATGACGAACACTCTTTTGGCAAGTGAATTCGTCCAAAATCCGCCCCAAATTCCTCTCGAGATCACTCACAGGTAGGCGTACGCTTTCTATCATTGGGATCGGACTCAGGTTCAGAACAGGTGTTGTTTTGTACAGTTTGAGCAGTTGCTGTGGGAAGAACATCGTTCTGGAGAACGGCAACACTGTTGCATTCAGAAATAAAAACTACGCCCACGGACTCGTATTCAGTGCACAACCGCTGGAAGACGACGAGTACTTCGAGGTGGGTGCAGGCAGTGACGTACTCCTGCACGTGGGGACAGTGTACCAGGAATTTGTTTGTTGGTAGGTGTCTTTGCTGGAGTCCTCCAAGCAGTGGTCGGGCTCTCTTCAAATCGGCGTTTCGACTATTCCACTCTCCGAGTCGTTTCACTCGACCAATTTACCTCCCGTCATATCCGGCATATCGTTCGAGACTTGGTACTTGTCAGGCAGCGATATTAAACTCAATCACGCGACCGTTAGAACCAATTACTGCCCTAGTTTGGAACGTCTCACGCCCGGACACAAAGTAAGTCACTTTGTTACTGCCTTCTATGACCGAGGTATTAATTTTAATACCCGTTTCAGGTGGGAGTTAGAAGAACGAGTGAGGGCTCTTTGAAATTCACCCTCGATGGCAACGATCTCGGAGTTGCTGTTACCAATATTCCAAAGGTAAATTCTGGTCTTTTCATTCCTCTCTGGCGCCACCACCGACTTCTCTCTCTCTCTCTCTCTCTCTCTTTCAGAAAGTCTACGCCGTCGTCGATCTCTTCGGCTCAGCGACCAAAGTCTCCGTGACGAGCATCAAGCAACAGGTCCTTCCCCAACCGACCACCGACTCACCGCCTGCCTCCGCTCCTCTTCCGGACCTCGCAGAACCTTCGGGAGACGCTCTGCCCGTCACCGCCCCCTCGAAGCCGTAAGTTTACACTTGGAACGACCCGAGCTTTCCTCGCCAACTAATTTTTTCGGTTTTTGTTCAGTGATTGTCTGATAGACTCGGGCGGAGGTGGAGAGGCGAGCGCAGTTGGCACTCCTGAGAGCCACCAGAACGCGATTCCCGTGCAAGGTAGGATCCTCGGGTGGAGAAGGCGGTGGGTTGTGAGACGGGCACTCATTGTGTTCCTTTCCAGGACAGGGAGATGAAACCGAAGAGGTTTTATGCCTGAGCGAGCATCACGGCAGGAATATAAAACTGTCGGAGAAGAAGTCGACGGCGAGAAGGGTTGCCAGCTACAATCAGGCGGTGGTTGTGTCGCAGAAGCCTTTGCAGAAAGGCGTGCCTTTCCAGGTCCGAATCGAGAGGGTGAATCCCGAATGGGCGTGTGGCTTCGCTGTGGGCGTCACTTCATTAGCACCCACTTCGATTCAGTCGCCCGAAAATGCGCTCAGTCTCAAAGAACACACTTGGATAGTACACAAGGACTGCATTTTTAAGAACGGGAAGAAGGTGAGAGTTTTGTGATGGCGATTGATTAATGCGGAAACGGTTAATGGTCGACTCGTTCCAGATTCGCGATGGCTACGGCGTCAAAGACTTTGTGTTCAGAGTGGGAACGACAGTGAAAGTATTGCTCGACAACGAATCCAGACTCAGAGTGCTCATCGACGAGCAGGACTTGGGCGTGGCGGCGACAGGACTTCCTGACGTCTGTCACGCTGTCGTCGATCTCAACGGCCGCTGCGAGGAAATCTCTGTCGTTAGCAGAGCTCTGGAGGCCGACTGCGGGAAAGAGGGCGTTTCGACAGCCGAGAGACAGGAGTCGCAGCAGGAGAAAGCCGACCTCGAGGACCAGGAGAAGTACCCCGAACAGCAGGCGGTCGAGCAGCAGGAGAAGAGTTTCATCCGGCGCCGGCATTCGAAGGAAATGACGAAAACGGAGCAGAAGCTGTCTAGCTCCGACAGCTACAACTCTGGCATTCAGCAGATCTCCTCCCACGCGGCCTCCTGCAGCTTCCAAACGGACACCGACAACTTCAACACTCAAATCCAGCAGCTGACGATCGATCTCAAGTCCGACCTCTCGAGGTCGCAGGACGTCATGTCCAGTTCCGACACCTACAACACCGAGCTCCAGATGCTCTCCGCCCAGGGGAACTCCCAGATGAACCTCGACAGCGTCAACATTCAGATTCAGCAGCTGAGCACGTCAAACTCGGGCGGCGACATCTCCTCGAACTCGAGCCAGAACATTCCGCGGAGCCAGAGCCAGCCGTTCCTGAACAAGAACTCGAAGGGGGTGACGAGGGAGGAGGAGAAGGGGGACGAGGACAAGGAGAGGTGGAGGACGCTGCTGGAGGCGACGAGTCCCGGGGGAGACAACGAGGAGGAGGAGGGCGGCCACGTGCCAAGGGGAAACGGGTTCAAGAGCAATCTCAAGGGGAAACGGGGGAGCAAAAGCGTGAACATTTCTAGTCAGAACGTGAGGAACGCGAAGCGACATTGCGATTACTTGACTTTGTGCCTGAGGTTCAAGAACATGCTGGGACTTCCAGGTAAACCTTTCGTGTTTTTATATTTTTCCCCGCTTAAAAATATTAAATTTTACAATGATCGCCCAGAAAAGTGTTGATGAAAGTGTTCCTTTCAGAGGGATTCTTCTCGAAAGAACCGGCCACCTGCTACTGCGACGTCTGCTATCAAGTGGCCGCCGTCGAAGAGACCTACAAGATGAAGGGAGACCCCCCCACCGAGTACTCCATACCCATGGGTTGGGTCAGGTTCCCTCTCAGGAAGCACCCGGGCGCCACCGACAAGGTCGACACGTGGCAAGTCGCCTTCTACGGCACGAGGCCAGGTGAGCACCCTCTGCCCCCGCACCCCTCACCTCCCCCACAACGCCATCTCACCTCGCCCTCCTTCAGGCGCCATCAGGAGGATCCTCGACCACGGGGAGCTCGTCATGCCGGGGCTGCTGGGCATGGAAAGGACCAGGTTGAAGGCGAAGGAGGACGAGACGGACAGCTCCCACATCGTGTTCTCCCCCTCGATCAGATACGCCGCTTGCGACTACTTCGTCTCGAAATTCGAGTAGGTGGGGGTGGACTGGGGTGGATTTGGGTGAAGGGGTGTACATGAGGGGGTGTTGCAGGTTTTTCGACCAGAGGTCGAGGAACAGGTCGGAGGCGACGCTGGCGTTCCAGATCCTGGTTCAGCCCGGGAGTTACAAGGTGGGGCCGCCGAGCTTCGAGGAGGCGAAGGAGATCGATCCGAGGTTCGAGAGGGACGCGACGGAGTGGGTGACGAAGGAAAGGGGAGCGACGACACTGTCGGCTCTTCTTGTAAAAATTGAAGGTGGGTGGGTGGGATGAAAGGGAAGGTCATCAATAAGGAATACAATTGTGATTTTGTATTTTCAGGACTTAAAAATTAAGAGCGTCGGTGTTTCCCTGAAGTCAAATTGAAAATGAGTCAAAGTATTTGGTGAAATTCAAATAATCATCGATTATATTATTTGTTACATATTTTGTTATTATAAACCTAATGATCTATTTCTATTGCTTTTTAACCCTTTCAGTGCCGGGAAATTTTATATTTCTATGTATATAATAAATTTTGAAAAAAAATATATAATATTTCACACAAAATTAAGATAACTCAATGTCAGTTAAAGGATTAACGAATTTCATCTACTATAAAACAAATATAGAAAAAATTATATATATTATAAAAAATTGGAGTGCATCGAAGTCAAAATCTTCTTTCAATCTTTGCTTAATCTTTATAAAGAGCTTTTCTTACGCATTTGTAACAGTCGGATAATTTAAAAGGAATATTTATAATAATAAATAATATACAGAATTATATCATAAGTGTATTTATGCGGATAAAATTATGTTTCTGTCATGTTGTATTGCTTGCAGCAACCCCTTGTCTGTAGCGAATATATATTCTGATGTTGAGTTCTCTTATTTTTGTTCGTGAAATGCTATAAATTTCAAAAATAAATAGGAAATTATATATTGAATGAATGATGAGTGATTCATGTAAAGTAATAATGAAATAATGGCTTTTCCTATCGTGGAAAACGAATTTGAAAAAAAAACTGTAATAATGTTATTCTTACATTTTTAATTGATACTAAAAAAGGTAACATTGCTTTATTCCTCATTTTGTCATGAATACGTTGCTTTTTTAATCATGTAAGTACAATAATTAGTTTGCTCTTTTGTATTTGTCTGATTCAGCCATTAATTGTCTAAAAGGGTTAACTCGCATCAGGCCCACACCCTGCAGTTCTGGTCCCACGACGCCGTCACTACAGCCACGCCATTTTTCGACACCGACAGTGAAGTCACCCTGTTCTCGTGCCCCGACAGGTGCCCCTTGTACACATTCTTGAGAGAATCCCACAGGTGGACCTGAAAAAGCCTGAGTCAGCCTCTGCCGGGCGAATGCTCTGTTCTGGAGCAAAATTTACTTGGTTGTCGTCTCCTCCGCAGAAAATGAAGCGTCCCGAGGAACTCAGACCGCAGCTGGAAAAGCCAGCGCTCTTTTTGGGCTCCTCATAAAGGGCGAGCTGTTGGTCGCTTCTGATGTCGTAAGCGCGACTCGTTTTGTCTTCGGATGCGCTCGCAAAGGCGTAGCCGGAGGGATGAAACTGAAATGGCTGGGAATGAGCTTTCCTCTTCGGGATGAAAGCGGTGAAGGGAAATTTCGAGTGGTGGCACCCATTTTGTTGAAATTCTTACGCAAACTGAGTTGACATCAGCAAAATGCCCGAAGAACTGCTGCTTAGGTTTGGTGTCCCTCGCGTCCCACAACTTGCACGTTTTGTCCACGCTCCCCGTCACGTACTGATTGTTATCGGGAGAGAGAGAAATGCAGACGACGTCGCCATCGTGTCCCTCGAACTCAGACGTCTTCTTCCCCGTTTCCAGATCCCACCTGCAACTGCAGGAGGAGGGAGCTTTTATCCATTCTCATCCTTCCCTTCCATCCACTCACATTTTCATGTCTCCGGAACCCGTGATGAGGTTGGTGTCGTCGAAAAACCTGCAGGCGGAGAGGAAACCCTCGTAGCCGAGGAGTTCTCTCACTATTTTGGCGCTCCCGGATGCGTCCCGGTTGTTGAGGTCGTAGACGGTGCACATGTTGTCCATCCCGCCGCATGCTTGAACACAAAAGGACCAACGGTTTCCCCGGGAACTCGTGCGGGGCAGAGACACTCACCGACAAAGTTCCCGGAAGGAGAGAAAGCAACGCTCATCACCCACGAAGACCTCAACGGAATCACCTGCACTTTGTTGCCCGACCACGTGTCCCAGATTATCAGTTTCCCGTCCAGAGATCCCGTGACACAGTGCCTGCAGCAAACAATCGCTGTACTCCCGTCCACATCCAGACTGTACCTTCATTCCCTCTGCTGTACCTGCTGTCGCCGCTGAAGTGGACGCTGTTCACTTTGTTTATGTGCCCCTTGAGGATCTTTTTCGTGGTGAGCCTCACTTTGGGCGCCTCTGGCAGATCCTCCGTGGCCGTCTCCAGTTTCGAATCCGCCGCCTTCTCTTGTTCTTCCTTAAAGAGCTCTTAATCCGCCACTCCTCATTTACATCAACAGTCCATTCGACTTACCTTGATTTTCGCGTAAAGCGCCTCCAGCTCCTCCCTCAGCTTCTGGCACTCCGAGTCTTCTTCCTTTTTGGCCATTCTCTTGGGAAGTGATGTGGGAGCAAAGTGGTGAGAATTTTCGCTCACTTCACTAATCCTTTTTCCAGTTTGAATTGAAGGGTTTCTTTTGAGGCTTCCGATTGTTTTAAAAATCAATGCGGCGCCGAAAGTCATCGACAGTTGAAAAACGGTTCCTATACGAAATTTAATAATATTTTGTTGATTCCCTCTTCAGTTCTTCCAAATCTGACTTCAAGACTTTTCTTGCTTTTAGTTTTTACCCATTCTCTTGACAGAATTCACCATTTTTTTTTAATTCTTAAAGCTTTCTCATAAACAAACTGCCATAAATCGTCTCTCTTTTGAATTAATCCATCTATTTTTTCTGAAAAAAAAGAAAGATAATTTGTTAACTATTCTGTAAATTTTTATATTATTTTTAAACAATGAAAAGCTTCTGTCAGCTTGAGAATAATTTTTTTTTAGGAAAACTGAAGGTCTGAGCGAAAAAAGAACGAAATGGGTTTCCTTTCCCTTCATTCTTCAAGTGTCCATCCTGTCGGTCATTTCCTGCATGTCTAGACATTCTTCTCAACGAGAGAAAGACCTGATCAGGTTGAGTAAGGCCTCGGCTCTCGCGGACCATTACACCGCCGAAAATCAATTTGCTGCTCTGATTGCTGGCAAAAACCTGAACGGGGCGTTTCCGGTCCCTCTCTTTCTCTCCAAAGATACATTTTCCTTTCAGTCGGAGGTTGAATTTTGCCGGGTGACGATGATAGGAATTGTGCTGCTGATCGGGGTGCTGTGTCCTGCGGGGGGCTTTGAGCCCTGGGATGACTGCACAGTGTGGGGCGGTTTGGACACCCCGAGTTGTCCGATCCGTGACCTGAATTTGTATTTTGAGAAGCAGATCGAGGAAAGTTTAATTGCTCCGGGTTTGGACAAAGTGCAGTTTGATGAAGGTGAGTGAGTTTGGTTTGCAGATGCTGAAGTAACTGGTGCCACGTCTAACCGTTGGAAAGTGAGCCTGAGAGTTTTTTTAAAACATTCATCAGAACCGTTCCTAAGAGTGGAAAGTTTTTTCTATAAACGTAAAATGTTTTTTTTAAAAGTATTTTCATCAGCTCAAAGAGGTTGTAGAAAACATTTGCCATAATAAATTTCAATTTAATAACCCATTTTCGATTTAACTGAAGGAATTAATTCAATAGCAGCACCGCAGGGAAATCATTTGGAAAAATAAGAGCAGATATTACTTAATAAAAATGTTACCTAAAACACAACTTGCAGAAATGACTAATGCAAAAACTATAGGAAAGAATGTCCAATGAACCATTGTAGAGAAAATAATTACATAACACAAACATCAGAAATATTGGAAATCATCGAAGTGGAACTTTGAATGTCCGATTGTCTCAAAAGTAGACAATTGCCGTAGATTTTAACGGCTTTTCCGTTTTAACGCTTAAACGTTTTCCAACTGAAACAACTTTAATGAAAATAAATAAGCGATAGTAATTTTTTATCTGATAAAAAAGTAACCCCACTTGAAATACCTGAAAATAGTACAGCCCCACTCTGCTATCGTTATTGTATAATTTTCATAAGTATTATAATTGCATATACATTTATTAATGGATTAGAAGAAAAAAGTTACGTATACATAAAAATTGATTAGCTAAAATTTGTATTAGAAATGTTGCCTGATGAACGAATGAAGCTTAAAACGTAAAACGTTTTCCTTTTTTAGAAACATAAGATGGCAAAACGTAAAATGTAAAAGTGATAAAAAATAATCGATGATAAAACGAAAATTATAGCTATTTAATTTTTAAAAACGTTAAAGAGAAAATTTTGGAGGCAAACGAAGAGGATTTAAAATTCAGACGTGTCAGCAGAAAAACGTGGTTTCCTGCACGAGTTTACAGACTGAACATCTTTTCATCCTGAGATGGATTAGAATTTTGTGTTCTCAATTGTTTCCCTTTAATTCACTTGCCGAAAATGACGCGACTGGTTTTTTTTAATTTTTACTCATTGTTGTATTTAGTTTTAATGATTTTTAATGTGACAGTGACGGAAGAAAGTAAAAAAAGCGGTGAGTTTGCCAATAATCTTTTTCGTTTAAATTCTGCGTGGGATATTAAACTTGACATCCCGCGATAAAGTTCGCAATATTTTCACTTGTCTGTCTTTTATTATTATTTTCATGAGAGAGATGCTGTTAGTTTTCTTTACTTCCATTTAATTGTATCATGAGAAAAGAAACGCAGTGCGCCGCTTTATCATTTCCAAGATGTGATCAGGGCATTTCTTTGTTTTTTCTTTTAACATTTGACCTGTGCTTTGACTTTTATTAAATGAATTGATAAAAATAAATGTGGTTGTGATTTTGTAATACTTCCTGGCCAATGGTTTATCACAACTTAAACTTTTAATGGAGTGCACAATTAAGCATAAAAAATAATTATTTTAAACAGTGTAACTTTGTTATTTTGGTTTTAAAGTCAGCATCTGTAATTGAATTCACTCAGCTTTTAATGACAAAGTTCACAAATGTTAAAACAAATGCTAAACCAAAAATACTAACTTTTGCAGTTGTGCTTTGTTTTTTCATTTGCTTTTCTTGAATCCTTTGACATTCAATTTTTTGTCAATTTTATATTGATTAAAGCCTCAATGCAGTTTAAGGGCAAGAATAATAACACCCTGTGAATTAAGGAATGTTTCCATTCCAGAAAAGGGAAGCTCTCTATATTGGTGAAGACATATAAATGCCATCCCTTCTGGCTGAAGTTGTGCCACTCCTTTATTTCTCATGTCAAAATATAACCCATCTTAAATTTCATTATATAATTTTTTTTTACTGTTCATAAGAATTCATTTGGCTTCAGACCTAAATTACTATAGTAAATTCTTCCATTACTCAGCCACTGACTCTTATAATTGACCAATTATTAAAGAAGTGATCAAAATTGCATTAAAATTGGCCAGGATTGCAGCAAAAAATAAAGCTTTGGAGGAATTTGCAAGTTTAGCATTCTGGGTGATGAGTTTAAAATTAATAGATTGTTTGTGGGAATTAGAGCCATAAAAAGGGCGGAGGTGTTGACGCCATCAAAGCCATTAATCGGATTTATTCGTTTCCGAGTTGTCGATTGCTGCCTAACAGAACGATTTCTAGCGACTTTGTTCTGTTATTATTTCAAGTTTTCCTGTGCGGGGGCTTTCGTCTTTGTATTTCCTGCGAATCTCATTTACGAGCTTTAATTCTTTTATTGTCCGCTTATTCTCTTTTAGTCTTATCTTTTATTGCGCGTTGCCTTTGCTTTGAGCTTTCACTCCCAATTAAACGGTGGGAAGAGATAAACCAAAGATATTCGCTTTCACCCCGAGGGCTAAAATGACCCCAATAATGCCGATTACTCTATAACAAAACAATAACTGACATTCGATCGGCCATAATTATTTTTCGCACTCACGTATTTCTCTTTGCTGTTTTCTAATCGATTCGTTCTCCTTTACCGGTTACTGGTTTCATTCCAGACGTATTGGTACTGACTGTGGCGACCAAAGTCACCGACGGATACCTCAGGTTCGTCCGCTCCGCGAGGGTCTACGACATTCCCGTGACCACCCTCGGCCTCGGCCATGAGTGGTCGGGGGGCTCCATGAAGAGCACGGGGGGAGGACAGAAAGTCAACCTGCTGAGGGAGGAGGTGGCCAAGTACAAAGACGACGAAGAGAAGATCGTACTGTTCACAGACAGCTACGACGTGATTTTCCTGTCGGGGCTGAAGGAGATCGTGAGCCGATTCCACGAAATTGGTGGTCGGGTCGTGTTCGGTGCCGAACCCTTCTGCTGGCCTGACAAGGCACTCGCTTCCCAATATCCGCGCCAGTCGAGGGGGAAGCAGTACCTCAACTCTGGAGGTGAGTTGGGAGAGAAGCTGCAGCGATGCAGACTCTTCTGTTGGTCCTTAATTGGCTTTGTTTGGAGATCAATTGACAATGACAATTGATTTGAGTTGTAACTAATTAAAGGGTTTGACCGAGTCGTTGACTTTGATTTGCAGGGATCATCGGCTACGCGCCGGAGCTGTACCGCATTCTGTCGTACAAAAGCATAGAGAATGACGACGACGACCAGTTGTTCTACACTCTCGCGTACCTCAACGAGACAATGAGGGACACTCTCGACATCAAACTGGACCACAAATCGCAGATTTTCCTAAATATTAACGGAGCTATGGGTGAGAAAGTGCTCACTGTTTGTCACGGGACCATTTGTCTTTAATTCCCATTGAAACCCATCCTCTTTTTCAGAGGAGCTATCCCTCAAATTCAGGAACCAGGAGCCCTACGTGGAAAACACCCTGACCAAAATAAGCCCTCTCATTCTGCACGGGAACGGCCCCGTCAATTCCAAAGTGAACCTCAACAACTTGGGGAACTACCTCCCCAAAGCGTGGAGCACTGGGGAGGGTTGTTTGGCCTGCAAGGAGAGCACGATCACATTGCCAGAGCGGGAGGTGAGAGGAATCCCCCACTTTACCTCTCCCCTCGCCTATTTTTAATTTATTATCCTTTAATTTCAGTATTCGCATTACCCCAAAGTCATGTTGGCACTGTTCGTCTCAAAACCAACCCCCTTCTTGGAGGACTTCCTCGCAAAGGTGGCGAAACTCAAGTATCCCAAAGATAAAATGTATTTGTTCGTGTACAACAATGTGAAATATCACGAGGGAGACGTGGAGAGGTTTATGGACAAGTACAATCACAAGTACAAGAGTGTCAAGCAGATCAAACCTTCGGACGGAATCGTCGAATCCTACGCGAAGACTCTCGCCACGTGAGGATGACTTTGCACACCCCTCATTGCGTTCTGCATCCCCTAACGATCCCATCATTTCAGGGAGCACTTCCTCAACACCCCGGCCGATTACTACATGAATTTGGACAGTGAGGCCCACTTGGACAATCCCCACACACTGAGGCTGCTCATTGAGCAGAACAGGTGAGATATACCGTGATTGGGACAAAGATGGCGGCCGGAAGTCTTCATTTAAATGGTGGCTGTTTCAGGACCATCGTGGCACCGATGCTCGTCCGCCCTTACAAGGCCTGGAGCAACTTTTGGGGGAACATCGCCGAGGACGGGTTCTACTCCAGAAGCTTCGACTACATGGACATAGTCAACAACGACAAGAGGTGAGACTCGAAAGCAGAAAGATTTATTTGAAGCGGACGATCAGTCAAAGGCGATGCTGAAATCGGTCTTGAAACTCCTGCTGTCGATGGAGTACATGTTGTTGGCGGAGCATTCGTAGATTCCTGCGTCCATCTGAGTCGCCGGGTCGATCTCCAGTTTGGACTTCACCTTGTCCTTCCCCATTTTCCACTCGTGGACCTAAAACACGGTCACCATAGCCTGAGTCGTCCGAGCTAACGACCAACCGCAACAGAGCACTTACGTGGCTGAGGTAGTGCGCGTAGAGTTCGATGCCATCCTTGAACCAGGTTATCTGGGGACGAGGGTTGCCCCTCGCCACGCACAGGAACGCTATTTTGTGCCCCAAAACGTACTCGTAGTCGAAGTGGGAGGAGAGGATGATCTTGGCGCCCTTGAAAGCAACATTCGAACACACAGCACTGGCACACTGGCAGGTATAAACGGGGCGGGGCTGCTTACGTTGTGATTGTTGTAGTACTGGTCGGACTCAGGGTCGCGGAATTTCCCCGTGATGGGAAGGCCGTTGATTATTCTGCTCTTGGTTTTGGCTCTCGCCCTTCCCCTCCGCCCTCGCACCGTCACCAGTAGCAGGAAGAAAATCGTCACCACCTGCCGTCAACAAGAGAGTCGTGTACACCCCTACCTGAAGCCACCCTCCCTTAAACTCAGCTCCAAGACAACACATTTCAACCGGTTTAACGCCCCGCATGACGTAACAAACCACATGAAACCGTAGTTTAATACAAATTAATGAATGAGTTAATAACTTACAAGGATGAGCCGCTTTCTCATAGTAAAAACTCGCTGGCGAAACGTCGATCCGAGCCGCACAGGACGTGGAAGCGTTTAGCGCTTTCCTGCTGCTGCTGTGACCTCCGATCGGCATTCATCGTCCACGCAAGTGGCGGCCGTTCGGTTTGTGTCGACGAACGAAAGGCCTCGTCCGCCATTTTGAGGCTAATTTAAGTGGGAGTAGTTTGATTTCCGTCGGAGGGGACAGGAGGGGTTAATGAAAGAGGAAGAGAAAGGAGAAGCACTGAACCGTCACAGTTAGCATAACTATACTCTGATAAATGCAGTAACAAATGAAGTGTGAACATGCACACTAGTAGGTGTAGATGACGTAATCCGTTCTGAAGCCTCTTCTGTCGATGGCGTACTGATTGTCCGCCTGACACTCGTAGTAGCCGGCGTCTTTCTGCGTCGTCGGGTCGATCTCCATCTTGGATTTCATTGTGTCGTTGCCCATGGGCCACTCGTGGACCTGGAACAATCCGGGGATAAATGTGGGAGAGCCGTGCCGATTGGGGTGATCAGTCTTCCGGTTCGGCCGACGCCAGAAGAGATTAAATGTAACGCACGTATCCGTAGTCCTTCCGTCTGGTCGGGCGGGGCTCATAGAGGGCCCCCTTGCGCAGGCGCAAGCACTCTTCGGCGGTCAGGTCGGGAATGTCCGCGGTGATGGGGAGGGGCGAGTAGTGTTTGACGTCGACCACGTTGGCCCACTTGCCACTGTCGCGGAGTCTGTTGGCGGTGGAGAGGAGTTGGTGGAAGCGGAGTTTGGCCATCTCATGCTTGGACACTATCTCCCCGATCAGCTGGGGGTCGTAGTTGTCCTCGGGACGGGTCTTGAAGTGGGCCTTGGTTTCCAGCTCGGTGAGGAGGATGCAGTTCCAGGGCGTCCAGTCCTTGGCGATGTCCCATCTGGGCATCCGGAGGTCGATGAGGTTGTCGTTTTCGGAGACGGCGGATCGGTTGCGCCAAATGTTGGCGACGAGGAACCGCATGTCTTCGTCCTGGAGGACGAAAGCGCAGGAGGAGTAGCAGTTGCGCTTTTGCTCGTCTCGTCGCACCATTTTCAGGATGTACCTGTAGGGGTTGAGGTCTACTCTGGGGATGGCGATGTTGTGGAGCCACTGACAGGCCGAGCAGACGTTGACGGAACGGTCCCTCGCGGTGCCGTAGAAGGCCTCGATGAGTTTCATCTGGTGGCACATCTTGCAGAAGAGGATGTTCTTGTAGGGCTCTTTGTTGAAAGTGGGGTCGTACTTGGCCACTTCCGGATTGAAGTAGGGGTCCTTGAAGTACTCCCCGAAGAGGTGCTCTATCCTCTGGCGGAGGTACTCCAGGTCCTTCGGTTTGACGCCTCGAATGAGCATTTCGCACTCCTGATCGATGAGGCCCGCCAGCTCCTCCGCCACCCTCGTCGGGTGCGCGCGCAGTGCGTGCTTTAGCGAAACCAAAAGCTCGATGCGGTCCTGGTAGTTGAGGTCGTGGCGGGACAAACTCTGGTACAGCTCCTTGAGCTCTCTCGCTCGCTGCGTCTTGAGTGTGTCCATCTTGATGGTGAGGCCCCTGTAGCCCGTCCAGACCACCGGCTTGGCCACTTTCTTCATGAAGTTGAGCGCTTTCATGCGCTTCTGCCTCTTGAGTATGGCGATGCGGTGGACCTCTATGGCCTCCAACAGTTTGATCTCCTTCTCGAGGACCGTGCACAGCTCCGCTTTTCTGGGCGCTTCCGTCTTCAGCTTGCTTATCCGCTCCACCTGCGCTTTCCTCCACTTTTCCACCAAAGCGTAGAGCATGTCAAAATCCGCCTTCGTCTTCGGGTACGTCATGTTGATGATGTCCATCTTGATTCTGTTCTCCCGCTCCAGAATCCTCTTCTTCTCGTGCTCTATCTCCCAGCACTTACGCTTCTGGAACTCCTCGCTCATCTTCCTCAGGTACCGCCTCAGTATCATCGCCCGCAGGTATCTCTGTATCGTCCGCACCTTGCCCTCGATGTCCCTCTCCTTGTACCAGGTCTCGTAGTCCACGTAGGGCTTAGCCCTCACGATCCTGTCCTCCTCCGTGCTGACATAGTAGTCGCGTCGCCACATCTGAGTCGCCTTGTCGTTGACGGTGTCTATCAGTTTGGTGTTTGTGAAGGCCGTTTGGGTGTCCCGGGACACCCGCCTGTCCCAGGGGAGCTTCGGCGGGTGGGGCGCCGACTGCGAGAACGCGTGGTGGTACTCCACCCCCGTCACGCAGTCCCTGTACCCCCCCACGAAGGGCTTCTTGATCTTTCGGTTCTCTATCTCGACGACGACGTCCTTGTACTCGGACACCCCCCGGTGGTCTTTCCCCGTTTCGACCGTGCACGTGAGGATGTCCGGGACGGGGAGGTCGAGGTGGTCGCTCCTGAGCACCCATCGGTCGTTGTCGAGGGTGACCAGCCGGAAGGTGACGCACTCGAAGGGCTCCACTTCCGGTTGGAGGTCGAAAGCAGTTTCTTCGTCTTTGACCTCGACTTCGTCCCTGTAGATGATGAGGACGTCCGGGGGGACTTTGAATATCCCGGACAGGTCCTGTTTGATTTCTCCAAAGGTGAGGAAGTACCTGTAGGCGCAGGTGAAGGTGTCCCCCGTGTTGAGGACGAATTTCATGGTGACGTTGAGGTTGAGATTTTTCAGTTTTTCCTGGGGGTCTTTCACCTTTACATATTTGAACTTCTTGGCTTTCTTCTCGGCGAGTGCTCTCTCCTCCTTCTGCAGCTCGGCCTTCCGAGTGGCCACATAGAGTTCCATCTCGGCGCGGAGCTTCGGGTCGATGGAGAGTTCCCGCTCGGAGTCCGTGAGGAACTGGAGCCAGTCTATCTTTTCATAGGGGGTGACTGCCTCCCCTTCCTCCTCTCTTTCCTCCTCCTCTTCGCTTTCTTTCTCCTCTTTTACCTTGGCCACGACTTTGGCCGGCTTCTCCTCTGGCAAAACCTCCTTCACTTCGTGAGCTTTTTCTTCTCTCGCTTCCTTCGGTACTTCCTCCAACTTTCTACGAGACTTCACTCTCGCCTTCTCCGCCTCCTGCGGCTTCTTCTCTTCCTCTTCCTCCGCCTCCACCAAACTCTCTGTCTTCTCCGCCATTTCCTTCAGCCGGATGATGAGAGTGTTCCGAAGGTTCGGTTTTAAGTGCGCCAGCGTTTCGTTCACCTTCTGGTTGATATCCACCGGTATCTCCTTTCGGACTGCCGTCATGATCTCCTCCACCACCGCCCTTACCTTCTGTATCTCTTCCTTCACGTTCTTGGCGAATATGCTCTCCGGATCGTACTTGAGGCTGTCTTTCACCACGTCCATTATATACTGCGTTACGTCCCCTTCCCTGGGCACCCCGGGAATTCCCTTCTCCGTCTCCTCCTCCTCGTCGAAGGCGAAGCTCACTTCGCTTTCGATCACCCTCGGCTGGGGGTAAAGTCCGCTCACGTCGAAGTCCGTTATGAACAGCTTCTTCTTCTGCACTGGCGCCCTCTCTTCCACCCTCTTCTCCTTCTCCTCCTTCTCCGCTTCCTCCTCCTCCTCCTCCGGCGGCTGCATTATCTTCTTCATCCTCTCCTCTATCACCTCCCGGTAGTCAACCTCGAACTGAATCTCGCTCGGCGTTTTCTCCTTTGCCCGGACGAAGTACTCGTCCACTCGAGTGGCGTACTCGAAGGTGTCGATCGTCGTCAGGCTGGCCTTCTCCGACTGCGGCTCCACTTCCGGCTCCGATATGGACTCCGACGACGACGATGACAGTTCCCCCACCTCCCCGCGGTGCTCCTCCGCCCCTTCTTCCTCCTCTGCCACCTCCTCCGCCTCCGGAGTTGGCGGTTTTTCCTCCAATGCCGGCTGCTCCGTCGGCTCCTGCGCTATCTTCGTCTCCGAGCCCATGAGCACGTCCAGGTCGGACGGAGAGAGATAGTACTGCATTCCCTCCCCCCCGAACTCCTCCCCGTAGATCTCATCGTAGTACTGCTTCGTCCGCTGCTTCGGCTTTCCGCCCTTGTCGGCGCCCTCGTTGTCCTCGTTATCCCCTTCGCCTCCGATTTCCGCCCCCTCGCCTTCCTCCTCCTCCTTCCTCTGCTCCTCCTCGGCCTCCGAGTCCGCCATCTTCTCAGACGAACCTTTACCGCTCGCGTGCGGGCACGGTCCGAGCACAAACAAACGGCGCGACGGCCGCGTTGTTTATTTGATCGTTATGGCGACGTCAGCTGGAGAATCGATTCGCGGCGTCCGCATCCCGACGGCTCCGACAGCGCGACCGCCACGATATTTACCTGGAAGAACTTGTGGGCGTAGAGCTCGATGCCATCCTTGAACCAGGTGATCTCCGGCCTGGGCAGTCCCTTTGCCATGCAGAAGAAAGTGATCTTCCTGCCCAGCATGTAGTCCAGCTCGAAGTGGGAGGACTTGATAATCCTCGCCCCCTGGGGATGAAAGGAGATAATTAATTAATGCGAGGGTTGAGGGCGTGATTTCGGGCGACTTACGTCTTTATGCTCGTAGTAGTTGCCGGCTTCCTGGTTCCTCGGCCTGATGAGGATGGGCATTCTCATGCCGTACTTGGTGCCCTTCCTGCCGCCCCCGCGCCGCCCCCCGCCCCCTCCGCCTCTGGCGCTCTCTCCCATCTCGCTCATCAGCATTACCATGAAAAGGCACGCGAGTGCGAGGCGAGCCATCTTCGAGTGCACCGTGCCTGGATTCGATGCGAAGTAAGCCCGGAGTTGGAGTCGCAGATTTGGCTGCATGTGACGTCACGTGCTGTCCCTCCGCTCTTTTATTAGGTGATTGGAGCAATTATTCTCCAATTTGCTGCTTCCCCTAACCCTAACGCTCTCATCACGCTCCATTCGCCGCATCACTTTGTTGCCTTTCAGAGGCCTCTGGAATGTGCCCTACATCAGCGGTTGCTATCTCATCAACGGCACTCTCGTGAGAGACGCGGGGGTGAAACCGAACTACGTCCAGGGCTCCCTCGACCCCGACATGGCGTTCTGCTACCACATGCGGGAGAAGGCAGGTTTCTTCTCTTTTTCTCCCCCTCTCTTGCCAACTCCGCCAACCGACTCCTTCCTTCCAGGGCGTCTTCATGCACGTGACCAACCGGATCGACTTCGGCCATCTCGTCAACCCCGAAACCTTCGACGTCTCCCGCACCCACCCCGATTTCTACCAGATCTTCGACAACAAGTGGGACTGGGAGCAAAGGTGGGTGTCTCCCCTGACCCCCGCCGACCCCCGCCAACCCCCTCTGACCAAGCTCACTTTCAGGTACCTCCACGAGAACTACACGGAGAACCTGAACCCCGACACGAAGCCCCTGATGCCCTGCCCCGACGTGTACTGGTTCCCCGTGGCCTCCCCCCGGTTCTGCCAGGAGCTCATCGACATCTGCGAGGCCTACGGAAAGTGGTCGGACGGCACGAACAAGGTACGCCATCTTGATTAATGTGTGCGTGTGAGGTGCCCTGCTACTAATGAATGAGTGACACACAGGACCCCCGTCTGGACGGCGGCTACGAGAACGTCCCCACTCGGGACATCCACATGAAGCAGGTGGGCCTGGAGCGGCACTGGCTGCACTTCCTCAAGGAGTACGTGAGGCCCCTGCAGGAGCACGTCTTCACCGGCTACTTTCATAACGTACGTTGTTGCATTCCAGGATGTGTCTGCTGCTTGAGCCTGTTGCTGTCGCCGCATTGTGTCCTGCCTTGTTAGAGGCCGTCGCGGGGAGTTCTCCCCAGACGCGGTTTTACTCGCTTTTACTAAAATTAGTGCATGGTGTGTGTTTTGGGGTCCGAAGGACGAGCGACTCGAGGGCGGATACGAGGCGGTGCCCACTCGGGACATTCACATGAACCAGGTGGGGCTGGAGAAGCAGTGGCTTCATTTCCTGGCCAAATATGTCGCCCCGCTTAACTACAAAGTGTTTACCGGTTATCAGGATGAGGTAAGATTTGGTCGCCTCGTCTGCCTTCCTTCGCCCATTTGCAAGAGACCGCATGAAAATTTTTATTTCTCATGCAAATGGTTCAAGTGGAATTGTTGATGCTTCGCTGCGAGTCCGCCTGAGGGAGCTGCCGTAGCGTTCGTCCGTTGCCCAAAGCGCGCTGTCACGTTGCCTTTTGGGGTTGGCTTTTTCACTTCCCTTGTGTTTGCTATTAATCAATCACTCAAATCATTTACCAATTTTAAGTGTGGTTTATTAACTATTTTTTTATTAGGGGAAGTTTAGGGTGGGGGGTTAATAAATAATGAAGGGATGAAGCGCTTTAACATCTCCGATGTCTCCAATGCTTCTATGTGCTTTTTTTGTCTTTTTGGTAGTTCACCCTCTTGTTTAGGGGTTGTCATTCTAATTCCATCCGCATGAAAGCAGTTGAAGCCTCATTGTAGCTTTACTTCACTAGTCTTTGAGTGCATTCCTGTGTAGCCAATGCCTTTTACAGCCGCCCCGGGCGATCATGAACTTCGTTGTGCGGTACAAACCCGACGAGCAGCCGTCCCTGAGGCCCCACCACGACTCCTCCACCTACACCATCAACATCGCACTCAACACCCCCAAAGTGGACTACGAGGTAAGCAGAACGGCCCCGCGCCCCCGCAAAAGGAGAATGAGCCCCCTACACGACGAATGTTTCAGGGAGGCGGATGCAGGTTCCTCAGGTACAACTGCAGCGTGACGGACACGCGGAGGGGGTGGATGCTGATGCACCCCGGACGGCTCACCCACTACCACGAGGGCCTCCTCGTGACCAGGGGAACGCGGTACATCATGGTGTCCTTCGTGGACCCCTGAGGGCCACCAGGGGTGGTTCCTCAAGTGCCTTTCAATCACTGCCAAAGCTGTACTCTCAGCACTTCCTGTGCTGACACAGGCTCTGTACAAATAACCATTTATTAAACTCCACTTTAGGTTTTATGAGTAAACAGAAGTTTTGTTACCAAAAGTTACTTGTAGTTTTTAATACATTTGTGTTTTTATTTAAAAAACTTTCAAGTGTATTTCATTTTTTTTTTTGATAAAATCGAGTCATTAACAAATTTCCATTGTAAGTAAGTAAATTGGATTTAGACTCTGTCATACACATATGTGTATATTAATGAATCCTTAGAGAGAAACAAATGAAAAGCCTTTTAGCTGAAAATACCAAAGGTTTGCCATGTTTCTGACAATGTCTGCTGCCATAATTTCATCATCAGAGGCAACAGATTTGGGTGCCTGTTATCTCCAGAGTTCAATTTGAGAAGTAAAAGAATAAAAATCATTGAAGCAACTTAAAAAATAATCAGTATATTATTATGTATATTTAGTGTGAAATTGAAAAGAGAAAAATGAGGAAGAAAAGGCTTAAGACTTGGGCTGCCAGAATTTACTGCTTCCTCTGGTGCCTTTTGATTTGGCCACAGGTTTCTTTGCTTTCTCTCCTGACTGAGCCAGAGCTTCCCTTGACTCATTATTTAAAGTCTCATCATTCTCAGCAGCATTCGTCTTCAGGGTTTTCTTTATATTTGCTATTTCCTGTTCTATTGCTTCCCTGTGCTTCAGCTTCTGATTCTTTTCATTGTTTGCTTTGATAACCTGTGCCTCAATGCATGCCAGAACAGCCTCACAAGAGTCACACCACTCCTGCAGAGTGTTGACGATGGCACCTATGTCCTCGGAGCGAATGTCCCTCCCGATGGCGTAGTCGATCTCCAGCTGGCTGTTCTTCTGATCCAGTTTTCCTTGGATGATGTCCGAGTAGACGGCTTCAATGATCAAGTCTTCCAGATCTCTCACGTTTCTCACGTCGAGTTCCTGCAGCAACAGGGAGTAGGGTATGCACTTCATTTTGGTAGCCAAAGTGACTATGGTCAGATGCTGGAGTTTCTTCTTCTGGATGGGCGTGAGCTCGATGAACTTGGTTCTGTTGCTCAAGTACTGTCTGTAGGTGCCGTAGGCGAAGAGGTTGAGGGTGTTGAAGTAGTTGGAATGCGGTCCGCTGTCGAGCTCCAGAATGTTCGGCATGTCCAACAGCTCGCCGAAAACGTGAACACCAGGTGCTTCGAGGACCTGTTTTATTAATTCGAGGGCGGCCGCGCCCTTCGCACTTTTCGCAAGAAGCACAAATTGTTCTAAAGGATTACTTCCACTTGCCGAGTTCTTTTCCATTGCGGAATTACTTTTCATTTCCTTAATAAAGATACTAAGAATCTAAACAGAAGACCATTTCGATGAGCACTTTGTTTTCACTCAAGAACTCCCAATGCTGCCAACTTAAACTTTGTTGCTCAAGCGTCGTCTGCTCTGTCTTCTGCTTAGTTTATAACTACAGTACTTTCATACCACAAACTATACTTACATTTATTAATTGCTATTTAATTACTCAATTTTAATGACTGAGCGTTGTATTTGGGAATTTATGTGAGAACAAATGCACAAGCTTAGTATAAAAATTATAGGAGTTGGAACGCTACCTGTTTTGGATATCTACATTAAGAAACTTCTTTTTGGAAATGTTTTTACAAATTTGTTATTGGAAATATATTTCTAGAGGTTTTAATTTACAGGTCCATTTTTAGATATCTATATGTCATATAACGCAGTAAAATGCAGCGGACATTTAAAGACAGTTAATGAAAACTCTCGAGTGGTTTTTTCCCCCCAATTCCTCTCTTCAACTGTATTTCCTACTTTGAAAAATTACAATTTCTCAGTTAATAAAAAGGAAGGAAATAAAAAAACTTATCACAAAAATTATATTCATTGTAAATTCTGTTTCAATGTCTGTCATTACAAAAATTCAGATTAAAATGTGGGGCAGCCGCCCTTCGACGACTGTCGCTTCGGCCATTTTCGTCATCTCCCGGAGTCCGCCGACTCCTCCTCGCAACACAATACTAACGATTACCTGAGAAATTTTTCTGCCCCTCTCCCCAAGACAATTCCCTGTCGAATTATCCCTCACTGAATCTTTCCGGCCCGGAGCCAAAATAAAAGGGTCAGTTGAGGTTAGGATCGAAGTCTAACTTGGCAGCGATTTTCGACCTCCGCTTGGGTTTGCTTATCGAAGGGGAAGTTCTCTGAAAATCCAAAAAAAGGGGTTAATGTCCAAAGTCCGATCAAAACCGATACACCAAATTATGCTTACACTCACCACAGTGTTGAAAAATGTGGCAACGACCGCAGTCTTCTTCTGCGGCGGTGTCTTCTGTTTGGAATAGTGGTTGGTCGTCGTCACCTTCCCCGAATTCCGCTTCCCCGTGATCGCTTGAAGAGGCACGAACTCCAGGGCGGAAGCGTTCAACTTCCGGTTCCCTTTGTTCTGCGTATCCTTAAAGACAAGGCAAAGCTTTAGTGGGGGGCCGAGGGGCGAGAGGAACTCGGAGAATGCGCTCACTTGGGGCTTCGCCGGGGCCTCGTGCCTCCACCTGTGGTGCATGCCCTGCTGCATCGGGTGGTGAGGTTTCCCGGGGTTCGGGAGCACCCACTGCGAGGGGGGATGGGGCAGCAGCGGCGGCATCCTGTTGTTCGGTGGGGGCAGCCGCTTGTTGGTCGGTCCTCTGGGCCTCGTCTGCGGCTGGTAGAATCTGGGGGTGGTCATCAAGTGGTCCTCCTGGGCGAGGGGCATCTCCCCGAGGGCGCCGAGCGCCTGGAAAGAGGCGCTCTCGCAGGCGGAGTCTCTGTCCTCGAAAGGCAGCCCCGAGTAGACCCTCCCGTCGCCGATGAACACCTGAGCCATCACTTTTCCGCCCACGTGGAGGTATTTTATTTGGGGCTGTCCCATATTTCGGTTCCGGCACACGGAGAGCAACTGATGGTAGTAGTTATTTTTGGGGAGAAGGGCGATTTCGAAGGGGTTGAGTGGAGGCTTTTCGGGTGAGCGCGGGCACTGGTTGGAGCCCTTGCTTATTTTCTCGAAGAACCACTTGACGGGCTCTTCAATGTGGGATTTCTCCTCCTTGTTTATCTTGAGTATTTTCTTCAAGGCGTCCTCCTGGGGTTTCGCTCTCTGGAGGTTGAGCCACATCTCCTGGAACTCGTCCCTGACGTCCTGCGAGGGCGGGGGCGGAGGTGGATGGCTCCAGGGCGCGAACGCCGACCTGTTGCGTTCGCCGTAGCACGGCCTGAGGGAGGTGTTGGCGATGGGCTCGGGGCGCATGTTGGAGGACCTGAGGGACGTCCTGTTGGCGTCGGTTATGTTGAGGAAGAAGGCCCCGGCCATTCTGAAGACCTTCTCGGCCGAGGTGTTGAGCTTGAAGCCGCCGAGGAAAGGCTGATCGAACAGGATGTCGTACATATAATCGGATTCCACGGCACCTGGATGAATACCTGAAAATGGAACCCATTAACGCTTATAATTTTAACGGTATGCTGATTCTAACAAGAATAAAAAGGAAATGGTCAGTCATACTACAACAATTTCGATGAAATAATTAATGGTGGATTCATACGAACCTACAATGTATCCTCTGAGCCCCGTTGGAACAGTGTAAGAAGACCTGATGGATACGACCCTGTCCAGAAGGCAGTGCCTCGCCGATTTCACCGGAAGTATGTTCCCGGAAACCAAATCGTTCTGAAACAAACGAACAATCGCAAAAGGTCCTTTGGCTGTCCTTTGGCTGTCCTTTGGCTGCTCCACCGATCGACCGCATCCCTCACCTTGTACAGAAGCTGAGGCTTCACTTTAATTTGCACCACGGAGCACTTCTTTGGCTGCTTCTCGACCAGGCTCTCCAGCCTGGCCACCACTGCGGGCTCCAAACGCTCCGTCCCGCACTTCGTCCGCTCCACCTTGCTGTGCTCTTGCTCCTTCACCCAGGCGATCATTTCCTTCATCTCCGTCGGGCCTGAAAGCGTTAAAACTTTAATTTCGCTGAAAACCTACTTCCGATCTAAAGGATGCTTGTCAACCTCTCACCAGTGATGGCGAACAGATTCATCATCACTGGTTTGACACATCGAGTGGAGAACGGAAAACAAATCACCTTCGGGGCCGGGGAAAATTTCTTCAAAGAAGATCTCGTTTCTCGATTGGTTCGCCAGGAACTCAATCACTCGTGAGAACTTCTTAACGTAGGCGCACACGATTTTGATCGCCGCCCTCGAGAACAGCCAGCTCTCTTTTTCTTTCCTCGTGTAGCCCGGAAGTTCCTCGTTTTTCCTCACAAACTTCATGTTGAGCCCGACGTTACTCCTCGTGCCCCCGCCGCGCCCATTATCTTCCTGGCTCATGCACACGAAAACGGCCCCCGTGATCCAGGAGAACAGGCGACAGCTCACCCCCGCCTTGCAAGCAGCGACTCTTACTGAAAACAACTCCAGTTACAGCAGACGCTGACGGGAAGGGGCGGGACACGCCCCCGAAGGCCGGCACTTACCCGGAAGGTACACAGGCATCGGCAGCGATTTCGTGAGCGACTCCTCGATGAGGGGCTCACTCACGACATCGAAGGCGACCTTCAGGCGAGAGTTGTCGAGGCAGTCCGTGCTGTCGAGGACCTTCCCCATGGAGCCGAAATGAGGTTGACCCAGCATGAAAACGACCGAATTCACGGGGAAGGCGTCTTTGAGGTTGGTGAATTCGTGAGTGCGATGGTCTTGAACTGGGACGTCTCGAACAATCACCTGGAGCGGGTTGGGAGTGGGACGGGCTGACCACTGCGAATAAAGGCATTGTTAAAAACGGAAGAAAACGGAAGAAAACGGAAGAAAACGGAAGATGAAGCGTCATATGGGAACAACGAACGCGACGTGACTCACGATTTTCTCGGCGGTGATTTTTCCTCTGGGCCCGAAGGTACACTTTCGGCCCTCGAGGGCCAAAGAGTAGACGATCACGTCGATTGGCCCGATTTCCACTCCCAGTCTGCCCGCGTAAATCCTGGTGATATCTTCCACTTCTCCCAACCACTGCTTCTGCTTGGTTTTGTCCATCATCTCATTGACCAGACAGTCGTTTTCCGTTATGGAATACTTCATCAGTCCATCTGACACGGCGACTGCCCTGTAGTTTTCCACATCAATCACCAAATCTCACTTAAACCCTCGTCTTCTTCTTTTTCTCACCTCGACTCGGCCAAATGTGGCCAGTTGATGTAAACGACTTTCCCCAGCAAATCTTTGGCCAACTCCTCCAGCGGCGGAAACTCCCGGTGGCTCAACTGCAGTATCATGTTGTGGCCTTTGCTCATCCACTCGAAGACCCTGACCTTGGCCACTTTTAGAGAAGCCTGGGAAATGAGAAAAGATGGGTGAGTGTCAGTAGAAGACCAGTGCCGTGCCCGAAGGGGTGAGTGAAGGCTACCGAGAAGGGAAAGTGCTTCAGAGTGGGGAATCCCGGGTACAAAATCCCCTGCAGAACGCCCGGCCTCAGCCCGTACTGAAGTTTAGATTCATCGACTGCGATTTCTTCCCTGAAGACGTCCACCATTAATGCGTGGTTTGCAGGGATAGTCGGAAAGTATTTCTCGGATTTGTACTGACCTGGAAGAAAAAGGAATTTCATGAGGAAACAACGAAAACTTTCAATGGGGAATACAGACAGGTCCTTATGATAGAACTTACCGAGGTTTTTGGGGGTGTATGTGAAGACATGCATAGGGCCATGCTGATTCCGGGTGATTTCTTCGGGTGAGAGTTTCTCGTTGGGCTCTTTCATGGCCTTGAGCAGTCTTTTCTGCGAGAGAAGCGGAAATGTTAACGTGGGGCGGCCGAGAGGGGAGCGTCGACGCCTCCTGGCTTACCTCGTCGATGAAGGGGATCAAGACGACGGCTTCCCAATCGCGCTCCTTCCCGTTGAGATCGGTTTCGAAGTCTTGCGGGTAGAAGTCTATGATGGGGGAGTCCGGAGAGGTCATGAGGTAGCGGTAGGGTTCGGGAAGAAGAGTTTGGCTGAAACGTGTCCAAATGTTTTCATCTTTTAACCAGATGTATTTCACATTAAAAATATATATAAATGTGTTAAGAACTGAAATGTCACCCACCTCGCTGCAGGAAGGACCGCCAACAGCTGCTCGAAAGGTTGAAATGGTTTCCCCATCTCAAAGTCCAGCTTTAAATCCTTAAAATCCCTTATGTCTGAGATATAAGGAGCGTAATGGTGGGGGTAGAACCACGACCAGCTCTGACATCCCTGATAATAGTAATGAAGATTCCACTGAACCGCGCGAATGTAACCTTCTGCTTGGGATTTGAGCACTTCTCTGTAAAGTTAGCAAGCCATTGTAGTGGGTCTAGTGGGAGGAGACTTTTTCTGCCAAACTCACGGGGTGACTTGTCTGTAGTCAAGCTTATCGGAGTAATAGTTCTTTTTGTGCTGGCTGAACTCCCAGAGGAAGGTGTCCTCATCGACGTCCTGGTGCTCCTCGAGCGACTCTTCGTCGGACAATTCGAACTCCTCTGTTGCTTTTATCAGCTCTTCCAAGTCCGACTTTGTTGCCAGGCATCCGTTGTCTTTCTACAAAAAATTCACACGTGCAAAGACCGCAGCAGGAAAATGAATCCAGGGCTGGAAAAATGCGTGATCAACCCCTCAACGGAAAACGGCGCACACTTAAATCACCCTTACATATAAAATAAGATGTTCAAAGTGATCGGCGACAGCAACAGAACACAGAAGAAACGCAACTTTTGTAAACATGATCAGTCCCGTTTTAAAAAACTAATAAGAGCAACGCAGAGCTTCAACAGATAGAGAACACTGCGGTCGTTTTCAAGCAAACACTAAAGGAAGCAGAAAACAAATGTAATATGGATTCAGAGAATATGAAATTGAGAGACAGAAAAAGGTATGTGAATTATTTCTGCGCTGTTGTTTGATCTAGAGACGTTCCCCATCGACTTCACACCACTGAACACGTCTGTTTTCTCTTTGTTTTTTAAAATGATTTTCTTTTAGGCCCTGGCCCTAACTCGGATTTGTGCACACTCTAACCCCTAGTGTCTTGCTCAAAGACAACGCTACAAGCACAGTTTAAAAATATTTCTTACCATCGTCACGTTTCTCCTGCATTTCAACTAAGTCGTTTTCCGTATTAGAAATGAACACAACATCGTCCATACACCCTAATACATATTAATTGTGGGTACAAACATTAACCTTTTCCGCGGTGAAAGCCCTTCCTGTTTTCTCTTCGAAAAAAGCTAAATTCGCGTAAGTGTCTTCGAACACTTCCAAATCGAACTTGGCCATTCTCTCCATGTACTGCTCGAACCTCGGCAGGTTCAGGTAGCCGTTTTCGTTAAGGTAGCCGTCCAAGGTGGGAAGCACTTCCTTGTAGGCCTTGTACAGTACGGGAAGGGCGTCTTTGTTTATGTGGAGATCAGGCAAGCTCGGAATGAAGTCGTTTCCCACTAGGAAACCCATTAAAATCTGAAAATATAAATTAGAGAGTTAATGGGCAGTCACTTCAAACAAAATAATACTGTAAAAGTACGAACCCAATCATCTATTATATTTTCCAAATTATACTGAAATGACAGTTTGTCCTTTAATTCTTGAAATTCTAAATCCAAATACTCCCTCAAAAGAGACAAATGCAGTAAATAAAATTCGGTTTCATCTGGTGACGTCGTTTTTTTATTACTTTGGCTTGAAAATTTTACCTAAAAACTTATTTTTTTTAATATTTATATAATAACAAAATTAAATGTATTAAAAGTGCATGAAAGTGCATGAAAGTGCATTTTGGCTCAGGCATAACTTGCCAGTATTGTTTGTTAAGAGCCAACTTTCTCCAAAAGTATTCCTCATTAGACAAATACAATTACTGGAAATTAAGCTAAACCAGAAGTGGTTTGCAGTGAAAAATGAACTTCAGTTTGGCACAGTTCAGTGTTGGCACTCACATTCTGGCTCACTAAAACAATTCCATACCTTTTCCCTGAGTAATGAAAAATGAGGTTCATGAGTGCAGAGACCAAGCATGATTAAGTCAGCATCTAATCCATAGAGGCAATGCCTGGTGTTCTCATCATAATCTGGCTGTGTCTTCAGGTACCTTATGTAATCCATGATTTTGTGCTCTCCCTCACCAGGAGTCTGCAAAATTTCCATTTCATAAATGGATTCTTCAAAATTACAACAAAATGCAAATTAATGTTACCCACTTGATGACCAGATAAAATTATTTTACAATTCTGCCACAAGGGGTCAGTAGAAATCTTGGATGTAACAAAATATTTTAGCTGTGAGTGAAGATTATCCATAAAAACTGTTCCAGGAGTTATACAATTTGAGTCAAACCTGAAAGTACATAAAATTCTAATAATACTGAGTCCAAAGGAATCACATCACTCAGAGGTTATATTAGAGGTTATATTAAAAATATGAAAGTTCATCTTGAAAGCACTTTACCTCTCTGCAGGTAAAGGTACTTTTGATTTTCTTAAAGCTTCCTTTTCCTTAATTTCAGCATCTTTTGCTGCCCTAAACCTTCTTGCTCTTTGCTGATTCATTTTTGCTCTGGGTGCAACTCCATCCACAGCCATGAAAAACAATTTCCTAGGTTTAATCAAATTAAATAAAACCTAAAAATAAATAATTAGTTCATGAGAGAGAAGTGGAAAGACACATTAATTCAGGTGCAACATCTTGCACACAAGCAGAAGAAAGATCACAAATTAAAAAAAGCAAATTACACCAAAAAAATACTTCATGATGCAACTTGAGCACTATCCACTAACCTTAATGAATTTTAATGATATGAAAGTTAATTGAAATTAAAATAAGTTTAAATTTAATGAAATTTACAAATTGTTTTAGTATCTTAGTTTCTGAGAAATTTTAATTCAATTAAATAATAAAACACATTTTCATACTCACTTCTATATAATGAAATATACAGGAAAAAATCTTTTCTTCAGTGATACTAAAATATGGCTCAAAATCATTGGGATGTGAACAAACATGTATGATACCATTCATATCTAAATATAAATTATCAAAGTCTGGGATCTGAAAAATAAAAACTATTGTTACAAGTCAGTTTTTCAAACAAAGGGGTTCTTAATCTATGAATGTGTGCCTCTATTGGTGACATTCTATTGTAAATTATTAGCAAATACATAAATTATAAACAAATAACAGCAAATAAGTTCAGCCATGAGTGTATAATTAATTCATGTTTAACTAAAATTTAGGATCTAATGGCAGGAAATTGAAGAAAAGGTCAAGGCTGTTTTACAGTAGAGTGCTGTATTGTTTTATATAAAATTAAGGAAAAAGTCACAAAACTTCCAAGACCTTCACTCGATAAAACAGATGTTTACAGTTCTTTACATCATAATATGAGACTCAGTTAATCCTAATAGTTGTTGTTAAGAATAAGGTTGCTACAATGACAAGATAAGCATTTATTTTAAAAAATTTATCTAAATGTTAAATTAACAACCCAAATTAAACCGTATGGCTTAGGGCTAAATTTGTTTTGCTTTTTGTTATTTTTAAAAAAGCATGAAATCTTGAAAACAAATCTATTGGCCTTGCTTATATGTTCAGGGAAAGAAAAAGAATTTTACAAATTATTAACGGCTAATTTAATCGGCTTAATTATTAAACCCACTTATTAAGCTAAAATCACGGTCTAAAACTAGCCAAAATGATGAATATTTCAAAATTAAAGACAAAAAATAATTAGTTTGGCAAAAAACCTACCTGAAACTCTTTAACGAGTTCACTTAAACAAGGATAGCGTTCACTAATGTATCTAAAAAACTTCGGAACGCCCATTTTTATTCGAGCTGAATAACGGCGGCAAAAAAATCAAAAAATAAAAATTTTAAAAAGAAAACTAAAAAGTTAAACAGTTCTTTCTGGTACGGGACAAGTACTTATCGCATTTATGTACAGATACAAGGACACACTGTCTTAATTACAGCAGTTACTTTACACTTGAGCAAAAAGCAAACGGGAGCAAAAATGAACAAAGCGCGGGATTTTTTGATTTTTGATTTTCATATGAAAATTCTTGGCAAATAATTGAGATTACTTACTTGTTTATTTCTATTCATTAGTTTATAAATTTAGTTCTTACGACTTCTAAATTCATAATTACTTTTATTTCCACTGAATTTAGTTCTTAACAAATTTTATTCATTATTCTTATTGATTTATTTAAATTCCGTTAGAGGTCGCCAAGTTGGCTAGAAAAAATTGACTTGAAAAATTAAGAAGGCGGTGCCATAACAAACATGTCGAAGTTTGTTGAACTGTTGACAAAATATATAGACAATTTGCAAGTAGAAGGGCACTATGCTACTGGACAAATAGATACGGATGAAAAATTTTCAGAATTTAGGACCGCATTAAAAAATTATGGTTTTAGCTTTACTATTAGAAGCTCTAGAAAGGATTCTTCCGTTGCTGAAGGTAAAAATTTTCGTTTTTATTTTTTCCTTGTTATAAACATTGTTTCACTTCAAACTAAATGTTTAAGCACCGTTTAGATGTTATTATCTAGGGCATATACTTCTCACTAGTTTAGTTTGATTTATTCAGAGAGAAAACTAAAAAATGCTTCATCGAAGACGAAGTGTCTGCCCTTATTTTTTGTTTTCAGTTTCATTTACGATTATTTGAGTTTTCATTTGCAATTACAAATTGTTGTTGCTTTCATTTTAAGGTAAAAATTCCAAGGGGAAAAACGAGGGCAGTAAAAATGGAGAAGAAAAGAAAGAGAAAAGGATACCTGGTCGAGGAAGTCTCATGTTTAAAAGTAGTTCTGATGTCTCTGTGCCCTTTTTCGGTTTACCATTCACAGTAGAAACCACCATTTATTTCACATGTTCACAAGGTATTAAGTATTATGGTTCCAAACAGTATCCTGATGAAATGGTAAGAACTTTTTCTGTTTTGCCCATTGCTGCTTTGTTGTGATTTCAATTGCTGAACTGTCCTCTTTTTCATTGCAGTTTAGAGAAGGAGATCCTCTCTCAAAGAAGAGAAGAAGGCCAAAGCTCACTCAAAAAATAGGTTGCCAGGCTAGAATGACTGTAAAGAAAATCAAAGTCTTCACAAGTGAGGATTATCTTGTTTCAAAAGATAATTGGAGGGAAAAAAAATTGGTGAGTGACCTCTTCTCCCTTTTACTTACTCTTACTTATTCCCCTCTTCCTTTTTTTTTATTGGAGGTTTTTTTATGGAAAAATGGTGGTATTATCAAAGATTAATTTCTTATTTATTTTATCTCAACTATTATTATCTCATTAATTTCTTTCTCTTCCACTGCTCCCCTGTTGCTTAAAAATCTTCATGCTGCCTTTTTTTTGTTTTAAATTTTAAGTGTTATATTTTTTTATTTATTAACAAAGTGCCAGTCTTAATTGAAATTCCTAATGCATATGTATTTGAGGGAGAAGAGGTGCACCAAATACTATAATTAAAATAAATTGTGTTTAATTTTCTCTTTAAAATATTCAAGTCTTATTTATAAGCTGAACAGTCTCAGAAATAAGCATTTTTACGCGAATTCCATTTCACCTTAGACGCCATTTTATTTGGAAACCGTTACAGGGTTAATTATTTTTCCGATCACCGCCTTCTCTGAATGAGCGATTGAGTCTTTCAAGTGTTCGTGAGTTCAACGGAAGGCGAGCGCTGCGTTATCATTTGATCTGAGATTTGATTGTCGTTTCGGAATGATAATTGCAATTTGTATTTGATAATTGTAAATTGTAAATGGGGAAATGATTAATTGTATCCGATTGTTTTTTGAAGGCGATCGATCAGCTAAAAACCGACTTCTTGGAAAACAAAAAAATCGAGTCAATAAACAGGTACTGCGTAGTGCTTTCTCTGGACACCTCGCACAACCACGAGGCGAAGGTGAAAGTGCCCAAAAGGCAGAAGCAAAGTCACTTCGACCCGGCGAGGAAAGTTCTCAAGCTCCACGAACAGTTCCAGAATGCATTGGTCATGCTCAACTCGGAACTGATAACCAAGTGCACCAATATATCCATTCTGACCGGTTGTTGCAATAGTTTAAAGAGTATTATTAATCAGCTGAAGGATTCTATAGAAAGAAAAGATGGTGAGTGGGGTTTGAGCTGGAGGCGATAGAGAGTGGCGGATTGCGTGAGTTGTGTTGTGGCTTGCAGGTGTTCCTCTAGAGTTAATAACGGCTGCCATCGATAAAATAACACAGAAGCAGATAAAGTCGGCGGCCCTCTTAGAGAAAAGGAATTTGGCCGCGAAAAAGAAGCAACTAAAGACTGATAAACTAGTGAAAGTAGAACCGGTGGAGGGCGGAGGGGCGAGCAATGCGGTGGTTACCAAAATGGAAAACAGTGAGGACAATCAAGTCATAGAACTTTCTAATATCATAGAAGGTATTGAAAAGGGAAGAAACCGTTGCGCTGTGTAACGAGCTTTTCACTCCAGTGAGTTCCATTGCAGGAACGCAAGTTATTTGGGATCCAGTGAACGTGTCTTGGGTTCAAGATGGCCAGATCATAGTTCAGGACGCCGGTGCAACCAACCAAAGAAACGGAAAAGACTCGCAATCGATTTTAGTCCAGAAGAGGGCGGAAGACGGCTCCACACAGGATTCCGCCCCGGACCAGAACATAGGAGTCATCTCCCCAGGTAATTCGCTCGTTGTCTTCTGCTCTCGAGGAACGTGTCCTAATGGAGACGTGGTGCATTGCCAGGTGGCCAGAACTACACGATAGTCCAGCAGGGGACGAACGTCCACTTGCCCAACATCGGGGTGTCGGTGCCTCTGACGATGGCCAAGGTGGTCCATCCGACCACGATCCTCGCGTCGAACGTGAAGAAGGGAGGGAAAAGGAGCGACGTGGGGGTGACGGCGATCGCCATTCCCGCCAATGTGGAGTGGAACCAGCAGAACTGGCCGCAGATCACGCAAGTGGTGGGCAGCGACGGCCAGTTCACTAACTTCTCCACACAGACCATTTGGAACATCACCCAATGAAGTGAAGGACGGATTTGGGGCGGACGCCACCGTTTCGGCCCCGGAAGGGTTCGAAAGCAATGGCGGCCTTTGGATCCGTTGTTATTCTCAATTGGATATTTTCATAATGAAAATTCAAACGTAATTTAACACCGAGTGTTAGCCAAATATTGTATTTTATTTATAGCGCTCTTTAATAAATTAATTTCAATTTGTAGTCACGAGTTTCAGTTTTTGTTGCACTTCCCGCCAAAATTTGAATTTCCTTCTGCTTAGAGAGGAGTTACAGTTTTGCTGTCGTTTAGTTTTTTCCCTCCTTTGTTTGGGACGAGAGGAAAACCCTCCAAAGCATAGCAATGCTGATCAGATAACTTCTGGGGTAATTTAAAAGTGATAGTTTTTGAGATGAGAAGAAACACAGGAAGTGAGAGTTAAAATGGTAATGAAAACCACAACGATCAGGAAGAGTTGTGACTGTTTTAGATGTTCGCCTTTTAAATAAAATATATATTCAGATTAAAATAAAGAAACGGTTTTATTTTCCAATGCGTTAAAATTATTTCAATTAACGTATTTGTAATTGTCCGGATTTCTTAGTTTCCTTTTTTACCTTTCTTTTTTAGGAATTGGAAATATTTAGAAAAATGTCAATATGTGACATTTTAAGCCAGCAGTCACTTGAAAGGGAAAAGGCAATGTTGCATTATCTGATTGAGGGAGTGAAATTAAATTCACGACAAAATCATTTTAATATTCATTTATTTATTTATTTTCAATTTTTTTCGTAACAAATTAAACGAATCAGTGAATAAAATGAAACAATGAAGACACGTTTGATTCATTTGAAAAATTTTCCAAAATCCTTCATCAATTAGAAAAATAAGATTTTAAAATACTTTTCAAACCGCTTTGGCCGCTTTTGGTAGTAAAACTTAAAAATTAACAATTTCAAAACGAATATTTCGTTAGAATCATCGTCATCACTTCCCGTGGGGGACGCGGGGAGAGGAAAACAACTACTGCGAACCACTTCTTCCGAGAAAAGAACCGACGAGAACAGAGAGAACAGCGAATGAGGTCGGACAGCGGGTGCAGGGCTGAGGGGCCCTCAAGGGGCCCAACGCTCCCCCAAGGAACAGCGCTAACGCTGTTGCTTTGGCAAGGCTGATTCTCCAAGCGCCAACGATCGCGAAACGATTTGTCGCCATTCGACAAATGGCGACAGTGGTTGGGGGTTTGGGACAGTAACGGGGGGATGGCAGTTGTACTGTACAGCGGCGCCGAAATCACATCGTATTGCTCATTTTATTTAGAAAAAAGGAAGACAGTGGCGGTTGAATGCATTCTTCTTTCACCGAATATTCGTCATCAGCCTTCACCTGAGCACTCGTGGTTTCAAGGACGGTCAGCTGTCTGCTTTGTGCTTTATCGGATCACCGGTTTCATTTGGGGCCCGACGCCCGCTGCAGCGCAGCAGCAGCAGCAGCAGCATTCACTTCATTCAGCCTCTCAACAACCCACATAATTTATTTAAGGCAAGTTTCACAAACAGCCGCATTTCAATGGATTCCTTCCTCGTGTAACAACCATAATCGATGCCGCCTTAATCTCTAATTACTCACTAAATAATAAACATTAAATTTTATCAAAAACAAAATTGCAAAACAATATTATTATAGTCATCATTATCTTATTGAATTGTGCCGGGTAAGTAATACTAATAATATTAACAGCGGTAATAATAATAATAATAATCATATTTTGTTATTATTATAACCGCTGTTATAACGATAACAGCAGCAGTAACAACAAGAGAACAGAAAAGAAATTAAAGTAAAATCTAAAACCTTTGTCTTTTGCTTTTTATCGAATTCATCTCGTGACTAGGGCTAAGTATTTAATTAAAATCTATTGCTAATGTTAATCAATTAATTAATTAATTAATCGTAATGATGATGGCGAAAACTAACTAAAAAGAAAGGGGAACGTCTTTAGGGTAACTCCAAGCCAAGGGTGGGTGAGTGTCTTAGCTACGGTGGCGGCGCCTTCTGCTGCCACGACGACCGCCGCGGCCTCGTCACCGCCTTCTAATGCTGCATCAGTCTAAATAAACCTAATCGTTACGTTATTGCAAATGTCCGCCATGCAAACGACCCCTGACCGAATGTCCTCCGGCGGCGGCGGGGGCGGCGCGGGGGTGATGAGGTAGTCATGGCGTGGGGCGAGAAAGTGGGGCGCCGCCCCCGCGACCGACGAAGGAGAGCTCAATCATCTTATGCTAATAGAAAATTGGAAATAAAATGAAAACCGATTCTTCTTCACTTCCGAAAAAAAACGTTAATTAAAAATGTCCGTTTCGATCTTACGAAACAAAATATAACAATACATTGCCCCCGCGGCAATATTCAACAGCGTAATAATTTATATATAATATATATAGTATATATGCTATTGCAGCTTGCACGTCTTCTCCTTGAGATAGTCGGTGGCTGCGTCTTCGCTCAGTTCGACATCGGAGTGGACGCCGCTGTCGGTGATGGAGGCGTGTCCGTTGGGGGTGGCGTCCGCCGGTTCCTTCGGCAGGAACTTGTACTCGAGGGCGTCGAACACCTCGTTCTCGCTGTCGCTGTCGCTCCGGGGCGGCAGCGCACCCTTGGGCGCGAGGGTGTAGTACTTCTTGACGATCTGCTTGGGGTCGCAGAGCTCCTCCGTCGCGTACTCATCGGCGGCCGGCAAACCGTTCCGCACGTCCGAAATGAGGTCCTGGCAAAAGGAGGCGGACTCCGTGAGAAATTTCAAGTGGTTTTTGATGTTCGCGTCCGAGAGCTTCGCGTCCCACGAAGAGGATCGGTACATCCGTCCTCTTTCCACCCCCCGCGGGAATTCCTCCCTCACGTGCACGAAACCGTCGTTGATCACGTTCGCAACCCTTATACATCCGCCACTTTCCTTCGCCCCTCCGCCCCCCTCAGGAGACGACGCATGTATAGGGTTGCTTCCCCCGTTTTTTTGCTCGGCTATCACTTCCGGGGTGTCCTCGAGGGCCTCCAACCCCTCGATCGACAGCACCTTCTCGGAGTCGCCCTGTTCCTGCAGCCAGGTGTTGACCGCTTCGACGATCCCGAGTCTCCCGTCCTGCGGCTCTCCCTCTGTCGTCTTTTTCTCCTTCTCTGCTGCCGTCTTTACTTGCTTCTCGGCCGTCTTCGCCCCCTTTCTTCCCGTCTCTTTCTTCTTTTCCGTCTTCTCTACGACGGGGTTGTCGACGACGCTCGCGAAGAACTCCTCCGGCTTCGTCGATTTCATGTTTGTTATGTTTCGCTTTGTGAACAGGTCGCTGTCGTACGGGGCGGGGCCGAACAGGTCCTCTATCCTCAGTTTGGGGCGAGTCCACCCGACCGTGGGGAGGATCATGAGGAGGTCGGAGTGCAGGGGGAGTTTTGAGCAAGCCATTCTTGAGTCGATCCCGAGGGATTTGAGGATGTCCTCGTCCCCGTTGAGGATGTCCGGGAGGAAGTCCTGGCTGGAGTCTTTGAGCGCGTCCCAACCGTCGAACATGAGCTCTCTCTGTCGGATGCTGGATAAGAATGCAATGTCTTCGGGGCAGTTCTCCGTTTGGGTGTTCTCCTTCGCCTCGCCGTCCGCTCGGTGCTTCTTCTTCCTTTTGCTCCCCTTCACCGGTTCCTTTGGTTTTTCACTCTCTGACTTCGTTTTATGCTTCTTCTTCTTTCCCTTCGGCTTTTCCGGACTCTTTTCTTCCACCTTCTCTTCTTCCGGTTCCTCCTTCACCTCCTTTTTCGTCAAATTTTGTTTGAGCTTCACTTCGAACGTTTTGTTTATCTCCTGCTCCATCTTCTGGACGATCAGCTTCTCCGGTGGGGTGTTTTGCCCGCTGCTCAGCTCCGTCGGCGAACTCAGCTCCGAAACCGTCCAACTTTTCTCTGATTGACTGCGCGATTGGCTGCGCGATGAGCTCCTCGGGACAGTCTCCTCACACTTGCCATTCACCCCTCCATCCGCGCCTCCATCCGCGCCCCCATCCACCCCTATATCCACCGTCCCGTTGGCCCTTCTCCCTTTGTACTTCGCCCAGCTCTGCTCCTTCGTCGCTCTCCCACGACTCTCTTTCACAAACCCGTTCCTCCTCTCCTCCCACCCACCCATTTGCTTCTCCCCGTTCGCCCTCCTGTTCCCTCCACCTCCTGTCTCCTGATGCACCCCGTTCACCACGGGCCCCGCATTTTGCCTCGGCCTCTCCCTCTCGCTGTTCAACCCCCCGTTCACAACCCTTACCCCCGCACCGGTCGCCATCTTCGGCAAACCCGACATCGCCTTCTTCGCGTAGCTGACTTTCACTTGAGTCTTCTCGGCCACGTTGGCGCGCTCACGGTACACTTTCTTCGGAGACTCCTCCCCGAACTTCTTGGCGAGGTTGTTGCACCTGTTGGTGTGGTGGTTCCTCCATGCGGGTTTCATGTCTCCCTCGGGATTTGAGGGTGGGGGAGGGGGAATGTCCACCGAATTCATTTTTGGTGGAGGTTCGGGGTTGAAGGTATCTTCCGAAGGGGTTTGGGTACTGTGAGATTCTTTGGGGGAGGGTCTGGAGTTGAGGACAGGGGCGGCGTCTTCCTGAAGGTTTGTCTGCGTGCTGTGGCTCTGTTTTTGGACCGTGTGTGGCTTATCAATAAGCGGGGATTGGATTTGTTCGGGGATGGTTTGGTTTTGGGGTGGTGCAGGTGGGGGTGGGATGGCAACGACTTCCGGTTTCTCATCAGTTTTTTCAACTGTCACGCTCTCTTCTACATGTTTCGGCTCCTCGACCTCATTGCTGATGGATTCCTGAAAACATTCCTACAATAAATACCAACACTAATCTGTCACCTAACTTCTTGGACTTCCGCCATTACCGTCGACTTCCTTCTGCTCTCTTCCACTTCCGGTTTGTTCGCTTCTTTGCAGTTGGCTTCGGTGGGAGGGTTCGTCTGTACAGGCGCACCTGAAAGCAACCGGAGAGTCAGTTTTCCGTGGAAGAGAAGGGAGTTACTCTCATGAGAATAGTTACCGTTGTAGAGAGGAGATTCACTGTACAGATAGGTGGGGACGATAAAAGTAGGGTTATCGTAGGGGTGAGAGGGCTGAGCGTCCGGGGAGGGGAAGTTGGGGGCGCACTCGGGGCTGTTGAGGGAGTCAGGGGGGTTCCTCGGGTAGGAAGGGATCCAGGCGGAGCCCTGGGAAGGCCAGTCCGCCCCTGGGGGGTACCAGTCGACCGGCTGGAGGGGCACCGGGTGACAAGAAACGGCCGCTAATACTGGATGGGTGACTCCGTTGGCGTAAGGCGGGGGACCGACGACGACAGTGACGGTGTTGGAGTAGGGATCGTAGATTTCGTAGCTGTTTCCGTTTACGAGGTAGTGGCCGCGCTCGTCGACGAACCCGTTCGTTATGATGATTTGGTCCATCAAAGGCTCCTCCCCGTCCACTTCTGCAACAGAGATTTCGCATTGTGTTGCGACCAAACCCGAACTCATATACAGAGTTCTTCTTTCTCCATCTATTTTTCTCTCTTGCTGTTTAGAATTACCCCATTCCCGATTGGAACTTACCTCCTGTTGGAGGAGTCGTTTCCTCGACAGATGACTCCCGCTTTTTTCCGAAGTATCCCTTCTTGAAGAGGACATCCTGTCTAGGTGTAGTTATCTTCGTGTACTCCTCTGAAACAGATCAGCATATAATACAATTTCCACGCTTCCTAACCCGCCACTGCACCAGTCCCGCCCCCAGGACTCAGAAAAAGACCCCCATTCGTTGAAAAAGCTTTATCAGATTGCGGGTCACCGAGACACGCCCTCCTCAAAGGCGGGAGGGGAGTGCATAAATGTGTTCGTCGCAGGCTACTCCAACAGTTGTTCGTCTCGCGGGGGGCGACAGGAGTCTCCTCGCACGTGTCTTCTTCCGGACGGCGGGAAGACGGCAAGAGAAAATGCTTTTGTTTTATACGTAAAACTTATTATCGAGTTGTAAAGGTGGAAAATATGAGAGAGACGATATTTGCCATACTAATTATGTGATTACATGAAGTCTAAACAGAACGTGCCCGAGCCATTGTCACATCAGGTTCCCCATCTCTCTCGGCTTTGCATAAGTCGGTCACTTCCCGATCCTCTCCAACTTTGCTCCCCTTTCCCAAAACAGCAATACGGCACCAATCTTCTATTGGCGGGCTAGAGAAGACGATTCAACATGAAATGGGGGCTCACCTTCGTCGAACGTCTTGCTCTCCAACTTGACGAGGGGCTCCCTGGTTCGAAACCTGTCGTATGTGAACCTCCTCGTCTGCCTGTAAGGCTTCTCCGCCATTTTGCAATAGAAAGGCTGCTTTCTGAGTCCGTCGCCGGTGAGTTGGGCGCCCAAAATGGACGACGTCGTCGACTGGTCCTCATCGTGCAGATCCTCCTCGTTTCCGGAACCTCCGGCCTCTGAAAGGGGAAAAGGATTATTGGAGGGCGACTGCCGTAGGGGTCGCTTTCCTCCGGAGCCTTATTAATTTGAAAATGAATTCTGAAGGATCAAAAATTAACCTCAGAAAGATCCTTCGTGTTGATGTAGCGAAGATAAGATAAAAATTACGAAAACCTTTAGGTCAACAAAAATATTTCCCTTATCAAAACGGTTAGAATCAGGGCCGTTGTAAGGACATGGGTCACAGCCTCTCAGAAATGCTCCAAAGATTATTGTAAAATCGAATGAGCAAACTTTGGTACCGTTGATGTGTTCTGCTCTGAGAACACCTGCTCGCCCTGTCTCACTGTCGCCTCGGCCCCTCGCCGGAAATACCTCCACCGTTCGGGCGGCGCGAAAGGATTCTAAAGATAACATCCTCAGCTCTCAAAATAAAGAAGAGGACAAATGTCAGAGGTGAAGAGGCGGGGAGGTGTCGACTCGTGTGCCGCCGAAGAAAGTTCCGCCATAGAGGAATAAATTACCGGATAATTAGGGCGGCCATCTCAGACTCTGTGGCTGTCCGTCTGTCCCCCTTGGCTGCAGTCCACGCAAACGCCACCGCGAATTATCACACACACTGACATAAATAAAAACTATAAGATGCTGTTCAAGGACGATCATTCATGAGAAGTCCAAGGTGAGTGCGGTACAAAGTCCTCTTCTATGTGGGTCATTACTGGTCGAGGAAAAGAGACTGAACCACTGGAGAAGAGATTTTTGGCAAAGTAGCAGGAAGGGATGAAGCTAAGGGGTTTTCAAACCGTCGATCGTTCTTACACTGAAAAAATACAGTATACAGTTTCTTCTCATCAGCAGCTTGCGGGTTTCCCTTTGAAAGCGCGGAGAAAGATACAGAAAGCGAAAGAAAAAGAGAGAAAGAAAAAGAAAGAAACAGAGAAGGCCGAACAAGAGAACGAAGCCTTCGGAGAGCTTTTCTCAGCTAACCGGCAAACACATTAAATGGCTCAATTGAGCTCGACTATAAATAAAGGCGATCGTTCTAGGAACAACCGAATCAGCACCGCTTGCTTTAAACACATGTTCACTTAAAGATCAAATGCTCCAACGACCGCAACATAGGATTCTCTCAGGTGAACCATCTGGAATGCACATGCCGGCTTAACACCCCTTCTCCCTACCCCTACGGCCCTCTCCACCCCTGTTTAGAGGCCCTCAGCAGTCGACGTCTGAAACGGCCTAGAGACCTATTCATCACCGGAAGCACCATCTCTGACTCGCACTTCCGCATTAGAACTCTCCTCTTCTGACACTTTCAAAGCTTGACTGGCAATCAAACGACATTCCCGGAAGCTTTCAAACCAGCTGCTGCTCCTGGCAAAAAGTGCCGTGGCCACATTCTCCAAGTCGAACCTGACTAGGCCTGAAAGTTGCGAAATGACACTGCCATGCGACGTTGCCAAAGAAACACCGACATGAGATGCGACAGTGTTGCCAATGAGGGTGCACTGCTCCTTCTCTCTCTGACCCCCTCCCCTGCCTCAGCCATCGTCACCAGACATAAAAAACACCATCGCTGACGTTTCTGCCGAAATTCCAATCCCTGGGGTCAGGGTTCACGACATGAGATAAAGCTAACGATTCTCTTCTATCTCTGACTCAACTTTGAAAATAAATTTTCGAGAAAGTTCGCCGTCAATGAAAGCCTCTGCCCCCTCCCCGGGCCGATATGGGGAAAAACCACTGCCCTCCGGTCCCCCCTGTCGTCTCCATTCGACGACAGAATTACAGAGTTCAAATGTATATCGGTCATTCGTTCTGCTCTCGTGCATTTTGTTCCAATGGGAGAGCCATTAGACACGAAAGCAACCAATCACGCGATGCCAATAGTGAGCACTTCTTCGTCTACCTGTGCTGCAGTAGATGTGGATGTTAGTTGGGGGATGTTTCTGGGGATGGGGAGGGGTGGAAGAACTCACCTTCTCCGAGCGGCAGGGCC
Source organism: Brueelia nebulosa (assembly GCA_028293925.1). Lineage (NCBI taxonomy): Eukaryota > Metazoa > Arthropoda > Insecta > Psocodea > Philopteridae > Brueelia > Brueelia nebulosa. The sequence continues at coordinate 48,271 of JAQIBA010000042.1, forward strand.
CTCCATTTAGTCTTCCTCTTCGTACCTTTTTTCCCCATTGTTTCCAGCCTGAAGACATTAAGTGGTTTTTAAATTGGCAGCAAAAGCCGCCCACTAAGACAACGACGCCATTTTAATTAGATAATTCTAAACTGTTATTGCTAATTCACTTTACTTTGCGTCGTCACTTTCCACTTTACCGTTTGTAAAAGCACATTATTGGCCTCATAATCGACAAACGAAGGATATCATCTGATTCTATTTATTCATTCACAGCATAAATAATTATTGAATAAATAAATAAATAAAACGGGCCCGTGGAAACTTCACTTAGAACATTCCCGGCTAATGAATCCATAACGTTAAACAACCAACGTGGCAGCAGCAGTCCTCGTAGAAATGCTGTCGGGACCCAAATGCGATGGACGACTCCAACAGGACCAGCTGCAACTCATCTCCTATCGTTCCTCTTTACTCTGAAATTAAAAAAATTATTTTTAAAGAAAAGAAAACATAAAAATAAAAACTGTCACAACCCGGTGATGTGTTGGGTTATTCATACGGAGGCATATTCGTTTCTGTATTTTTTCAGAGGGGAGAGAGGAGGGCTGTGTCCCCTTCGCCCCCCACTTTTCTCCGGCCAACTACGACCGAGAGAGACCTTCTCATCGGAATACGACAGAAATCCACATAATTGTCGCCCTGAGGTGCGGCGACAAAGATCACACCGACTGGCAGTAGGGCCAATGCAACGGATCGCAAACGCGGCGATCCGTTTTTTTTGCCCGCAGCAATTCGGAGGGAGGAGAGGTCGAAAAGTCACACCTGCAGCGCGACTACATAACAAAGTAAACAGAACATTTTTTGGCGAGGATTTTGGAGCCGGATTGCGAAAGGGACAGCGGAGCGATGTCCTTCTTCAATTGTCGGGCGAGGGTGCCGCCATGTGCCGGGGATCGGCGCCAAATCATCCAAATCATCCAAATTATCCAAATTATCCGCGGGTTCGGCTGTGGTGAGTGAGTGGTGACGGATGGGCGACGAGCACTCACGTGGCAGGTCGTTAAGGAGGTTAGGGCAATTTGCGCCCCCCTCGCCCCCCGTCCTCACTCTCAATGAATTAATTCCCTATTAGAAATAGATGGGAGATGTCGGTAGGTGGCGCGGATCGGAGTTCGTCTTTGTCGCTTAACAATGTAATGTCGCATAATTAATTTGTTAAGGTTATGTGAGAGTAAGAGACTGGTTGCATACTGTTGCCCCGCTTAAAAGAGAAAGAGAAATGGGAAAAAGGAAGAAAGAGAGGTGAAAGGTTGAATTGTTTCGAGGAACGGAATGAAAGGGGCGAATAAATAATTCGAAAGAAGTCCTTCACTTATCTAATCCTACGTGTGGTCACAGCCACGTGTCTCCCGACATAGTAAAATAAACAAGATAAAAGCACGCAGGCCTAATGGAAGGTGCACTGCCACCCGTGAACGTATCAGATAAGTGGGAAACTGATCGGAGGCAAGGGAACCCAGATAGGGCGAACGGGAGTGAGGGCGTAGCAGTGGCGAAGCTTCGACCAGGTCGAAAGGTTGGAGAGGTCTAACAGCCAAATGATAGGTTCAATTACGTGATAAACGTAATGAAATGGCACAAGGGGTCTTTTGTTGTTGAATTGGCACTCGAAGGGCATAGTTTCTATAAGAAAAGGACATTTCGTCGCTCTTCATTCTCTCTTGTTATTATCGAATAAAAATGTCAGGATTCACTGACGCGAGGTGGTAAATAACCTATAAAAATAAATGCCTGTTGTTATTTAAAATTTAAAAGCTTTTAGTCTCTAAAAATAACCGTAATTCATCGAAAAGCTATACTTTTACGAAACCAAATAAAAGGAATCTGCAACGGAAGCAGAATGCTCACCCTCTTCAAAAACAGTTTCAACCCCTTCGATCGGGTTGGAACACTCATAAAATTTCCTTTTTCTGAAGCAAATGCTTAATGCACACAAGATTTTTAAATTAAAAGCGGTTATGCTCCGACAGAATAAAAGAAACTGAACTGCAGCGAAAACAGCAAAGCGGCCTCCAACGAAATTATGCAAGACAGGTGACGATGGCGGCAATTAAAAACAAAAGAACGATAACGTTTTCTTTTTCTTTTTGAATTTGTTTCAACAATGTATTTGAAATTGATAAAGCTTATTCGCTTGTTTTTCATAAATAAACTTAATATGAAAATTGTTCACAAAATGGAGGGACCATTTCATACTTTCTCTAAGTGCACGGAGCATTCGATCAAAGTGCACTGAAAGTGTATAGAAAACAGAAAAAGGGTTCATGAAGTACGAACTGGTATCGACCACCATCAAAGCACCAAAGCCGCCCCTTGGTCCCAAAACAATTAGAAGAACTTTCTCGAGAAAGAAGCGGACCGTGAATTGGGGGCTGAAGGGCGTCGGGGGTGGGCCTCGGGGAGCCGTGGCCCCCGCACCCCGAGGGGGCAAACGGCCCCCAGAGAGCGGCAGCGCAGAGAATGCACAGACGAAGCCTCGATTCGAAAGTTTAAAATTAGTGATTATTCGTCACGAGGTTGGCAGTCTTTCAAGCGAGTCTCGTGACTTTTCTCGGATTCCCGTCGTTTTTATAAACGACGGCCGCTCGGAGCTTTGAAAGCTTCTCCCAAATAATTTCGTAATCGGTTCCCCGGTCATGTGACTTCGCTTTTCTTCATCGGTCTGATCATCCCCCAGCCTTTCTATTTATACAGCTGATGGTGGAGCCCTTATTTCACCTCGTTACCATTTCATCCCCTTAACAAACCGTTTACGGTCAAAGGGTACAGTTTAGTTTTTAATTATAATTTATGGAATTAAGTTAAACTTGAATGAAAATATGAAATAAATTTATTTGAAGTTAAATTAAATTAACCCTCAAGAGTTCCCAAAGCTCTCTGGAATAAATTTTTTCAACTCCACTTAAATTAAATATTCAAGAATTTAAAAGGCAAAATTTTTGAACTTAGTTGCAACTTTTCTTTAGAAGCGTCCTTTTTGTCAGCGCTTCCGTCCTCCCTTTCACACTTTCACTCTTCTTCGGGGCCTAAACCTCATTCTTTCATAGTCGTCACACTTCAATCTTCTAGAAACATTTTATCGCTCTGCCACTTGAAACGTCTCGCGAATCTTGCATCATCCCGCAACATTACGGCCTTCATAACCCAAGGTTGAAGCATAACTCTTTCCTTGCCATGATTCTATGCTCTCTTTGCCTGCTGAAGAGAGCTTAACTGCTGGAGGTTCTTTTCCAGAAGGAGGAGGAAATGATGGTGAGGAACCTTTCCTTGAATTTACATTGGCGGGAGTTCATCTTTACTGTGTCTCCAACCCTTCTTTTTCAACCCCAGGCGGAATCTATTAAGATTCACGTCGCCTTTATTGACGTTTAGAGTGGTTTTAATTTATTTTATTATTATTCTAAAAAAATTGACAGAAAAGAAAAACAGAAAGAAGAATAGGAGAATGAAAATTTAAGAATAGCAGAATAAACGGAGGAATATAAATGCACGAAATACAAGATTGAAAAGAACACGTGCAATAAAATAGGAGAAAACCACGAATTTTCAACAGAAAAAAATTTACCAATAAAGGAGGGAAATTAATTTGCACTCTTTCTTTCGTCTTAGTGCTGAGAAAATATAAATTACAGCAACAGAAGCTCATTAATGTGTGCCAAGAAACTAAGAGCGGTAGCAAACCCTCCGATACAGCGCCCTTTGCCCTCCAACGCCCCCACTGCCAATCCCAAAAAATGAATTTATTTTTGGGGGGGCATGCAAAGGGCGACTGCTCGGAAAACCTATTCTACATTAATTCCCGTAATTTCATTAAGAATGCTTTTGGAAAATTAACGCTTCCTTAGTGTCACTCCTTCCAATTAGCTTTTTAATTAGAGGATGCGTATAAGGCCGGAATTAGCGGTCACCAATAATCACATCCACCATTACACCGCCATCGATCATGTGGGCCACATTAGCACCACGCTCGCTCCCACACTACCCCCCAGCCGCAGAACAAGCCAACCCCCGCTCCCTCCAGACACAAATGAACAGAAGGTAGCTGTCGTCTGCCGACATTATCCTAATCCTCACTGCAGTTAATTACACCGGCGGCTAATGAAGCAACGTCAAACAGACATTATTATTCAGTGGGGGGGTCCCCCAAAATAACATAAGTCAGGCCTTGTCCAAACGTTCATTGACTTCCGCCGCCTCGTGGTGATGGAACGATGGGGTGGAAGGTGAGGGCTGTGTGCAAAAGGTCCTTGAATGAAAGAATAACTGATGAGGGGAGGGGGCGAGGGGGGAGAGAATCACTTCTCATATCTTTAATATTTTTTATAATACAAACAGATAACATAAAAGTACAACCCGGGCAAAGGCAAGCATGGTGATTTTGTCCCGGTTTTCTGTTTGTTCAAGACTTAGATAATTCTGAGATATTCTAAAAAGAATTTCGTCTGAATGCAACTAATTTGCTTTTTCCCCCCGTAAATATTTGCTTTTTTGTGAATTGATAGGAGATTTCTGAGAAGCTTCCTTCAAGGAAGGTGCCACGGCTCCCGAATTTAATGAAAACTTATTAAGCACCTCTCCCATTCTTCTGAGATCACAGATGGAATTTCGGTGTTTATTTGAGATGAGGAACACCGAACGGTGGGCCCTGAAGGGATAAAAGCTTATTTGCAAAAATACATTTCATATTTCCTAACGCAATCACTAGTTTAGAAAATAAGTTGTCAAAAATTTCAGAGCTTTTCTAAAAAGAAATTTCTGTAAAACTCCAAAAAACCGCTACTTAAGTGGCCATCTTGATTTCACTTCAACCAACAAAAAGAGACAAAGCGGAAAGGTTAAATACTTTGAAATAAATAAAACGTCTCGTAAAAAAATTCAATTTACTCACAGCTCGACTAAATAGCTGCATCGGAAGTTATTTATGACTCGACCTAACATAAAATATTTAGGGGTTAGCCGATTTTTATTTAAAACGGCCATTTCTCCCAACTCAGTACGCAATATGGCGGCTGCCGTCTTTTTTCCAATAACTTTCTTTCTTCTTCTAATTAACTTAACTGGCAACAATTTTCAAATATTGTACTGTCATCGAGGCAAAGCATTTTTGCAGTTTTTCAGAATTTAGAGGCAGCCGGTGGCTGATAAGACAAATTGAGAGATAATTTAATTTCTTTTGTTTTTAGCAACTACCGCTTCGGTTTCGCACTGTTCCTGAGGCTCTATTTACTTATGTGAGTGTGCATTTTCTGAGAAGAAGGTGAGCACAGTTGTCGCAGTGCAGCGGATGTCGCCGCTCAGACAAACAACTGCGAGGCTCCTCACGGAGGGGCGAGGGGCCGAGGGGGCGGAGGCCCGTGAGAACAAATCTCACGCTCCTGCCTTCTCATCTGCTTTTCCTCGAAAACAATAAAACTTTCGTCAAAGTGGCGGCCCAATATTTACGACACGCGAGAAGAACAGCGATAAAGGAGGAGCCCACATGGGTTTTGCCGGTTCCATTTTGGCGACATTTAGTGTTTGCCTGCAGCAAGTCACTTCCGGGGGAAGTGGCCGGTGTCTTCTCTTCCTCTTCCGAGAGATGCTGCATTGGTGGCCGACTGTCTTCTGGTCACGTGACTCGGTTAACGACTATTTGCCCTGCTTGTCTGTCAGGGGCTGCGTAATCACTCTGGCAATTTTCACTTTTCCTAATCCCGTTGAGTTTCCGCCATACTTATTGCTGAGGCCGATGGTGAAGCATTCCCACCCGAAGAAGTGGACCAGGCGGAGGTTCGGCGAAATACGGGAGTTCATAAGCCGTGAAATCAAGAAGGCAGATCAGAGCAAGGTTTGACAAGGCCTCGGGGCCCCACCGGGCAGACAAAAAGTGGCTCCTAGTGCCTGATCTGGTTTTCGTACTTGATTCCTTCGACTATTTCGTCATTCGGTGTCTTTATGTAGCCCCTGGCTACAACTCTATTGCGGTCGAAGCAATCCTTCCCTGGCAGGGAGAGGAACATGCTCCAAGGAAGGGGGAACGAGAAAGGGGGGCGGTTAGTGGGGGTAAATCAAGAAGGGTGCATCTCAACAACGCAGGAGAGGGTGGTCGGGAGGAGCCGACACGCGAGTTGGCTGTCTGCTGTGGCAGCCAGGGAAAGGTCAGAGTGCATCGAAAATCAATCAAAAAAACGCCTAAACAATTCTAATAATCGAATTATGCAAATGGCGGGGGCTAATATGCATAATTTGAAACACAGAAAAATTACCAGAGGCCGACCGCGTTATGATTCGTGAAAGAATAAATCCACTCGCTCGAACGAAAACGCAAAAGCAAATACATAATTTAATTAAGTAATCCACAGAGGGCCGAAGAGACTGTTTCGGGAATTTTTAATTAGGTTAATACATACATTAACATCACGAGCGGTGGGACTTTGGGCTCTGTGGTGTCGAAACTTCGTCGATTGGTGATAATGACAAAGCGTGCTGAAACCTGCTTTCAATGAGGAAGTGCTGCTGCCTTCGGTCTTTAAGAAAATGTCCACATTTGAGGAAAAGAAGAGGAAAGGGCAAGAAGAGCAGGGAGCAAAGTGCATTTCAAGCGCAACCCATTTTCCCACTCACTGCCAGCATTTTCATACGCTCTCACAACGTGGACAGAGCAAATCAGTCCAAGAAGGAAAACAAACACTCAGTTACATGCAAAATAAACACCCGAATGCTCTTTCGCTTTCGGTAAAAACCGGCGAAAGCAGCAGCAGAAATGCCCAGCATGGCGGTACACCTTCCATTTCCAATGCCCGGAAATGCTTCTACTATTTTCTGTCTGTTTGGGAATATTTTTCTATTGCCGTCTTGGAAACTGCGGGAGGTTTTCGTTTCTGCCAGTTTTTTTCATCGGTCATCCTCGACTCTATCGAACCCACCCTTTCCACGACTTCTCCATTTAATCTCCGCCCCCCAACAGAACAACCAAAATCAAACTTCTTAAGACCGCCGCAGAAAGAGCAATCCCGCCACATGACCTTTCACCTTTTCCTCACTTTTCCCGAACCTCCGATCCGGAAAACATCGGCCATTGCGTCAGACGATCGCCCCAAAATCCAATAAAAAAAACTCACCTTCACTTTAACGGTCGTTTCTCCCTTTCTCAACGGAAACAGCAAAAGCTGCCGTTACAAATTCCATTTGTAAAAAACGGGGAAAAATTTTGTGGAGACCGGCAAACGAAGTCAAAGAAAATCGGCCTTAGAGAGGGTAACCAACAGCGTGAAAACTCCCCCTGGCCTCCCTGCACACACATTTAATTCGATCGCTTCAAGAGTTATGCCTGCGAGGAAAAATTTAGAAATTTTGCCACTTTTTTGAGTGCGAGGTCGCGGACACAACGCTGAAAACGGTTCGTTCGATCCGAATCTCATCACGCGGGCAACTGCGCATGCGTCGCCTTCGCACCCGCTCGAATGCCGTCGCTAGGCAACGCAGCATTGAAGCTGAGGAGAGCTCGCGGAAAGGTTTTTCCGTTGCGGTCAAAGGAAAACAAGCGCGGCCATGTTGTGCACCAATCACCGAATTGCTTTATAAAATATTCACAACATTAGTTTGGAAAAGGAGTAAAAGCACATAAAAGATTGGGTTCTTTAGGAGGTGAATATTTATAGCAAGAAAAAGTAAAAATTTCTGAACGGGGTTTTTTAAAAAGCAATGAAGCGAGGCAAGTGGAGCGAAGCAAATGCCAGCTAATGTATTAATTTTAGAACCGATTTTTCCAGTTCCTTTGTTCTCAAAAAGAGGAAAAAAACCTAAACATGGAAAAAAGGAAAAATAGGGAAAATGGCACAACTCAATCTGTAACAGCAATTACAAACTAAATATTCAAACTGAAATACGCGTACCACTAATGAAATTTAAGCCATGACAAGTGGTATTCAAGTGGATTTTATTTTCCACGAATTGTTGTTGTTACAGCAAGAATGCCAATTCAGGCCACACAAATACTCTTATTCTCTAGTCTGGTTATATTAATTATTGTAATTAGAGATTATAGTTACTTTTTCTTCAAAATAACATTATTGAAGATTAACAATTCATTGGCAGTGGCGCTCATACTAAAAATTTTGAGAACCAGGGTATTACATCACAACTGAAGTAATTATAAACGGATTCCCCGGATACTCTAGTATTAGGGCTCATATTTTAGAAATAAAAAGAAAATCAATGACCGTATATTCTTGACTTTATTAATTTCGTTTTAGTAAATTGGTTACTTACGAAATCACCAGATGGTTCAAAGACGTCGTCCGAAGCTTCGGTTACCAACGCGCTTACCTCAGACCGAAAACAAATAAAGCACCACCGGTAATTTCTTGAGTTCGGTAGACAATCTTTCGGTTTTTGAACGGGGGCTCGCAAAAGAAAAAAAGAAACAGGAACTAAGAGAAAAGCACGTGACTGTGAAATTATCAGAAACCGTTGGATTTGTGTTGGTTTCGGCGGTTGTGCTCAGAGACTGAGGCAAGCGAAGCCTCGCCGGCGGTGGTTTCCGGCCGAATGGCTTCCAGGGTCTAACGGAAATTAAAAGCTTCCGAGGAATTTCCATCTTGAAATGAATACCTGACTGGCTTCCGATGAGCGGAAAAGAAAAATATTTTTTTGAAAATCCTTCGGAGAAGACATGAAAGGTCCGATGGGATTCGAACTGTCAAAAGCAATGCCTTCAGTCTAATAAAAGCTTTCGACTTAGAAAAACAGCTTAAATACTTTCTCTTTTCTTTCCTCGTGTTCTCCCCATTTCTTCGCTTCATTTACTCGTACTTCCGATTTGTCCATTTTTCCCCTGTTTATTTGCTTTTCCTTTCTCCTCTTTTGCCAACTCATAAATAAGTCATGCAGATGATTAGGAAATAATGTAGAGCAAGTGAGCGCCAGCCCCCTACGGGTTCATCAGAAGCCGCAGCCGAAGGTCAATTTAGGACTCTAAATATTTATTTTAAGTTAAAGCTGAATTCAGAACATTATGTAACGGAAGTTGGCATCGTATAATGCTAATCCCGATCCAGTTGCTATTTCAATCTGCGTTCACGACATTCTCTTTCGTTTAATTATCGATCGCCAGATACCTGGCTACGGCCCCGTCTCTTACGCACGAACTTAATCCGTTTTCACATCATAATTAAGATTGAGTGGCCTTTTCGACTCTTCACCGAATCGCTTTGCGCTGTGAAACGGGAGAACCACAAGGAAACGACTCCGAGACGGGCGAACCTAAGTGGAAACCTGAGCTCTCAGTTCAGTTCCTGCAAGAGAAGACAGCGAAGGACAGCCGTGGTCACTGAACCTGTGCCGCGACAGGACCGTACATCCTGTGCTGGGAAAGGTTGGCCACCATCTTGTTTTTTAACCCTCGCTTTTGGTGCAAACTGAGAATAAAGTAGAAAGCTGAGAATTGAAATAAAAGGAGGTACAAGAGTAATGTATGAGACTGTCAGCATAAGTGCGAAGAGGTCAGAACGCGTGAGACACTGACAAGCACAGACATGCATCGCGTCTTACTTTCCAGATCCTTTCCACGAAAGATTAGCCGATTCGACCTCCTGGAATAGAAAGGGAGTGTTCTGTTGTACCTTTTCAGAATCTTTTTCGTGTTACCTACGGCAACTGGTGCTAGATAAGTTACAGTTTATAATAGAAATTTCCAATCTTGATTTAATCGATAAGAGAAAAGAATAAGAAATTTCACCCTCTAAAACTACTCCTCCGACCTTTTTCTTTCTTCTCTGTTCTATCGATCATTCTTCCTTTTTCCCACAATTTAACATTATTTTCCCAAACTGTTAGCATTATTAAAGCGATCAAAACGTAACCGAAATTTATAATTTGAACAGTTTTATAAGCTAATATCGAAAGCTAAATAATATTAAAAGTAGATGTCTTCTTATTAATGTGTTCGGAAATGTAAGCAATTCAGGTTTCATTTCCCGATTTGAGGACAAAAGATTTAGAAATTCCTCAACAAAATGAAAGTGCGAAACGATGGATACGACTTCGAAATGGGAGTTTCTACTCGGGAGTTTGTGAGCTTCGATCTTCTCATAAATTGTGAGTGTCTTTGTGCTTAACCCTTTCAGTGCCAGCTATCGACCCTCACCTCATTAGATTTGACTATCTCAAAATAAATTTTTAATGCTCTTATTTCATTGCGAGAAAAAAAATTACTTTTTAAGTTAACTTTTTATGAAAAGATGACTTTTCTATTTGTAACCCTTAATAACACCATCTTTTAAGGTGACAGAATGAAAAAGATGAAAATAAGAAAAGCTGTTGGGTTGTGGAGAAAGTGATATAAAACATTGCATGAGGATAAATAAAAGCGTTAGCAGCAAACCTTTTTGCGGGATCACTCGCTAACGGGTAAGCACTTAATCAGCTCAGTGTTTATAAAACCGAAAAAAATCATGAAATTTAGACGTTCGAGAGACCCCTTTTATTGCTTAAATAAAAAAATAACAATTTCAAACAATGTAATAACTTGTTGAGCGCTCCTACCTCTTGTTAGTAGTGGTAAGTATGGAATATAATGACAATATATAACAAACGTCATTCGTCCCATTCACTGTCGCTGTCCCCGTCAGCGTCGCTTTCCGAATCGCTGTCGCTGTCGTTGTGGAAAGCTTTGCTCCTCTCCGCCAAAGCCCGAGCCAATGCCCCCGCTATTCCTTCCAAGGGAACCGACGGACCGTTTGGTTTCTCTGTCTGCTGCACCTGGAAACCAATCCTCAGTTACCAACAGCGGCAGCAGAGAGATTCAACACCGCCAACCAACACTCACGCTCTTCAACTCGACTCCCTGTCGTATCTGATCCAAAAGATTTCCTCTGTCTACGAGGGCTCCATGGCCGGTGGTCTTTTTCTCCACTTCGACGTGTTTGAGGGTGGTTCCGCCTTTGATGGCCTCCATAAGGGCGGCTCTTGCGTCCATGGGACCATTGGCAGGAGGACGGGGTGACTGCGTGGTGGTTGTCGCGGGTGCTGCGGGTTCCGTGAGCATGGGCGGTGGCGGCGGGGGAGGAGGCGCGGGAACATTGCCTGACTTCTCGGGGTCTGGTAACTTCGGAAGGGACGATGTTGGGGGTGGCGGCGGGGGAGGCGGTGCTGTCCTTTGATTGCTTACTGGAAAGAAGTGGTTTGTGAGTGAGCGGGGCGAGGGCGGTTTGGAGGGGATCGGGGGTGACTTACCTGAAGGGGAAACGTGTCTTCTGGCGTTTAAGCTACTTGGGGGTGGTGAGGGGAGGGGTTTGGATGTGGGATAAGCCGGGGGTGGTGCCCTGGAGGGGACAGGGGGAGCTTTCAAAGGTTTGGTTGCTTCATTTGGTTGAGAAGGTAAGCCGTGTTGCTCGAGGAAACCGTAGATGAATTTCCGGGTGGCCGGGTCAAGCAGCTGATTGTCGGAAACGCCCGCCTGCGAGAAAAACAACACTTCAGAACAATTTCGGACGGAAGAAAAAATCCACAAGAAAAGGGTCATACACTGTGAAATATAAGAAACATTTAGGTGATTAGGCTGCAACATGATTTTTTTACTCTAATCGTCGACATTTTGTAAATTTAAAAATTTTTTTCCGTTTTATTTATTTTTGATGCACCGCCATTTTAGGATTTATTTTGCACCCGGAAACAGGAAATAATCTTGAAATATTCCGGAACTACGGGTAGAGGGTTTGCTTGGGAAGACCAAAAAGGGTGCGGCAGTTTTTATTACAAAAAAAGGGGGAACTGAAGAGACTTTCTGTACATTGTGCTTACCTTACACAGGATTTCTTTCAGCCTGGGATCTTCAAGAGCTTCTCCGTGACCTTCAAAACCTCTATTTGCGTCCCATCCCACATGGGACACGTGCCTAAAGTCCAATGGAAGGCCAATGTCCTCCTTTTTTAGCCTGCGTCTGGAATCCTTTCCCTTAACTCCATTACCTGAGTAAAACAATATTCTCTTTGAGGTGTAACAATATTCATATGTGGCAAGCAACACTAAACACTGTACCTGATCCCTTCTTTTGATGCTTCCTAATGTCATGATTATGTAAGTAATGGTGCTGCATGTGTGAAGTTGGACCTTTGTAATCTTCCATTTGCCTAGAATTTCTTGCTCTTCTTTCTGTAAAAGAAACAAATATTTGAATGTTAAAAAACTCTTGTGTAAATTCATTAAGTTTACTCAAAACTTCTGGTAAGCACTCATGAAAATAAATTTTTTTATTGATTATCAAACTGTTCAAAAGGAGAAATGAATTCAATAAACCTTTTTTCAGGTGGAACTGAAATTGGTCAACAAATGTTTACTGTTCAACAATTTCATTCTAACAAACATGGATGATTGGCCAGAATGAATTCTTGTTCTTAAGTCAGTATAATTTCAGCTGCTCAATGAGAGTGTTTTTAACTGACTATATATTTCTATTAATAAATTTGAAGATCCCTTCCTAGTTTAAAAGAATTACTTTTCAGAAATAAGTCCAAAAGTACCAAATTTTAGGCATACCCCTCATTTTTTGATTTTTATTAGCTAAGGTTCGTTGAACTTCATTTTGAAAGAATTTGGCTTCTTCTTCATCTGCAAAGTTAAATGCCGCCATGCATGACTCAGCCTCAAAGGTATGCAACCAAACCATTGGAGATGTATATTCCAAGCCACTGTAAAGTTCATTTTCCCATACTAGGGCTTTTCTACTGAGGCAGTACAACCTGAAAACTTTTAAGTTTTAGAACTCCAAAGAAACAAATAAAATGAGAAATAAAAAGAAAACAATTATGAACCTAAAGAAATAAGAGCGCTTCGTGTGATCCTTAATTAAACACATGATACCAGCATCTTTTCTCCTCCACTGGTGATGTTTGGGAGGGTCAGTAAGAAACAACTGAACCACACAGCTTGCCAGAGACTGGCATTTTATTCCTAATAAAGAGAACAGCAAATTGTTTTCATCTCTCGACAGCAGTTTGCTTTCACTCGAAGGTCTCCCCGGCATCATTATTTATTTATACTGCACCCGTTATACCACGCAAAACAGCTAATGGTTATTACAATTTATTTTAGCTTCATTTAAATTCACAAATCACTGCACCCATATCTCATATGAGACATTCATTAATTAAACAATATCAGCTGACGTTGAAATCTCATAACTATAAAAATCATTTTATCTATTTCGGTCCTTTGAATAAATCGTTTTGTAAAAATTCAACTTCGGTACGAGCTTATGAGGCGGTTGTGGAAATGAAAAGAAAGTTGTCACATCCGATGACACAAACTCACTTTACTCTGATATCCGCCATAATGAAATTAGATAAGCCGTGGGAGTAAAAACAAGAAACGTCGGCAACGAGACGAATTTTTTCGGCGGGTCTTTCAATTTTTAAATTTCAAAGGAAAATCCTCCAAGTCGTTAGTCTCACCATTATGTCTAAGATGAAATTAATTCTTTTCGGGTGGCGTTTCATTTTAATAGAAAATAATATGATATTGTCCATATCGCATATATTAGTCTTCATGAATTTAAACTGTAATTAAAAAAACCTTTAACAATAATTAATGTCTAGCAGAATATAATGGTTGGTGGCCGAATTCCCATGAAGAGAGCATTAGGAAATAAATGAGTAAGTGATCCTTATTTTATTTGTAAGAAAACATATTTACATGATACATAATTATAGCAAAGGAACTTTTTAAAGTAGAATTTAGTCTTTCATTGCAAAGTCATAATTGTTCTCCTGTATTTTGTCAAAGGTGCAATCTGCCTGGTTTTTCAAAAATTATAAATTTTAAAATAGCTTTAATTGAGCGGGGGGATCTCTCACCCGAAGCTATGAAAGACAGAGGTTCACCCTGAAAAAAAACCATTATTCAATTAATAAACTCATACTGATAACGGTTTCAAAAATCTTCCTTGATTTTGGATTAAATTTGAGTGATTTCGGAGCAAATTTGATGTAATTTTGTCGTGAAATCTAAATCTTCTAAAAAAACTGGACAACTTACTTTTGGAGTTCTCAAAAAACAGAAACTTATTCAAATTATCTCGGAAAAAAGTTCTTTCCTTTTTATCGGGAAATTTAAAGGTGTACATCGAATCCCCCATATGAAGAATATGAGTATTGCACTTCAAATCCACATAGCCGTCCAAATTGGGAACTTTGTCAATCGTCCAAATGAATTTGTTCTCCTTCGGGCTGTACAGTTTGAACGATACTGTCCCGCTCTTTATATTCTGAACGACGTAGAGATCCCCAAAGTGAGTTTCTGGTTTGACATTATTGTTTCTGACGATCACCTTCACATTCATGGCAGCCACCTTCACTGTCTGATTGTCTCCTAGAAGGCTTTTCAGAACCCACTTTTCGTACAGAGCCAATCTCTCCAAGAATTCTGTTATGGTCTTCTTCGAAATGCAGTCTCTCTTTGTTTCCTGAAACATACAAATTCCTTAACAGGACAGACCAAGTTCGAGCTTTTCGACTTTGAAAGGTTAGTAAGTAGGCGCTGCAAAGAGACCATCGACCCAACTTTTTTGCCCCAATACCGTAAGACTAATCATTTAAATACGGGGTTAAGATATCTCTTAATCGATAACAGATCATCAGAGTGACGAGGCTTCTTTGTTTTGAATCCTACTCCGGTGTTTCCCATGCATCCGTCACTGCAGCTTTCATAGGAGTTCAGCAGCTATTCATTCAATAATTAAGGTTATTGGAACATTTGCGATTCTCGGTCTGACTTCTTTTCGACTAGGTCACCTATATTCACTCCCAGAAATTAACGGCTGAATATTTGCAGCCATGGTTTGAAGAAGAACAGCAACGTTAAGTGTGGATGGAGTTTATAAAGACAAATGAAGATATCATACCAAGACATGTTGAAGGAGAGTGAAAGAAAATTTCGGGAGGAGAATCCGGAAGAAATAAAACAGCGGAAGAGTGCACGGGACAAAAATGAGGTAAAGGAATGATCGACGGGATAAAGATCATCACAGCAACACACTCTATAATTTCATAACTCTCCTCGAAAACTCCAAAACCGGATTTTATTTTACATTTGAACCACCAAATATCAACTCACGTTCACTTCCTCGCTTCCGAAATAATCCCTCGTTTTCCTCT
This sequence comes from Brueelia nebulosa, assembly GCA_028293925.1. Lineage (NCBI taxonomy): Eukaryota > Metazoa > Arthropoda > Insecta > Psocodea > Philopteridae > Brueelia > Brueelia nebulosa. The sequence continues at coordinate 63,444 of JAQIBA010000042.1, forward strand.
GTTTCCACATAATCTTTGATTTAGAACGGAAATGACTGTATAATACAAATTTCCAAGTTGGAAACTAATTCAGTCGGTTTTATCTGTGATAATGACGTAAGTTTGAATAAAAGGATTAATTATTTCTTATCGCTTTGACATATATTTTATTGTTAGTGCATAATAATGTCATAATCCAAATGAAGGTTCAAGTGCATTTGACTAGAAACCCATCAGCGTGGAATCCAACGACAACAAACTGATCCACGACCACCAAACATTTGAAACCTTTTTATGGTTTTTCAGAAGAGAACTTTAACGATCATTTTGTATTGGGCCGTACTGTTCATTTTTTAGAGTTTTTTCCTGTTCTCTTCTAATTCTCGACCCGCATGGGCCGCCTACGTAACTTTGCAATCAGTTGCCGTTTCAATTGATGAAATTGTTGTTCCGTTAGCCATTAGCCTTTTCACAATATGCGCGTTCTTTTAATAATGTCAAAGTGAAAAGTGAATATTTCAAAGTATAAAGAGTAAAAAAGTAAATTCTATTAATTCTTAATGTCACAGCTGTACGTGACAGCGTGCAGCTTACTCTGATTCAAATCTTTAAAAGTCGGTTAGGAAAGCACGTCTGCAATCGTCTTGTTGCCTCTTCTGCTAATTTTAGCAATAGCGCCAGCCATTGCACACAAATCTGATTATGTTTATAAACATTTTGCCTGTGCACTTTCAGGAATTTGATTTAATATATTTCACATTAGTTAACTTTTTGAGTGGTAATATAAAACTCACCTTGATCGAATAATTATCATTCTCGGTTTTAAAATGTAAAGTTTCGGTTCATTTCACAAGTTCACTAAAGTTCACTAAAATGGTGGAGAAACTGTCAAAAGCCCTCGAAGGCTTGAAAAACCTGCAGTTCACAACTTCTCTAGACGAAGCAAACACAAGGTGCGCCGACATAAGCCCAAAGCTATTAATTCTTTTGATTGCTCATTGATTTACTCTGTGGATGTACAATTAGCAATAACTCATCCATGGAAGAATGATTACGGATTAATAATTGCGTTCAAATTTTCAGTAAAAAGGAGAAAATGTTCTTCTGTGTCCTGGCAGCAGACGCCATGGTGTCTCTGAAGACACAGGGAATGCAGAATTTGCCGGTTGTGATAGAGAACATGATAAATCTCTGTGATGATAAAGACTCTGATGTGAGGATGGTTGCAGATGAAAGCTTAAACAGGGTTATAATGGTATGAAAATAATATTATACAACTTGACAGAATTTTAAATTTAAATATGACTTTATTCTGCATTTTTTTTAATTAATGGATTAAAATTAAAAAATGTCTTAAAGAAAATTCAAGAAAATTCAGAATACTTTTTAATCTGTTTTCATAATTGCAGTCATTATCACACTCAAACATGCTGAGAGTTCAGGTTGAGCTGCACAATATAATAAAAAAAAATGGACCAGCTAGGTGCCTGAGGGCAGCATTAACAAGGTTTGGCCATCTGAGTCACTACATCAGGCCCAACAAAGGAAAAGGGCATGTGCAAATGCTTATTCCAGCTCTCATAGAAATAGCCAAGAGGGAAGAGGAAAGCATTCATGAAACTCTTGCTTCATCTTTTGAAAATATATTCAAAGTCTTGGGAGTCTTTGTGCAAGACAATGCTCTTAAAGTAAGAATTGTCTTTGGTTGGTTTATTGAAATTATTAAAATTAGAGTTTTTTCAACAAAAAATTAACAGAGATAAATATTTTTTTAGGGCCTAATTAAGGCATTCCTTCACAATTTGTCTTCAAGCAATGCTGTGATTCGTAGATGTTCAGCTTCATGCATTATGACTCTAGTTCAGTATTGTAGGAAACCAATTATTTTTAACTGTTATGTTTTAAATTCCTTATTAGGTAATTAATTATTTCCTTTATATTCTTTCAATCAGTGGATTGTATCAATTTTGTGAAATTTTTACAAACCCCCTTTTGTAAAAATATTTCCCTTAGCCAATATTTGTTGTGAGGAAGAAAGAAAGAAGTATTGGGAGTGTTTAAAAACAAAAAGGGAGGATTGTAATGGTATAATTTTGGAAGAAGAAAAATCAGGGGAAGTTAAGGTGGGTAGCAAAAGAGTACAGGGGTGTAAAGAATACTAGTGAAAACTCATTAAAATAAGAATGAAGTTTAATAAAAATCAGAAGAAATGAAAAAGGAAAATTATTGTAATAATTTTTTCCATAGATTGTATTGTACCAGTTTGTGAAGATAATTCATCAGACTTAATACTGGGGGTATTAGGATGCTTGAGATTATTATTGCCAACCTTAGTTTGGACCAAGCATGAGGAGAGCATAAGTGGAAGTTTTGGCATGAGGAGAAGGCAAGATGAGTCCCTCTTGTCAGTAGATAGACTTATTCAGGTGAGGAGTGCACTTGATGAGTTTATCTATTCTTGAGACTATCTCTCACTGAATTACATTTTAGGTTTACGAGTTGTGTCTGCACTACACCACCAGTAAGGACCATAATGTGGTGGCTGCAGCATTGGAAACTTTGAATCAAATTCTCGAAAACCCTCCGCATCTGCTCGAGTCGTTTTTCCTGTCCCCGGCTGGCTTTTCTAGAAGCTATATACAGCCGAGCAAGGAGAGCAGACTTTGGAATAGATCTGAAAGCGAGATGAGCGTGGCCATGTTTTCAGTAGATGATGCCTTGCTGCTCGATGATAGCGATCTGGTCAGTCAATTGTCCGCATTTTCTATGGGAGAGGAGTTTCAAGTGCAACAAAGTTCCTCGAAACCCACCAATGCTGGCGCGGGTTCTGATGATGTTAAACCAATTGAAAACCCATTTAAAGAGAAATCTTTCGGTAATTTAGTTTATTTTTTTTTTTTGAATATATTGAATCCTGAGGAGCAGTGGGGATTGGTAGAAAGTTGTTTTTGACTTCGTTACACTTCTAGATAAACTTGGTTCCAATCAAACAACTGTAGACATTGATTCCGACACGGAAAGTGTCGTTTCAGAGTTGAGCGTTTCCACAAATTATTTAATGAGAATCGAAACAGAAGACAAAGACGTCGGCCATGAAGGATCAGATATTTCTGCAAGTAACAGCCAGGACTGTTTGTACTCCCCCACTGACAGCGATACGGTAGTTTCCACTGTGAGTGCAGTCTTATTTTTCATATCAAACCTCCTAATGATGGTTGTCTAACACTGCACTTCGATGTTTCAGAAGGCTGTTGATGTGGGAACATTCACCGATACAGCAGTCCCACTCATATTCTGCTCGAGGCACATAGCCGCTTCTTTTTTATTAGACGGCTCTCCGGGCTGTTTGAAAAGCGACAGGACCGTGCGGGTGTCCATCAAGTCGCTAGCATTGTCTTGCTTATCTGCTATAGTCGGATTGTATCCGGTTGTTATGAAAATGAATTTGACCAAAGGCCAGCCTGAATGTATGTCCACTGCACGGGGAAGCAGGGGCAGCCGTGACGATAGCGTCGCTGATTTTTGTATCATTTGCAGCACGAGTTCAAGGAATGAGTGATGTTCTTCTGTATTGCAGTCATAGCGATCCTGCGATCAGGGGGAATGTAAACGTTTTAGTCGGTTCTTTTATAAACTCTGCTTTAAATGAGTCTAAAAATTTCACTTCTGACTGGCTCAGTGGTGATGATTCGAAATTGAATATAAAAAGTCTAATCGAAATACTTTTAAAGGTTAGTTTTATTAAAATTGTCGACGAGTGTAACTTATCTTTATTAAATTATCGGCTAATGTTAGGTTTTCCTTATTGTGGTTATTTTCAGGGACTGCAGGACCAGTCCTCGGTGTGCACCCGAAGGGCCCTAACAGCTCTGAAACTTTGCATCAACAGGGCTTTGTTCAGCGTCTACAATACTCAGTTTGTGCCTTTCTTGGAGTACCTCCCTGCTATTGCCTGTAATTCGTATTGGCTGGTTAAGGTAAAGTGCAGTGTCATTTCCTTAATATGCTTTTTTCCCTCCGTTTTATTTTGCCTGTATTCCTTCCCAGTCTCACTTGTACTTTGATTCTAACTCGAGAAGGTTCTGCTGCCTTTTTGACAACTACTCGTTCTCACAATAAAACTTAAAAAATTTTGAAACTAACAGGTGAAATTAGTTGAGGTCTTATCCGATCTCCCGTATATGTGCATAAGCGATTTGACCAACTCGAAAGTGCATCAGGAAGAAGTGGTGGATTCTGTCTTGTTCCCGCTGCTGGGCGACGAAGATGTTCGCGTGCGGAGCGCGGCAGCAGAAGCTTTGGTCAGGTGAATATTGACTCAACCCTGCTTCACCCTCTCGAAATGAAAGCTCCAATGTGAGATGTGTTTCAAGGATTGTGCCCCTCCTTTATAACTGCAAGTCAACGGTTTTGGTTTCGGAGTACGGGAGAACCTTCAGTAAACATATAAGCGATTGCACGAAGGAGAAGAAGGGATTCGCCAACGACCAGGCCTCTTCTCTTCCATTTTCTGCCGTTTCTTCGGATCCTGACGAGAGTGTTGAATACTCTCTGTCCATCATCGTTGCCAAATTAATCTATTCCCTGCTGGTTCCGGAGACCAAACATTTTTTGGTAATTGGATTTCGTATTTTGAACGTGAATTTTGGCTTTCCCTACAATGAGGTTCTTACTTTCAGTTTGGTCGTCTTGAAGCCCTCAGGCTGCTATCTGAGAAATATCCTACTACGGTTTACCCAAAGGGATGGAACTGTATTCGACCGGATTGCTTCCAGTCGAATCTAAAGAGCAATTTCATTGCTGTCGTGCTGTCGTTGATACTGACATCTCCTTTCGGATTGGATTTGGGAGCTTTCAGCAGTGCGACTTTGCTATTAGGGAATTTGTTTGCAGGTGCGTATTTCAAAGGAGGGCACAAACGGTTTTTGAAATGCTTCGATTCAGTTTTTAAAAATTCCAAAAAGCCAGGGATTTCAAAACAAGTTTTTGCTTTTCTCATCGATTTCAAAGAGATGTAAAAAAGCTTTTTTTGCTTATATTCTATTTAAGTGGCAGCAGTTTTTGAGCGTATTGTTTTGCAGGGCTTTCTGTTTCATACTTAAAACCTAACGGAAAGGTACTGAGCAATCCAATGGGCGATACTTCTGTGAAATTATGGGACGTTTTCACGAATGAAAATGTACGTATCGAATTACTGCCCCGTTGGCAACGTTTCGAATAAGCTAAGCGCGCAATTTTCGCATGCAGGTTTCCATCATTGCCGAAGAACTGTTAAGCCATTTACTCAAAGTGTTGAATATCTACAATCGTCTCCTGGAAGAAGTAACCCTAGGCCCTGCCGTCGAGTCATCAGTCTCCGGAACTCTTTTACCGCTCCTGTCGCCGATCAAAAAGCAGGATAAGAAAACAGAAGAGAAAGCAGAAGAAAAGAAAACTAAGGTGGTGAACGCGTGCAGGCAGTCCGTGCAGTACGCGAAACTGCAGCAGTTGTTGAAGAAGGCTTATACGAATTATAAGGTTCGTTTGCTGATCGGTCGAAGAATGAAAAGCGTGAGTGACGTCTTATTCGAACTCTCACATCGCAGGTGTCTTTGGACAAAGCGGCTGGGGACAAGTTCTTAGACGTGCTGGAGTCAACATTGTTCACGCTGTCGGTGGTGTTGGAGGTGGCCACAGTGCGGGAAACGGGGAGATGTGCGGAAGAAATTTTGTCTTATCTTTTGTCAGCTGTTGTACTTCGACCCAAAGCGGCAGTGATTTGCGTGATGCAGTTGCTGAAATCTCTCTTCGGGACGAACCTGGCGTCCAACTGGGAGGAGAAAAAGTTTTCCAGTCTCAGTATTCGCGGCGTTAATTTGTTCGATATATTCTTCCATCTTCCCACGAAATTCCTTTCAGGTGAGTACATCTGTAATCGTTTCTCTTGTTCACATCTTCAACAGATTTATTTTATTGGTGTAATCATATGTTTTTGTTTCCTTCAGATAAAATTGGCTCACGTGGTAATTCGAATCTTACCTTGTTCACGTACAAGTCCACCAGAAGAAAGGATCGGAAAGTGGGCGTGAAGGAATCCGACAAACAGTGGTTGGCCACTTACATAAGGCTGTTCGAGCCCATGGTCATAAAATCTCTCCAGGTGATTTTCCTTTTTTGTTTTTTTCGAATTTTATTTACTGTACAATTTCTGTCTACTTTTCAGCTGTACACAATCACAGGAGATGTAGAGTTGCAAGCGAACGTTTTACATCTTCTCAATCAGCTCATCCAACTTCGGGTCAATTATTGCATGCTCGATGGGAAACAAATTTTTCTCGACTTTGTATTGAAGCAGTTCGAGCTCATAGAGTACGGTCAAATACCGTAAGTACGGGAGGAACCGCCAGATTGCTGACCAAATTAAGGAGCAATCCAAAGTCACTTGTGCTTCGATTGTTTCAGAGCCGTAGAAACGCTACTCCCGTGCATTTTTAAATTTTTCATTTTGTTGTCCTACGAAAAGCAACATTCGAAGCCTATAATGAGCATCCCAAAGATACTCCAGTTGTGCGATGGCCTAATGGCAAGCGATCAGCCTGTCCAGACCCATTGTGAGTACGCGAATAAACACAAAAAATATCCATGAGTATTTAGATAAAAAGAATGCAACAAACTGCCCTCTTACAGGCATCCCAGCACTCGCACCGGTGGTCGAAGACATCTTTTTCTACCGAAATTCCGTCCCATCCTCTATCGATGAAAAGGAATTGGAAACACAAAGAGAAGTACTTTTCTCCATGCTGCTCAGGCTTGCAGAGTTTCCCGAGGTGATGGACATGCTCGCCTCGATACTCATCGACAGCAGAGAGGGGGCAGGAAAGGAGAGGTGGAACCGATGGTCGAGACGAGTGCTCGATTCTTTGCTGCCCCTCCTCACTCAAGACAGATTGCGAATAGACACCACACCAGCTCATAACTCTTTCACTCACCTAATGTCGTCTCTCTCGCCATACGTGCTCAGACCCATCAATCCGCTACTTAAAGCCCTCTTTGTCGAACCCGAAGACCATGTAAGTGTCGCCCGGAAGAGGCCGTTGCTGTGGGTGGAAGTGAAATGGACGTCGGTGGTGCTTTCAGAATTGCCCGACATCAGTGCAGCGCTGGCTTTCGAAGGTGACGATCCTGCTGGAAAACGTGCTCTTCATGAAGGAGGACGCTCTGCTGAACAGGCTGGAGGAAACGTGCCCGAACGTGAACCTTTCGTCGCTTCTCCCCACCGGAAGCCTGATGGACCCCTTCAACGTGAAGTCGTTCTTTGAGACGTACAAACCGCCCGAGACGGTCGCCAGGTTCATTCTCAAAGTGATATCCATAGTGGGGACTAAAATCTGCGATTCCTGCTCTTCTACAGTGCTATTGCAGCAGAAGCTGTCAAAGTTTTTCGTTTGCACGTATCATATACTGATGTCAGGTACGAGGTTCAGCTGGGAAAAGAATTTACAATGATTCCACCCAGTGATTGTGTTTATCTTTCAGGAACCTTCCACAGGATTTCGAATTCTCTCCAGAAAGTTCTCGAGAGTGAGCCGGCCTCCTTGGCGAGGATATGTTCTGTCTTCCAGAATCTCATCCACGTGTGTCCCGTCCTCACGTGTCAGTTTTCTTACTTCCTCACTCTTCTCAACTACTGCCATCAGAGCTTTTGGACGGAGATTCTTCGCAGACCTCTTACTTTGTCTGCGAAACTCGTGCAGAGCTGTGGCATCGTCTCCCTCTGCGATTACTTGGTAATTGTGAACTTGCGTGCAGATCACCTTACCAGTTCCCCCAATATACTGTAATTTCGCTTATTGCAGTGTGATAACTTGAGCGACAAGCACACCCTTCATTTCCTCCTGAACAATTGCCTGGAAGAACTCGTCCTCCTCTCGCACGAGATTCCCGTCAAGGAGGTTTTCATCGCCATGCAGAGGAGACCCGATTGGGCCCTGCTGCTGGAGGCGGTCTCCTCCAAAAGTTTCCACCTTTCTCCTCCCCATTTGGTCGAGAGAATTCTCAGGCTTCTGGAGATAACCGACGGCTCTCACAGCGGCGCGCTTCTTAAACTTCTCCTCGAGAAGTTCCTCGGCTCCTCTCGCCTGGCACTCTCGCTGTTGGCAGCTTCCATTGCCTGTCGCCAGGTGGAACATCTGCTCACGTTGCCCAGGGAAAAGACCGCCGAGCAAATTGGAGAGAAAGATTTCCGGAAGGCGGTGGACGCGTTCAAGAGCAGCAACTACGTCAAGAGGTTAGGTTTTTGTTTGCACTGAAAGGCCGAAACTACTTTTGCCAGTGGTCATTAACCAGGCTAACTGTTGCCGTTGTTGTTTCAGGCATTCGACACTGTGGAGTTTGTTGGAGAAGCTGAGGGTCGATGTTTTCGTTTCAACCACGGCGGGTTCGAGTGCGCCTGAGGTGATCGAAACGGATCATCTGAAGAACATCCAATTGGGAGAGGAGTGGTACTTCGCTCAGGTTAAACGAATGTGAGTTGAGCTTTTATTTTCGAAGCACCCACATTGGCAAATATGAATTTTATTCGTCTGCTTCAGATGTTGTCAAAAGAACGACGTCGGCATCGAAGTTCCTTTTTTACTCTTTAAACTGAGCCGGGAGAGAGTTTCAGAAATAATGTCCTCTGCGGATTTCAACTTGAAATTCCTAAAAGACTGTTTGCTCTTTGAAAACCCTCCCAGGTGAGTTGCACGTTCTTTTCCGTCAAAAAGCAAAAAATCTGACATGGCTTTTCCTCTGCAGGCAAAAGCAGCAAATGCAAGACCAGAACATTGTAGGAGACGCACCGAATATTGTGTACGAACCTTCTAAATCGCTTCTCTTGCTCAGAGTGACCAAAATCTGGGAAGCTTTGCAAGAAGCCCAGAAGGACCTGAGCGGCGGAAATAAGTGGGCGGAAGTGCTGCAGAAGTTGGCTTCGAGGGAAGGATTCGAGGAAGAGTTTTGGGAAATCGGGCATTGCCTCGGTGTGTTCATGGAGATTCTGCGCAGGAACCGCCTCGCGGTCGAGAAGGAGTGGGTGGAAGGGTTCGCAGAGTTTGCAGTTTTGTGTCTTAAGGTAAAAGAAACATTGATTAGGGGAGTTTTAGGGTGGTTCTGTTCAGTATTCATTACTAAAGACAGTGAGGGGGAGTGAACGAGAGGAAAAGGGTGGGTGAGCATTTCAGTAAGAAAAATTCAGTATTTGTGGGTTGTGGAAAGCACTGCGGAGGCAAAAGGACTAACGTCTTTCAATACCTTCCCCAGATGATGGAGGGGGAAATCCTGCGAGAAAAAGGTGGCATCCATCCCAACCATGTCGAAACCGGTTTCAAATGCTGCGCCGTCATGTTAGCTAATGGAGAAGTTGGCAGTTCTCCGTCACTCCAGAGAAATGTCGGGGAATGCCTCGGTACTCTCACTTTCATAGTCAGTCATTTAGTGCCGCGCTGTCGCCTCAGTAAAATACTAAGAGAAAAAGATTTGGCAACCGCCGGTCAGTCGGATCGGTTGAACTTTTTGTTAGACTTCATAGAGACTGCACTGTTGCCGAAATACTTAATGGCATCCATCAGGTAATTGTTGCAGTCTCTTTTGGCTGTTGGCTTTTCATTCGTTTTATACTTTTACGTATTTGTTAATATACAGAGAGGTGGTTGTCAATTTGTGCCGAATAGCCGGAAAGAATTGGGGAGTCGTGAAGGTTCCCGAAGGCTGCGACTTTCAGGATATCGGCCAGCTCAAGAGTTTCATCTCGAGGTTCTGCCTCATCGGTTGGAGCTCTCGACAGCAGTTCGAGGAAATATGGGTGGCTTTGTTGTCAGTACTTGGTTTCAACACCCAAGGCGATGTTCCACCGGAAGAGAACCTTTTCATTGTTCAGGTACTCTAAGGGCGGTGCAAAGTCTTTGAAAGACTTTGCCAGGTCTTTCCGGGTTTTCAAATGGAATTGCGTTCAATTCAAGCGTTCTTCCAGGCCAGCGCCATTGCTGTAGAAGGCATCACTTCATTACTCAAGAGCACCATGTTGGACTCGAGAACCGGGAAACTCATTCACCACGGAAGAGATTCCTTCCAGCTGAAAAAGTTCTATTTCAGACCCCCTCTTATGTGGGCGATTATGGCGGACGATTGTGAGCAGGCGAGGAACCAAGAACTCCTCGATAACTTGGAAATCTCTCAGATAGACGACAGGTGCGAAGGTGCGACTTGCGAAGCGTGTCTCGAGGCTCCTAATGTCGACCGATTGCAGGTACCTGAACGGGCTCGTGTCCGTCGAGTATTTGTGGACTGCTCTCAAGCAGATAAGCAGCAAGATCGCCGTGTACGAAACGCACTACGAGCAGCTGAGGACCATCGGCCTGGATTTGCCCTCGTGCATCCACCTTCTGACCGAATTGTACAATCAGTGGGTCCATCAGGTGAGCGGCATCGTTCGAGAGATGAAACAGGAGCGGTGGTTAATGCAGAACTCTTGCAGGCGTCTCCCAACATAAGAATGGTGACGTCATCCCTGAAAAGCTCCATCGTCATGTCAGACCTCTTCACGGACATCGCCCAATTCCAGTGGTTGCTCAACTTCTGCCTTCGCGTCGACGAAGTGGTCATTCCCGAGGACACCGTCATTCTTCCGCTCATCATTTTGGGCTGTTGCAAAGCTGCTGCTATCGTCCTTCCGGTAAATGCTACGTCGGAATGGGAGGAAACGGGGCGACCACTGAGTGACGCCATCGTAAATGATTTCAGAACGAGGAGGTCTGTGAGAAAGTAAAAAAAATAATGGCGAGGTCGAAGAGTTTCCCGTGCAGATTGGCGGTCGTGGAGGGTCTTCTGTATCTCCTCCAAAGCTATGTCGTCTGCTACACCGTCAACCACACCGCCCTGCCGCCGCCAGGCTCGGTTTTCCAGGCAGACGAGGCCAATTTCGCGGCCATCATCGTTAATGTTTTCCTCCCCGTCGCCCTCGAAGTCATTCAGGAATTTCGGCTCAAAAAGTCAGTTCAGCTGCGCCCTCATTGGCTTTCTTTTATCACTGCAGCACGTTTTGCTATGCTTTAGGGACTTCTGGACGGACGAGTACGAAAGGTGTCACTGGTCGTTGATCTTCTACCTTCTTCAACACTACCAAACCTCCTTGGGGAACTTGAATAAAGAATTTATAGGTTTCATATTCAGCACTTTGTGCTCGAAAAGCTGCTCCGTTTCTGTCATGACTCTTTTGGTCAGAGTGAGTGAAGAGCGATTTGTGAGAACTTCAGAGCTTTCGCTGCTGATCTAAGTGTTGACATCTCCTGTTTGCGATAATTTCAGGGCATCCAACGGTTGTTTCTGGTCAGGAGTATGAATACAGATTTTCGCGATCAGCTAGACAGAATTCCCTTTGAAATCATCCAGAATCCTTCACCGGCTATCGCGAGGAATGGCCTGCAGCTTCTCAGCTTTGTTTCATTTTTAGGTCAGCAAATGCGATTCTGAATATGATTATGACAATAATTTCAGATTATTATCAAAATTATAAGTTCATTTTGATTAGAATCTGAGATGATATCATCAGATAGTTAGCACATCGTTTGCTCTTTACAATTTGTACTCTTAAATTTACTTTAAACTTTTGGGTCGAAAATTCGCAGAAACTTGGGTCATCCTAAATATTTACAGATAAGGAAACAATAGGTATCATCCGGCTCACAGGCTGTGGTGACGCCGAAAGAGTAATGAGAGAGATGGAAAGACTCAACATTCTCTTTGAAAAGCTCAAGAAAAGCTACCCCTTGGAAGTCAACTTGGTCTTCGCAGCCATCACTTACGTCCTGAAAGGACTCGAGGCTTCCGACGTCCTCTCCAAAATCATCCAGGAATTCCTCTTCCCTCACCAGCCCCACCAGAAAGTCGTCTCGAGCCTGCTCTGCTTGGTACGTCTTTCCATAACCCTTTTCGAAACGCTCGCTCACCTCCGCCCCTTTCAGGTGTTCGAGAAGGCGAGGTTGTCCACAAGTTCGGGGCAAAGTCTCCTGGAAGACTGGGTAGTGTTCTCCCTGCCCAACTTCGTCCAGGGGCTCCCCGTGTCCATGTCGGTCTTCAGACTGAACTGCTTCTTCGTGAGCGCGAGCAGTCAGCCATGGTTGAGGTCCTTGTTTCCGGCTGTCGTGGCTCCCGTCAGGATGGCGGAGGCGGAGGACAAAAAACTGCTGTGCCTTTCCGGGGCCCATTTCTACAGACAGGTAAGTGAGTGGAAAGAAGCGGTCACCGTGGGTCACCACATTGAGAGCTGTCCATGATTTCAGTTAAAGCAGGAGACTCAGAAGAAATCTTTTTTTGAGACCTTGGAAAAAGCGAAAGACATTGACAGCGTATTTCAGGATCTGCTCTCGGCTATTTCATAGGCATTTCCATATGACCGTTATTATTTATTTTCCTTGGAGCACACTAGGAAGTGTGAAACAAGTAAGAAAACAAATAAATCTTTAATGCGCACAAAATACAATGAAAATTAAGTTTCCTTTTCGGGCACCGGAAGTTGGTTCAACGATCGGTTGAACTCCTTGTGGGTGTCCCATTGCATGCCGCAAAGGCCAGTGCGAAAGGAAGTGGCAACCGTTCGCTTGCTAAGATTACAAGACTATAATAGTTTTCTTTATGGTGGAGTGGCGGGCCCTCCGATTTCTTTTCCGGATCCAAGAGCTCCCAACTCTTGCAGAAGCTTCTTCTTCTTCTCGAAATAGTCCCTGTACCAAAAAATGTGTTCCTTCTTGTCCTCCACCCTGAAAGCAAAGGCCACGATTAAAAGCCGCCCTCTGGGCTCTCGCCCCACCCCTCCCGGCGCTTACGTCAGGTACGGATTCTTGGACAGTCCCACGAGGACCAAATCCATGAACTTTTTCAAGGGGCCCTTCTTCGGACACCACCCCTCCAGGTGCTCCTCCAGGAACACGTGCTGCGTGAAATCCACTTCCGCCTCCCTTTCCATCCCCTGGTCGTTGTCGATGGGGAACTTCCACAGCTTCCCCTCCTCCGTCCACAGTATCCACTCCTCCAGTTGGTTCCTCGGAGGTTTTTTCAACATGTGAGCCAATTCTTCTTCTTCCAGTTTGTCCCAGATGTTCAATTTCACTTCCGTGTTCGTTGTTCCCGCATCCCTTTTATGGAATATATTCAGTCTCGTTGAGTAGAAAACTTCTTCCAGCACCCTGAGGAAAAACCAACTTATTAATTTTGGGGTAAACAGGCTTTTACATTTGCTACCAATATGTACAATCAGTTTTAGTGAGTTCATTAGGTCGAGTTGTAATAACTTCCGGTTTTATAGCACTTTTTTATTTATTTATTTATTTATTTAGAAGTATTTCACCTTTCTATCACTCTAATAATATTGCCTTTCTTTAGTCATTTAGCACATTCACTGACAATTTATTATATTAATGCCTGGTTCAAATCAAAATTTAAATTTTAAAATTATTAAAAAGGCATTACACATTAGCAAAATATTAATGGATGCACATACAAAACTCATTGTCATGGCAACCTTCAACAGTTCTAATAAGCCACTTAATTGCTCAAGGAAGTTATTCATGATAATAGGAACTCCACCTAATAGAACTTGCTTGATGGATGTGCCAATTTAAATAAAGAGTCTGGAGTTGGGCCAACAGTTTTCACATGAGAACTGAATAAAAAGGCCCAATTGCTTGCATTTTTCAGACTCACTTCAAAGTGGTTTCTGTGTCCATCTTAGGCCCAGACTTGGCAACTGGAACATGCTCCCTCTGAATTTCTTTCTCTGAAATGAAAGGAAATTTTAACATTTCAAGTTTGACAACAGCAAATAAATGACTTATCTACAGCTGAGGATTTTTTAAAAGGTAGGTTGTGTTCAGCCCAAAATGATGTAACACATTCGCGCGATGAAGCGCCATATTAATTTGAGCGCCGCCCCATTGCAAAACAAATCACATTTTCTGTGACCTAACCAAGCAATATGTCTAAAATCAACAGTGAGTCCCCCAACAATTCCCCCAAATACAAATCAAGTAAACTTTTGAAATGAAAAGGCAGCTGGTCTGTTGTTGAAACAGTTGCAAAGGAACAACATCAAACCTTTTTTTTTGACTTCAATTGTCCTCAGATGATCCAGTAAGTCTTCTTTTGTTTTTTTTATGTCTCCTCCCAAACCTGCAGCCACAGTCTCTGCAGCAACGTCTAAATGTTCTTTGAAACTCTTTTTGCGCTTCTGTCTGGCTTCTTTTCTAGCAATTTGAACTTTCAGCAAATCTCTCAGATCAATTATTTCGTCCTTCTCCTCCTCCTCCTTTTTCTCCTCTTCAACGCTCATCATTTCTGATAATGTGCTCAAAATACTTTTGGCAGTTTCTTTTTCTTTTGTGCTCACAATTCTTTCTTCAAACTGTTCAAACTTTTTCCTTTTTTTCTCTCGCTGTTTATCTTCCTTCAAAGCGTCGCCTTTGATGGGGGATTCTTTGGGAGGTTCATCGCATCTGCTCGCGGCACTGGTGCTGATGCAATATGCTAAGCGTTTGCTATTCCTGAAATATCACCATTAGTTTTAGTTCAAATTTTACATTAAATAATCTCACAAAAACTATTTTTGTCTTACGGTATTATCCTTTTCACTATTAACATCGTTCTTATTACAAAAATTAACAACAGGTCATACTACAAACAATGAATTATTGATTTTTTATAAAATCAAAGTTAAAAACCTCATAACCCATTAAAAGCCGTTAGATTTATGTAAGGGTTCATTTGGGGCGATGTTCGTCTATAGAGTTTGAAATGCAAACGTAACCTCATTTGGTCGCCGAAGTCGGCAAGCAGAAGACTTGATTCAGGGAGGCGATCAGGATTGCCAACATTTCTAGGTTGTCGCCCTGCATATCAGAGCCAGATTGGATTTGAATGTCAATCCGGGGTAAGATTTCCTGTTTTTAGAGTTCGCTTTTCTTATTTCAGTTTCTTCAAATGCAGCCACATAATTAAATGTTCAGTGAAGGCTTTATTTCAATTTCTTGTGGGAACTTCTATCACTCGTTCGGAATTTCAAAATTAAAACCACAAAATCTGACCACATCCTTTTTCACAAAAAGTCGGATATCAGTTTATTCGACGACTAATTATGGAGGAGACAACGGCAAATACAGTCCAGGACGTTGAGTTATATCCAAGAGAAAAATTCGGGGCGGCCAATATATATGCGGCAAAAAAAACAGTAGCTCAGGTACAGAAACTGTTTTTTCCTTACGATAAGTTTCACATGTATTTCTATTATTTGACGAAACAAAAAATAAATGTCCATAAGTATAAATGGGGCTGCTCTGCACTGAGCTAATACCAGTTCTCACTGAATAAGACAAAAACCCTGTAAAAAAACTCCAACGAAAAACAATTAAAAAATTGTTTTGATTGTAGGGCATGATGGATGTGGCGCTAATAACTGCCAACGCCAACCAGCTTCGTTTCGTAGTAGAGTACAATCAGACTTCGCCCACATATATAATAGCGATCACCCTCATCGCAATCAGCCTTTTTCTGCAGATCGTCGTCGGGATTTGTCTCATATTCAAAGGTTTCTTCCCGTTCTCTCTCAACTCGAACTCTTCTCAACTCAAAGTCACGTCGTTCACATGTTTACAGGCCGTTGCGACTTGAAAGGAGAAGCAAAATTCCAGAAAGCGAACGCGATAAACAACTATGTGGTCGTCGGCGTCTTTCTCATAACTATTGTGAACGTGTTCGTGGCCGCCTTCAGCACGGGGCCTCCGCCCCTCCCCAAGCCCGAATGAGCCCTCTTCGCTTCATCATTTGCTTTTCATCAGGTAAGAACCGTTTTCTTCCTCCTGGAAATTCACACCCTCTTTCCCTTTCTAAACCTCCACTGCAATCTTTACTCAAACTTGGCTAATTATCAGAAAACCTTCGAGAGGTTCATCTCTATCATCTATGACTTTCAAATAAACAAAAAACTCTGAATTACGGGACACTGATATACGTGAAAAGCAAATGGCCGAAGAGTAGCACTATGAGGTGTAAAACATTGCATAATTAAATACCAAAAAAATAAAGTTTTTGACCATGTAACATTTAATATATATATATATATATATCTGTGTGTTGTGTGTATGCGTATGGCAATTTAACAATATTCCGGACTCAAGTTTTTCTGTAAGCGTTTCTTCTTAGATTCTGACCTCCAAGGAATGGTACAGAACTCGACTGCTCCGATTTTTCAAACTGTTCCCATTGTAATGCACTGTTGCTGCGATTTCACTGAGGCGACGACTCGCTCAAGTCCTGAGCCGATTCGCTGGCCTTCAGGATAGGACTCTCCCTCGTCATGTCCTCGACCGGACCCTCGCCCTTGGCCCCGTTCTTCTGACAGTTCTTCTCTCTCTTCGACTCCCCCGACACCAGGTGGGAGGGCATGTTGGGTGCGTTCGCCTGTTCCTGTATCAGCTTCCTCGTCTTCTCCCCCTTGCGCCACAGGGTGATCTCCTGCCGTCAAAATTATTCTTTTATTATAATTCCCCATTGAAGGCTAAGAAATATTTGGGTGGGGTTGGTTGGGGTGATCAGGCAACCTCTATGGCAACGATAACAATAACGGTTTTTCGTTTATTTAAAAAATAAAATATAAAAGGGTAGTAAAAATTAAAATTATAAAATTAAAAATAATTATTTATAAATTCTGTTTCTCTCAACCATTTGACTGCATTAATAAAAATCAAAGTTGAGAGGAGGTTGCAAAAGCACACCAACACTTCACAACTCCCATTCACCTGCTGCTTGAAATATCTCCTGTCCTCCTCATCCATTAGAACTAAGTTAAGATAATATCTCGTGGAAAACTTCTTGTTGATCTCTCTCATCGTGGGGGTGAGGTCGTAGCCCGCGAGAAACACCCTGATGGGGATGGACTCGCCCCTCACCGGCGCCCCGTCCATTATCTCGTACTTGGCGATCGTCTCGTTTTCCGTGAACGTGTGGGGCCCTGCAACAAGTCGAACATTAGAATGGTTGCCGTCGAATGGCTGACGTCCTCCAACCGAACTCCCTACCTGAGCCCGTCGTTTCCCTTTTGATTATTGCGATCTCCATGTGCTTGATTTTGATTCTGACAAGCAGGAAGTATATTTTGCCCACTATGACATCTTTCAAATGGTATTTGGATTTGTTATATTCAAACTCAATGTGAAGGCAATCTTCAATTCCAACCTCCATCTTTATGGAGTTGTTCATTTCTGGATAAGAGGAAAGGGTGTGAACAACCAGTTCAAGTTCCTTGACTATGTCTGATAATCTTCTGACAATTGTTACCCTAAGGAAGTACCTGAAAGGAAGCAGTTGAGTCAAGCCTTGTCCCAGTTTGCCCTGAGTGCTGAGAAGAGGTCTGTCTTTCAGTGGCACTTACTAATCAATTCTAAAAAGGTTTAGGCAAGGTCCTCAACCCAGTTAAATGTGACTTGAAACCAATGTGAATTGGGTCAGCATCCACTTACTGCTGTGGGGAAGTTTTGTGTTAAATGAAGAGTGGTTTGAGTGGAGGGAAAGGATGAAAGCCTACCTTAACCTAACATTGGAACCAGTGTAGCTCTCAAAAGGCTTCTCCACATTCAAGAATTCAAAGTTGTAGGAGGTGTTCTGGGTGAGCTCCCCAGGCCGAGCCAGTTCTTTGACAAGACTTGTAAATTCATGATGGTTGCCCCTGTCATAATATAATTCAATCTGGCCCATAAACTCAATTTTAATTCCCTGATGCTCCAACTTGGAGCCAACCTTTTTAAGTGTGACATTCACTGTTCCTGACACGGTCTCACCGTCGTAATACAAATAATGCTTTTCTTTCTTTCCATCCTCCGACTTAATTTCTGCCGTTTTACGACTATCGGTGCCGTCGAGGACTATGTCTATTTCTGCACTTTGCCCGAACCCCAGAAAATTCTAAAAAGAGAAATCAACCATTATAATAACTGTAGCAGTCGAACATCGTAAATGCAAAGCAACTGACTCATTCACAAACGCAGGCACATTTTATTATCTCTCTTGAAAGTGATATTAATACCTAACCGTGCGCTTCAGATTTATCAGATTAAAAACTTTTGCCTAATTTTTTCATCCCTGTAATCCCAACTTGTTTTTAGGCAGAGCAAACGAACAAAGGAAGCACTTGACACTCACCATATCTAAAGATGTTCAGTAATATTTGACTGAAATTACTATATTGTTCATAGATCAACGAGTAAAGTAATTGTAACCATCTGATTGGTTTCTGTAAGTCGAAAGTGCAAGTGAAAAGTGTTTGCGATAAATTAACATGGAGGATACTAACAGTTGTTGTGGGGAAATGGCGACAAGCTTCCCTGCACGTTCTTACTCTATGGAGATTTGTCGACAATAATCGCATCTTCCGAACTTTTGAGGGAATTTCAAAACATTTGTTTCACTATATTTTGCGTTGAAGTTTTTTTAATTATTTGTTTTATTAATACATATTCATGTAAAATATTTAATTTATTTATTTATATTTAAATGCTCACTTATTAATTTTTACAAATAACTTATTTATGCTTCCATTTAAATGTTAAGCATTTTCTCTTCGTATGATATTTTAGTAAAGTTGTTTTTCAGAAACCAGTTTCGGAACGTTTGCCTCAAAATTTGTCACATTGATTCTTAGCACAGAATGAAGATTTTCATTCTAAGAAAGTCTTCTAATAATACATCTTTGAAAGTTATTCTAATATTGGCGTACAGTCATAACTCCTCATTTAAAGATTAAAATGGACTAAAATGACCAAATACTAAATGAATGTAGGAATAAAAGAGCGGACCACACGCAACACCTTCACGGGCCGTAGGTTGGCCATCACTGCTATATATTATTGTTATATTCATATCATATATTTAGCTCTAAATTTAAAACATGTTCCGCCGATAGAACTGAATAGGCGGAGTCGCTATTTTCAACTCTTTCACCGGATTTTCAAAATCCTCACTTTGTACTTCGATATTCTCTCTCCCGTCTTCATCGCCTGGAACACAACCACCGTTTAATTCCTCATCAGAGATCAAACATTCAAGTGCAGAACAAAATCAGACCATTTTCGAACGCAGTCAGGTACGGAAAATGATGAGCATTGTCCACAATAAAATAATCATTCATTATTTCCTCGCAAAACGGTTCCTTCGGCAACAGAAAATCCTCCTCTTCGATGTCATCCCTCATAAACTCCATCTCATTCCACAACTGAGTCTCTTCTGCAACGATACATTTACTTCTTTTACTCTGCTCATTCCACTGCTCCTGAGGCTGTGTACCAACCCTCCCGGTTATTCCTCTGGAAAATCCTGAGCGCGGTGAGGGCGTCCTCCAACACCCCATTTTGGGGAAGTTTCGCCAGAATTTGGCCACCCACTGCGGCCTCGTATTTCAGGCAGAAGGCTTCGAGTTCTTTGTCCAAGTCGAGGGTTGTTCTCGCCGTCGCTGGCGCAGACGAGGGCGGCCTGCGGAGGAAAGGGAAGTGGGGTGATGGCCGTTGTGGGGGCGGGGGGTGGTGGAGGGGAGTACGTGAGCGAGAGCAGTTTCCACCCATTGGGGAGGAAAAGCCGATTGTTGAGGCATTAAAGAGTAATTTGGGGAGGTCAAGGACTGCCGTTCTCAAAATAGACTCCAATCGAACTTCGGATTAAATATGAAATAACAGATTATTTGCATAAGTTAACGATGAGGTTTTCCCGGGAAATGGCGGCGTACAACGGGAACACTTTCGGGAAAAGTTGAAAAAACAAGTCAGTGAACAGCTGACGCAATCACAATGAGAAGGATTCGACAATACTTAAGATTAGAATGACCGCCAGCGGGCAAATGACCGCTCATTTATGCTTTCCTGCTTTCTCTTTCAAAAGTGGCCGTTTCTTTTAACGGTTTCAAAGAAAAGAATCTCATATGTGGGCCATAATCTGCTGTCCTCTTCTGGAACAACAACAACCTGAACGAGTACCTGATGGGACTGAGGGAGCAGTCGAAGTCCTTCGAGGAGCCACTGGAGCTGTCCTCTAATGGCGAGCTCACTTTTGTGTCCGCCCTGAAAGGAATAAAGGATGAAAGGTTCCTCTCATGAGAGCGCGATCGACCACAGCCCAATAAAAATTCATTTCCGCGCCCGAAACTAATTTTGTTTGAATTAACCGAAAGTGTGTTTGGGTCGAGTGAGAGTTATGGCGTACTGTTTCAAAGGGTTGTGAAAAATTGTATGAAGCGGAAGTGCTCACCTCCCTGGGGGACTCCCAACCTTTCCTTTTCGGGAACAAGTTTTTCCTTTGTTGATGTCTTCCTTCTTTTTGGGTTCTTTCCAAGTCTTGGCCTCGATTCCTCGTTCGAGCTTTCAAAAGAAAAACGTTCTATGAAAGAGGAGTCATCGAAAAGAAGGAGAAAATAAGAAAAGTTTTTCACCAATCCAAAGCATGACTTGCCTTCATTAGGAATTCTTTAAAAGGTTCTTTTGCGGTCAGTTTGCACTAAAACAAATAGCTCATTTGAATATCCGTTAGCACAAATGGAAACGAAAAGGAAAAATCAAACTCACGCATTTGTATTTCGTACTGATAAATGGCTCCAAATTTTCTTTTCCTTTGGATTTCTTCATTTTCATCCTTTTCTGAGGCCTTTTCCCAATTCTTCTCAAATAATTCTTATTGGAAACTCCCCTCCGTTTGCATTTCGCATTCTCCATTTACAGATAAAGATTAACAAAACATTCGGTTATTGAAAACAACAAAAATTCTTTAACGGAAAGTGTTGCCAACCTTTGAATTTTAATCCTTAATGCGGCAGTTACAAATTTCAGTTAATCATTTTTCTTTTGATTTTCCTTTTTTTCGATAAAAATCGTGAAACGCAAGAAGTTAGAATTAAGAATTCTTCACAACACCCGCGAATTAACGTACTTTACTAAAATTGCATGCGAATTTAATATTAAAAATTCCACGGCCGTAATAAAAGTTTCCGATAAATTTGAATATAACCGTTAGATTAAATTAAGATTTGAATGCGGGAATTTAAATTCATCTGAATAGATTTTGTTTATCCAGGACTGAATAAAACTCCAACTGTTAAAATTAAAAATTAAGTTTAATTAAGGTTTAAACTTGTCGCCGTAATTAAAGAGAGCTTAATGGTTATTCACCAAAGTTCGTGAACTCTGTGGTCCACGAGCGTTTCTGGCTTTCAAAATGTGCGACTCTCAGCGATTTCCTCTTTTCTTCTCTTTATTACCCCTCCCAACCATTGCTACTTTCTTTTCTCTTTTCTGCTTTTATGCTCCTAATGCTCCCATCACAAAACTATCAAACCATCACAAAATCCGGATTCCCATTATCCACTTCTTCCCATAACTCTCTTTTATTTTCCTCCTCAAACATCTTCCCAAGGGGAATTTCTCTCTCAGCAGCAGGCGTCTGTTAGAAAGCTAAAAGTGACAGTTGATAAAGGGTCATCTGGAAAAGGGAAAGAAGAGATCAGTCAGAATGTTAATGTGCGACATTATCCAATTGCGGCTGAGCACATCAGAGTCGGTTACATTTATTTTAGAAAGGATTCTTTGCCTAAAATATTATCTTTTTTTCTAAAGAAATTCCTCAATTACTCAATTATATTTACAAATATTCTATTATAAATTTTATTATATTAGCGAAACTTTCTTTCAAAAACCATTTTTTGAAATTAAACTGTTCCAATTTTTTATTCATCCGTTGCATTGTTATTTTAATTTCAGAAAATGAACTAAAAGCGAAAAATATTAAATTTTTATGTGCACTGCCTTTTTAAATTAGGGAACTCCGTCGTAGAAAATTAATATCGTTATTACTTTGGGATTTTTATATTTGACTTTTCATTGTGTGTATTTCAATAATGGTTTTATGTTTTATTTTTTATGTCTATGGTCGAGAAAATTATTTATTTTTATTTTCTTGAAATGTTGCCAACACTGAATTGTTTCTCTTTTCTTTATCACTTTTCATTTTCCTGTTGCTCTCACATTAATTGTCCTCCGTTTCTGACCAATTAACGCCCTCGTTAACTCAATTAATTAACTTTTAATTTCTTAAAAATAAATTTAAATGGAAGATTATCCTTTTTAAGCTTATGAAGGGAAAAGCGAAATGAAAAAGGAAAGAAAAAGCATAGAAAAAAGGGAAAAACAAAATTTAAAAAAAAAAAAAACAAAAAATGGAACAATTCGTAACAATTATTACAACAGAATCGAAGTAATATATTAACTTTGACTTTATTCACTTTAAAAATGAATAAATAATATGTATTAATATTATAAATATATTAAAATAAATATGAGTCAGAATGCACCGGTCATTCTGACCCCTTTGGTCGGTCTAATATTGAACTCTTTCCTTCGAAAACAAAAGGTTTTGCCTTTTCTAACCCCCATCCCCTGCAAGCAGCACCAACAACCACCCCAACTTCATCCCTTAAATCTCCCGCAAAACCCCCCTCCATTGAATTAATATCATATTAAATAAATAAATAAAAATGGGTTGGCGCCGACCCTCGACGACCTTCGCCTCGAAAATAATTACAAAATAAACAACCCCTAATTTCTTGGCTTTCACCACCAGACGAAGCCCGCGCCTAAGAAAAGCCACTCCTCTCCGGCCGATATTCGGCCGCTTCCGCAGCCCCAATAACTCTTCATTATGAAAGTAGACGGCCTTTTCAAATTCTCGTCACGCACTTTTGCACCCCCAACCCCTCACCCCCACGCGCTCGTCCCCACACGCACCACCCCAATGACGAGGCCTTCTGTTTGTCTGCTTCGGGAGGATTCGCTTTAATTATTAGCCACAATGATCGGCGCTCTGGTGGCGAAGGAGCAGAAGAGGGGTGGGGATGGGGATGGGGCCACCCTCCCCGGGGGGCGGTTCAGGTGAAACGGAAAAAGAGATTAAAAATGTTATGAAGGATTCCGTGAAATGAGGAAGTTTTGTTCCGCCTCGGGGGTTTGCATTTTTTACTCGTTTTTTGTTTCGTCATTATTCACAATTAGCGCTCCCCAAATAATTCAAAGTTCCAAAGCAGAGCTTTTCTCTTTTTCAGTTTAGAGCATTTTCTTGTGCTTTTGAGCAGTCGAACCGGAAACGAAGCCAATGAGCTTCAAATTTTCCGTTTCGTTAAGAGAATTTATTTCTTAAGCCTTCGGTTCCCCTCAAAGTTGAGAAGTGGAGACATTTCCTGAAAACTCTTATAAATAAATGAGTAACAGTTATTAACTATAGAATGACAAACTGAAAACAAAACAGAGATAAATAAATAAATAATGGCAATAACAAATGATGTATTGAATACTTCGACGTAAATAAACAAAAAACGTCTGATAAATACGCGAAATTATTTATAACTCAAACTAATAAATGAGATTTAAGAACAAGTCAGTGGAATACCAAAGGAAAAGAAGAAAAACGAATGAGTAGAAGAAGGGAACTGAAGAGGAATAAGAAATAAAGAGGTAAAAGTAGAAAAAAGCAAAGAAGAAGAAGAAAAAATATAAAAAGAAAATCAAAATCAAAAAAGGAAAAAAAAAGAAGAAAAAAAAAAAGAAGCAGAAGTCCAACTATTCGCCTGGAGTATAAACTACTGTATGAAATATAAAAAAAAAGTGTTCTGAGACAGCGGAAGTTAGTAATGACTCAAGGTTGCAGACACGTATCGAAAGGAATGAAGGAAAGAGTAAAATGTGAGTTATGATCCGAGCTGCAGGAGCAGAAGGCAAGTGGTGTTGACCGCCTCGGCGGCGGTGAACGCGAGCAATTAGCCGATACAGTGCATGTGGGGTCGCTGTGGCGGCGCGGGCCTGCGCCGTCGTCTGCTCCGAAAGCCAATACTCGCCCAGGTTAGCAGCTCCTGGGCGGATCGCTCCAGTGCCGAGTGGGACCCGAGGCAGCTCTCTTCCGCGTGCAGAGCATTATCCAGAGAGAGTGCAAGGCTTTGCGGGGAGGTCGGAGTGGTTGTCGAGTGGGGGTGCGTGAGGACTCGGTGGTGGTTGTGGTGTGTGGTGGTGGTTATGGTGCATCTGGGGGCGGGATGCGGGGCGACCAAGGGAAAAGGTGAGTGCGTCTGGCCGGGAAATAGTTTATATAACCGATAATTGTTCGCAGACCGAAATTATAGAAACCGTTAAAAAAACATTTCATTTTTTTGCAGGTATTTAATGAAAACCCCAAAATGAGATAATCCCATTGGGAGGAAAGCAATATAAAAATTTATATTAGTTAATATTTTTTAATTTTTTTTGTTTTATTTTAACGGTGAATAATTTTTGTTCGATTATGGTTTTCCAATCGGTCATTGGTTATATAAACTAATTTTACCTCTTTATGATTGTTTTTATGAATGTTTGCCTATAAAACATGAATAAAACCTTCCGAAAAACACTTTCAGTTAGTTAACACGATAAAATTATATAAAACATATAAAAATTTTATTATAAAACGACCGTTAAAATTACATCACGTAATTATATAATTATATATTATGCTATTTATATTGCTTAATGCCAACATTATGTAATGGCAAAATAATATATAAAATACATAAAAATTAAGTTAGCCGTCGACCACTAAACTTATATATAAAAAGTATACAATATAAAACTTGATATGAATTATAGATTTTAAAAGGGTAAATAAATAAGTAAAAGTTGAATAAAACAAAACAAAATTATAAAACATAAACCGCTGCGGTTAATTATATAAATTATATAAATACAGGAAAAGTATGAGTAACGATTTCGGTTATTATATATCATCTGCATTCCAAATTCCTGGAGAGCCACCGCTGTCGTTCTCTTGAGAGGAAGCAGAAGACACACCGCCTTCTGTGAATGCCTCCTTTTCCTTCGGGAGAGTAAATTTGAAAGATGGCGGACGCATTGACTTTCGATGGGGAAACGTAACGTCTTTTGTCGGCGTTTTTCCGCTGTGGGGAATCGCAAATGAGCAAAATAAAAAGGGGCCAACGGTCGAACGTTTAACTCCGTCGGAATTTCCTTTTGGGAATCGGATGGAATTTAAATTTGGATTGTTTGCATAAAAATGAGAGGAAAAAGTGGAACGAGGGCAAACATTGAAAGCAAATACGAGGAGGGAGGAAACGTCCACGTTCAGACGCGAAACGTTCAGCAAATAAAAGCAGTGCTCAAACGATTGGCGGTGGAACGGCCAAAGGGTCATTTTGACCTCTGCCCGACTGATTAAACGTCCCGTTTTTATTTTTCAATCTTTTGGGACTTTATTTTTTATTTTTATGGTGGAAACGATGGAAAGAAAAGCAGGTAAAAGGAAAAAAAGGAAAAAAAGGAAAAAAAGGAAAAAGGAATGAAATGTATGTGCGTTGTTTGAAATGTAAAAAAGTGATGTAGTGGTCATTTTGATGCCTTCCCATGCGAGAGGGTGAACGGGGGTGAATGGGGGTGCGTGGGGGTGCGTGGGGTTCCCGACATCCCCCGCCCTCCCAAGGAAGGAAGGGACGATTGCTGTCGCTTCTGGTGCAGTCCTCGGGGGCATTTGTGGAAGTTTCCCAGGCATCGCCGGAGGGCGAGGAGAATTAAATTAGTTGTAATTCAAAGAGGATTAGGCCACCGCTCGGAAATGAGTTTCGCAGCTCCGTTTTTATCAGCTCTTCGTCAGAATTTATTACAATTGCACCGCTTCCCGCAATTTCATTTCATTTTTCTCGACCTTTTCTCCATCCTTAAATTCCTTTGGGCCTTTGGGCTTTGGAGGGATGAACTATTTTAGCAGCCGTCGAACGCGCAGACGGGGCTCCCTTTCCCTCATCTCCTTCACACAAAAACGGTCGTTGGAAATACAATACAACGCCAATACAATTAACCCTGCTAAAAAGCGTTTATGCTCGATAAAAGCACGCGTGAGGTGCAAAAAGCATAAACACGTTTTGCAAGGCGTAGATCGCGCCATTGTCAGCAGATTTTAAAGTGTATCGGCAAAGGAAAAAGGTTTGCCCTCGAAAGGATCAAGCGAGAAACGCTCTTTAATTATGTTTGGAAGGTTTCGCCCCCGTGATGAGATTTAGTTTCATTGTGAGGCGAAATGGAGAAACTTTCCGAAGGTTCGGAAAGGCAGCGCTGTGGGTTGCGCTGTCGGCGCCGACTCCCGCAAAACGCCACCAAAACTTTTCCCAAACCAAACTTTCATTTACGGAAAAGTCCCAAATTTTACAATGACTTTTCACTTGAATTTACGCTGCAATTAAACCCGATACTCGACACTTTTTATAGGGAACTCTGCACTGCGTAATTCGATATAAAAGTCGGCCTTCCCCACCCCGAAGGAGCCCCGAGGGGGAGGAACAAAGCGAGAGCAAATAAAAGGGCCCGCGGGGGGCGGCCACGACCAAATACGTGATTTGAGATTAAGATCTCATTAGGGCGGAGACTGTTTGGATGAAATTTCTGTCGCTGTCGGGCGGTGAGTGGCTCCCCTCGATTCTCTCCCGGAGGGGGGCGAGAGATGGCGGAGGGTGGCGTTGTCGGAAGAGGTTCCGCTGCAGCGTCGAGCGAGGGGTTACGACCCAGTAAAAGAGAGAAGGAGAATTAAGCAATTTCCGCAGCGAAAGAGGAATCGTAATGCGTGTAAAGCGTTTATTGACAGAGTAACGTGAGAAGGCGGTGGGGCGTTGGGGGGTTGGGGCGTTGGGGTGGGGGTGGCGTTGGGGGGATGCGTGAATGTGAGGGCGATGGGGCCCTTTGGGGCCACCCTCTGCCGAGGGAGGACCCCTTCGAATTCCGGAAGGAATGCGAGTGAATGAACAAAAGAATGCAGAATTCATTTTAAATAACAATGGAATAATAATAACTATAGTATTATTTATAATTACAATAGTCATTAAAATAAAATATCGTAAAAATAATTATAAAACGAAAACAAGAGCGTTTTGTGTTAAAAAGTAAAATGGCGTGAGCGGGAGGGAATACAAAGAATAAATTATAAATTTTATAGTGATAAAATAATAAGGATATTGTCGAGAAATTTTCCGTCTTCTGCTTTGGAAAAATTTACGGCACATTTGAAATCAAATATTTAAAAAAATTAAACACATAAAGTAAAGGGGAGAAAACGATTAATTTTTTATGCGGCCACTTTTCTTTCTTGACGTTTTTAGAACATCTGCTTCTCCCACTTCTTCACCTCTTTCAGTTATCACTGCCTTCTTTGTATTGTACAATGTATGTTTCGCTCTCATTTTTCTATTCCCTCTCCTCAACGCTCAATTTCTCAATGGTTAAAGGAAACACTCTGTGAAAAACCATTGAGTAAACGGCGCGTTGAAAAGGTGAGTGTCAAGTGGCCGTTGGCAATCCACCGCCCTCTTGTACAGTTTCCCAAAAGGCCCGAGCCAGTCCGACCCTGAACAAGTTTCCTTCCGCAGTAAACCTAATCCGGAGTTGGTTCGACCACCTGGCAAACATTCACTGTTTGAGTTCGACCCCCTTTCGCCCCCTCCCCCAACTGCACACTCATACAGTATTTATTTCGCCGCGAAATGTTCAATCTGATTTATGGGAACAAATAAAGAAGCTTAACCTCTGCTTATTTTTTCAATACGACCCTCATTTTTTCTGCTCTCAGTATTTCTCTGCCTTCCTTCTTTTACTTTTCCTTTCCCATATTTCAAATTTTCCCGCCCTTCGCCCCTCTCCCGCCCGCCCCGCCCCGCTGTTCGCCTCCCTTATTTACTGCTTCCCCCGCCGATATTGCGCCACTCCCCCCTTCCCCGCCCTCCACCCCGAATTCACTCTTCGCACCGCCAAAAAATTCTCTCACGAAACCCCGACAACCCCCGTCCTCGTGTCTCTCCTTTCTCGCAAACAAAATGTGTTTTCCTCCCCTCAAAACCAGAAGACAAATTACCGAATTCTGTTTTTAATCCCTTTTATCGAGTCTCGAAATTTAAAAACAAAAATTCTTGAGACATTTCCCGGGAGACGGCCACGAAAACAAAAATAAAATTAAATTTATCTCCGAAAGATTTGGGTCACAGCCTTCGGGGGCGGAGAAAATGGCCGGCGTTGAGGCGCTTTCTTCCCCCGATGACGTCATCTCCTCCCTTCCGCCACCAGGCCAGGTACTCGCTTCCCTCCCCCCGGCGCTCGCTCCGTTTCCCTCCCCGAGGGGAGGAAAGCAACGAAACAACAAACAGTTTCCCATCAGAGAGAGGGGATTTCCTCCCCTAATCGGGGAGATCAGGTTTGAGAAACAACCCCTTCATCCCCCGCTCTCGCACAATCACTCGAAAGGGATATTGTAAATTTAAAAGTGATAATCTGAATCTGAGGGTTATAAAGGAAACCCTTCAAGGGGGTGAAATTATGCGATTTTCTCGGAAAATTTCAATCGGGGGATGAAAGGGAGAAGGCGGCCTCAAAGAGGAAAAATGTCACGGATTGACTCCGGGAAAATATTGGAAAAAGCCATTTTTCAAAATTTTCACGGTGATTTTCACAATCGTCCGTCGCTGCCGCCCCCCCCCCCCAATTCCCACCCCCTTCACCCCCGGACACTCTCGGATCGTATCGAACTCCGAGTGGGGGGCGGAGGGGAGGCGGCCAAGAGGAAAGGCGAGCGAGTGTGCAGGGCCGGAGTGGATCTGTGGAGCAGGCGGGGGTGGGAGAGGGGTTGAGGGGGGGGGGGGTAATAACGGTGATAAATGGGTAAAGGGATCGGCGGGCAGTGAAAAGACGATTAATTACGGCCTTTATTCCCCTCAGGGAAAGAATCAATTTAAGGGCGGCGGCGGGGGAATTTTGGCGGCAAATTTAAATTCGTTCCTCGGTTTTGATTGGTTGTTGTCAGATAAAAATGGAGGACAGCGTAACTGCGAAACTTTTGGCCTTTCGCAGAGGGTGACAGGTTTATATAGACGTTTTAAGATAAGAACAGGGGAGCCTCAGGTGATTGGTGGACGGGCAGAAGGGTTGAATGAAAGGGGTGGCAAGGGGAAAAGGACAGGAAATGGGACACGGAGGCAGCGGAAATGAAAGGGAGAAAAGAACGTCCACCAGATGGAATGCATTTTGGGGGAAAAAGCGCCATACCTTTCATTTTTCCCTCTTTTCCCTTCTTTACTTTTTCCCGTTTTCCTTTTATTCTTTTTGCATTCTTTCCTTTTTTACATTCTTTTTTCAAAAAAGCTTTAAACATACGTAGTTTGTCATCTGATGACGTTGAAAGAATTCACAGGGCGCCAACTGCCCTTTCTCTCTTATTGATTTCTGCACAGCCCCCTGTCCCCCACCAGTGCCCCCAGGTGTTGCCCCCAGGTGTTGCCCCCCAGGCCTCACCCCTTCCTCCTTTCCTCCCCAGATAATCCCTTTATTTGCGCCACGTGAGATCCCCCGGATTAATTTCACTTGAGTTGCAATTCTTCTCCGGATCCCCCCGAGACTATTTATTCCCTTCCGGTTTCCAATTACTCCGGGGACGGGGGAGGGGTGGAGGGGTGGATGCAGAGAAAAAGTAATTATTTTTTGAGAAAGGCCGCCGCCGGGTTTGTAATTAGCGTTCGGCCAGGATTCGAGGAACGCGGAAAGGAAAATGCCTGCCCAATCGGAAAAGTTGATAATTACTAAGAAAACTCATTTTCCGCCAATTTTCATTTTTATATTTTGTTTATTATTTACATCCCCCTACGAGTGTCCACCCCCGCCCCTCGGTGTCACTCCGCTCTCAGATCGGAAATTAAACTTGCAAAAGAACTCTTTCATCCCCCGTCTGCGGAGGCCGACGGGGGTGTGCATCGCTCGATATTCTTCTTCGGAGAGGGATGAAAGCGCGGAGGGGATGAAAAAAATGTTTAGAAAGCTTTAAGAAATGATAAATTTCTCAAGTGCAGCCAACTTTCCGGCTTCTCGGAGATAATTTTTCCTTCATAGAAATTCTGGGAGCGTTCGGGGCGGGTCCCACCCCTCGCCGACCTCCCCCGCGGGATTCCGCTCTTTTATCTTGCATGCTTGTCGGATTTCGAGGGGAGGGCGGCGACGAAAATGATGTTCCGAGGGGGGTGGGTGGGATCAGGGACGAACCAAGACGGGGAACGGGAAACGGAGATAATCGCTGCGGGGGGATGAAGAGAGAAGGGAGGGGAGGAGGGGATGAACCGGGATGAACCGTGGGTGTTTACACCTCATCTGGCAGCTCCATTTCGTTATTATAAATGTATGTCGCCGCTTTTAGCCCGTGCGAGTCTTCCTCTTTATTCGTAATCGAGACGAGAAGTCGTTGCAAAGTCTCCATTTGGGAGAAAGGGTTGTTAAGCAGGGGTTGGTTTTTATTCCCTCTGGAAATGGATTTGGGGCGGCGGTTGCAGGGATTTTGCGGTGGGATCTCCGGGAAAACCTTCATTTTCTTTTGAGAATCCCCGTTAAGCGTCGCCATTGGTTACCATTGAACGATGTTAATAATAAGAGAGATAAATAAATAAATTGGATTAATTTAAATAATTATAAATCAAACAAATTTACGCAACTCTTAAATCCGTCATTGTGTTTATTTGAAATATTCTCTTTTTCTCCGACATTTTGTTTCATAAATTTCTTTCTTTTTTGAATTAATACTTGAATAAATTAATTTAAAAATAAAATATTTTAATTTAAAATATTCAATAAATCATCAATAAAAAAATAATTTAAATAAACACTATCTTTATTACTAAATTACCATTAAAATACTATTATTATTTAAATAAATGAGAAAATAAATAATAAATATCAAAATGGGGAAATGAAATGAATCGGCGAGACGAGTGCTATTTCAATTCCGCCCCCTTTTTACCCCCTTTCGCCCTCCCCCCCCCCAATCGAACACATCAGGTTATCATCTCACAGCTCTTCCACCGCCTTCTCTGACAAATATGGCGACAATAAATAATGGCAATGGTTTCTGATCAAAGCCCCGAATGGCACAACCCCCGGAAAGATGAATCGTTTCGGTGGCACACACTGGGGGTCACGAACCCCCCCTCGCACCCCCTTTATGCCCTCCACCCCCAACTGTGGAACCCTTTCTCATATTTGTATTGAAAGGTGATTCCGTGAGGTTTTACTTTACTTCTTTTTTCTTCTTCCGTTTCTCTCTACGATTTCTTTCCTTTCTTTTCTTTTTCTTCATTTACTTCCTCCAAACTGACCACAGACAAAACAACCTCTGGAGAAGTTCTGTGAAAGCGCTGTCACCCTCCGCCCCCAACTGCAACATCCACCCTTTCCTCCCCTCTGAAAAACTACCCAAAGTGTCCAAGTGCTCCGAGCACTAATTAACTTTTGCATCCCTAAAAGCCTCGCATGAAAACTCCCCCTTCTCCTTAAGTTTTTTATTAATCAATGAATAATGTCCGGGCTCTCAATCTCTCTCAATCGGCGATGGAGCGACGAGGAGGGAGTCCGGTCCTTTGCCGCTGATGTTGACTTTCCTTTGACGTCCTTTGACGGCTGTTTCAGGAGGAGGCCAGCGAGGAACGGAAGCGAAGCAGCGGGGCGGCCGGGGGAAATGTTGATGCCTCGGGGGAGGAGGCAGAGAATCGGGGAGTGAAGGCCCGGGACAGAATGTGTAGGTGGATTTGGGTGGCGGTGCTCTGCCAGGTGGCGGTGACCGCGTACATCATCAACCCCCGGTCGTCGAACGTGGCGGGGGGAAAGAAGCACGACGTCTACGTGGCGGGGTTCTTCCCCTTCGACGAGGGGGTGGCCGAGGGCGAGATAGGGAGGGGCGTGCTGCCCGCCGTCAGACTCGCCGTGGATCACATCAATGACAACCCCACCGTCCTGAGGAACTACATCCTCCACCTGTGGTGGAACGACACAAAGGTAAGCCCTCAGGGGAAGCTTGTGACGCAACCCCGATTTTTAATCTTTTCCTTTGAGTTTCCTTTGTTTCTCCGATATTCCCAGATGGACTCTGAATACAGTTGATTATATAAACGGTCCCTCCCCACTCCCAAAGTCAGCCCAGATCACTCCCTAGAATTAAAAAGCCTTCATTTGGGCTTAGATGGCTTCGACACACCCTCCTCTCCCCCTTATTACTAAAATTACCACTTTCTTTTACTTCTCCCAATGAAAACATTTTTATCACCCCTCAGTTTATGGGGCATAAACGTGAAGCTTTGCATATTTTAGGGTTGGGAAGAGAGGGGAGAAGGAAAACTCTCCGAGAGGAGCCTTCTCGTTTTCCCTTTCGCGCCCCCAAAAGGCCCCGACGAGAGTGTGGGGCCGATTAGTGCCCCTCGGTGGTTCCAACAGAGGACTTCCCCCTCACATGCTAGGCCCCACATTTAAATATATTTAATATTTTAATTTAAAAACCCATACGAAGTACAAAGGGATTTGACAGAGGTTAAAGTAAAATTAATTCTCCCCCAAAAAGGTTCCGGTGCATTGAGATCCTTTTCTGCAGAGGATCAGTCTGGCAACGCCGCATTTTCACGCATTTGGTGGACAAAACACTTCTCCCCGCAAAACCCTCTGCAGTCAGCATTCTTCTTTGTCACAGCCACTTCCTCTCTCTCTCTCTCTCTCTCTCTCTTTTTCCTCTCTCTCCCTTAGAACACGGTTTGCATTCGAAATGCTTTGGGATTCAACTTTTAAATCTTATTTTGGAAAAGTCATTATAATTAAAAAAAGTTGAGAAAAGTTTTTCTGCCAGAGAGGAAGGGTCTTATTTTAAATTAACGATCGTCCCCTCCCCTCCCCCGCCCACCCGGAGGCCGAGGGGAGGGAGCAGGCAGAGGACACCCTTGTCCTTTGCAGGGCAGGTGAGGAGGCGGGAAGGGGTCGCTGACGGGCGGGGTTTGTCGGTCTGTCGGGGAAAAATCAATTTATGAACGTGAAAATGGTCGGAAAAATCATTTTTGATAAAAAATAAATTAAATTTAAAACGGAGCGAAAGGTGAAAAGTAGTTTTTTTGGGTGTAAAAGCACTACCAACTCAACTTTCATAACGTAACACTTTGTTTTATATCTGAAAGGTTTTATTAAACTTTCCTTTTTGATTCGGATGCACAAACACCAAAATGGCCGAAGAGATCAATTTGACCTCATTTTGACTTTAGA
This sequence comes from Brueelia nebulosa, assembly GCA_028293925.1. Lineage (NCBI taxonomy): Eukaryota > Metazoa > Arthropoda > Insecta > Psocodea > Philopteridae > Brueelia > Brueelia nebulosa. Next base: position 96,584 of record JAQIBA010000042.1, read on the forward strand.
CAAACGTTTGTTTTTAAATATTTTCTCTGACTTTGAATATTTTTTTTATTTACTTAAACTCTAAGTTTGCCCATTTAAAAATGCGCTGTTGCCTTTTTTCTGCTGCAGCCAATCAAAATGTGGGCTTTCTCAAAGGAAAATAAAATATAATATTTAATAGAGGCAGAAGAAAAAGACAAATAAGGGAAAAATACAAAAATGAAAAATAGAAAGAAAGGAATAAAATGAAAAAGGAACAAACATGTTAAAAAAGAAATGGGAAATGGAAGGAACAATAAAAAGGGAAATAAGTGAAAAATGTAAAAAAAGAAGAAAAAGAGAAAAGGCGAAAAGTTGAAAAAGTAAAAAAGGGAAAATGAAGAATTTTAATAACATTAATTTAAAAGTGTGTTCATTGAATGAGAGCAAAAAATGTCTCCGCTTTGACCGCCACACAACGGATGGAAAGGCGAAGAGACAGCGAACCTTCGAAACCTTTTCATTTTCCCCATTTCGGCCATCTGTAAGCGATTAAGTGAGTGCGGAAAGAGCGCGGAGACAGTTTCCATTGGGGTGGGACGTTGAAGCAGACGACGTCTGTAATTAAGCTATGAATGGTAAAATGGCAATTTCTCCGTATTCTTTTGACGAAGACGAATTTAAATCAATTTCATTCCGAGAAGGCGGCCTTTCTAATTTTAATTCATCGTCAGAAACTCATTTTTGCCGCCAAAAGTTTGTGTTTAAACAATCTTTTTGAGAGGAGAAAAGCAGTTGATGAGGTTGAAACGAAAAGGGCGAGAGTAAGTCCTTCTCTCCTGTTTTCTCATTTCGAACCTCAACTCACCCCCATTAAAATAAAACATTAACCCTTTTGGCACCCCTGCCGGCAGAACAACAGGTGCGGATGGGCGAGAGGGGAAGCGATCGCGCCTAAAAACATCAATAACTCCGGCGAAGAATGAAAATTAGGTCAATGATCTCCCTAAAAGCTAAAAGCACAAACAAAGAAACTTTGAAAAATTTAATAAGAATAAAAGGAGGAAAGAAAGAAAGAAGTCGAATTCTTGGGAGACGACAGAAATGACGTGTAATGGAGGAGGAAGGGACGCCAGGGAAATATTTTTCACTGCCATTTTCTCCGTCTCTGCTCGACGGATTTCATTTTCTTTGCCAGAAATCCACCTCAAATTGGGTTTAATCACGTTTTCGTTATTTTAACGTTCTTCCGTTCACCCCTTCCCCTCCCCACTCGACCCTCTCCATTATTTTTTTATTAAATATTTAACGGGCCGGAAGCGGTTTCTCCCCCGGAGAGCGACGCGAGCGCGCGCGGCGGCCGCCGCCCGAACCGCCCACTGCCACTTCCACGACCACTCGCTGCTGCCACTTCCGGAAACGGATGTCCTTCGGGAGGGAGCAGTGGAACACCTGATCGATCCGACTGGTTATCGAGCGATTTGTGAGAATTCCCAGGGCCTTGTGCGTGGTTTATCGGTGGATGAGGGAAGCAATAATGAGGGTTGGGGGGGGGGAAGGAAAAGGGTTGCCTTTGCGGCTCCCTGCAGCTCCGCCTTTACCTCAAACATAAATATTCAATTTCGTCCGGAAAAATTATGGAAACATTTGGAAAAAAGGGTGAAATTTGAATTCTAAAGAAACAGCCTGAAAGGAGTTTATGGGAATGTTTGCATTTCCAGTCAGCGATTTTTAAATTTGAGCCGAGAAGATGATGTGTGCTTTGATACTTTGAGAGACACTTTGAAAGCGACCGGAAGCGGAAGCGACCTCACCGGGACGAGTCACCGCTCGGACTGAATCGGGAAGGCAGTTGCGGCGGATTTTACAACGGTAATCCGTCCAACTCTTTTCCATTTCAGTCCGAATGACGTCGACGAGAGAGGGATTCGCCGAGGGGGTTGATTGGGGTCGAATGAAGAGTTGGGGACCGAAAATCGGCCGAGAAAAGTCTGATGGAACCTTTCATCCCTGAGAGCCCCTCACTTCCGGTTTTAATCTTTCCGGAAATAAATTTTTATTCGATGCTTCCGACGGGGGCATTTTGTGTCTGTGGTTTTGCTTTTGGCCGCATTTCCCTTTTTTTAAGTAAATTTCTTAATTAAACAATAAATTTAATTTTTAGTTTAGTTCACATAATTTTTATAAAGAATTGCCCCTTAGAAAATATGTTTTATTATATTTTAATTTCTTGTTTGTAATTAGTTTAGTTACATAATTTATAATTTTACATCGTTTATTCTAATTTTATGGGAAGAATTTTCTTTTGGAAAATAATTAGTTTTTAATGCTTAGGTTTAATTTTTAATATAATTTTTATACTTCTGCGAGAGGGGTTGAGGGGCCAAGCGCTCAGGGGGCGGAAACCCCTCTTAAAAAATAAATAAATAATACAGAGATAAATAAACAATAATTATAGGCCTTTATAATGCAAAGTAAACAAAGAGAGAGAGTAAACAGGTAAATAATGATACAATTGGCCAATTGAAAGGCTTCTTTGGATTTCACAGGAAAGAAACTCTCTTTGACATCGCCGGTAATCGGTGCAATTTCCCTCCCTTTATCTCGAGCACTGCCATGGGGTGGGAGACACCCCTTCTCACCTCCCCAACCCCCGACTTTCTTTCCACAACAAAGACGCTATCCTTTCATCTGAACCTCTCATGCAACTGACAACTTCACCACCCCTACGCGAAAAATGAACGGAGGAGACAAATAAAACCAATCTGTTTCCGCATTCGCGTCTCAAGGCTTTCCTCCCTCCCGTTCCAACCCTTCCCTCCTCACCAACTTCTGACCTTCCGAAGGCTGACCCTTTCCTTTCCACCCTCGACCTCCACCATTATTCTTCGATAAATTCAAACGAAAGATTTGCTTCCCCTCCTTTACCTCCCTTCGCTATCCGGCCAGGAAGGAACCTTTTCTGCACATCCCCGGGGTGGCAGCTCTCGGCTCCCCGGTCGGGCGGACAAAGGGGTGCGACATGGCAAGGGGAGGGGCGATCGCCGCCCTCGGCTAATTTTTCCTTTGATCCACCGTAATTGGAATCAGTCTGTTGAATCCTTTTAATTGAATTTCCTTTGGTTTCCATTAAATGTTCTGAACACGAACGGGCGGGGGTTGTTTTGGGGGGAGTTCCTCATATGAGGGAGGGAAGTGGGGGTGCGTTTGAGGTCTCCACCAGGTATTTGTAAATGAGATGTCGAGTGACGGGTTTGAGTGGCAGCGAAATGTCGCGTTTTCCTCCCTTCATGACGTGAAGTATGTTATGAGGGAGGGGTGGAAAAATGCGGTCGGGGTGGGGGTGGTGTCACCCCAGACTGAGAAATGTCACAACAAGTTTTTCATATCCGCTTTCATCGTCGGCGAAAGGAAAAGTTTTGTTTCGTTTGAGTCAGTGGGGTTTTGTAGGGGTTTGTTAGGGGTTGAGGCGGCGGGGGGCGAGAGGGGGGCGAGAGGGGGATGAAGGAAGAACCCAGATGCGACCGAGAATGCGAGAGTTCGTGGAATGTAAATGAATGTTGATGGACTGCGAGAGATTGTTAAAGAATCATTCTTTCATTTTTGTTCTTTTTCGGGGTGGATGGGGGTTTTGTGCGTGCGCGTTCGGGGGATGCGGGAGGCAGAATATAGGTTAGGGGAGGTGGAGGAGGCAGGGGGTGCGGCAGGAAAAGGATGACAATGGGGAACGGGGTTAGTAATGAAAACTTTGGTATAAGTAAAAGTCAGTTAATGAAGATGAATAGAGGCGAGTGATTAGGGGTTGAAAGCGGAGGGGCTGAGGGGAGAGAGATTTGAATTGGTGAACTGGTTGGAGATAGGAGCTATCTTTTCCTGCCTCCCAGCACCTTAATTCAAGGGAGTGGTGAACTCAAAGCTTCGTTATTTCCTGGAAAAGCTATAGTAAGAGAAATTACGCTTGGGAAGGATTTCATGGACTCATTTATTTATTTATTTTCCTCATTATAATGTTTATTCTATTTATAGTACTTATTTGAATTTAGTATTTTATAATATTTCTCGTGTTTATTTGTTTATTCATGCGAAGGATTAAACATTTCTGTTATTACGATACTGAATTTCTGTAATTATTCATCATAAACACAGTTGTCGCCACATCACATCGATCGTCACCTCCATATATTATAATTTCTCTCACTCTCTTAACCCTTGTCTTCTCTTTCTTTCTTTTTCTCCTCTCTTCTTTTTACCCTTATCATAGTTTAAAGGTAACGTCTCCAGGCAATGAAATCAGTGTCAGCCCACGACTCTTAAAAACATTTAGATGCTGAAAGGAGTTTCTATTGACTCCATCTAATAATATATAGAAACAGTCAAAGTTCCAAACACAAGGAAAATAATTAATCAAAAGGCAGAGAAGGTTATGAAAGGAGAGGCAAACGGCCGAGAAAGCCGTTATCGGCCTCAGATCCCCCAACTAAGATTTTATCTCAATTACCGGTTCTTTTGACGAGAAAACCGAGCATTTTCCTTTCCTTTCGCAGTTTAACCGAAAACCTGTGGGAACACAAACACACTTAAGAGAAATCGTCTTTATCTGTTATAACCTCTGACAACTCTGTGATATCTCTCACTGCTGGAGTACAACGGTCATTCTCCGGGATTACCAACCTTAATCGTTGATTGGCGGCAACTTTTCAAAGTTCAAAATGTCAATGATTCATGTAACTATACTTTTATACCCTTCAGTTTTCATAACGTTCCAGACTGTTCCACTTTTGAAGAAGGGGGTTCTCAGGTGTTCTGTTCATCCCCTGAGAAAGGGGGTGGAGGGAGGGTGAACCACACAGGGGAGGAACGACGAGCAGGGGACCATGAAATTACATTAGTTTAAAAACCAAAGGGCGGAACATTCTTTCAGAAGAACGAACCAAAGGGGTTTTATCGATTGGGGTTTAGTATGGGGTGGCGGGGGGAGGCACTCCAACTGGGTATAGTTTCAGGAGGATCGGGGTTGGGGGGTGCATCATTCGAGGATTCCCGGCTTCGTCAAGGGGAGCCCGTGCGCTGTCAAAAGTTTCCCTTAATTAATTTGAAAAAACTCGGGCAAAGTGTGAAAGAGCTCCGCCTCCCCGGATCCATTAGGAATTATGTTTCGGGGAGTCATCAGGGGCAAGCGATCCGGGTTTTCCGGTTTTTTAAAAAAGAAAAGACTCCAAATGCGGTAGAAAGTGAGGGGTGACGTTGAGAAGTGAGGGTGATGGATGGAGCGCAGCTTCCGTTAATAACGTTAAGAACGCTGTAGGCGCGTTGGGGGCGCTGCAGGTAGCTGTCTTTTGCTGCGTCCGAAGCTCCTCCGCGTCTGACGTCATATTAAGGCAAAATTAAATAATAAATAACGTTTACAACCGTGAAGAGTACATAACATGGCGGAAGCCGCTCTCCTTGGGGAATTCTTTCATTCCCCAGCTCACCCCACCAACTTTGACAGCCATCACCTGAGGGCTTTTCACTCCCCTTGTCATTTTGACACATTCTCCCTTCTTACCCTCCCGCACCCCTTTTCTTCAAAAACATCCAAATAAAATAGATTAAAACGCTAAGGCAAAAGGGTTATTCCGGCAAAAACTTCACTTTTTCTCTTCTGCTGGCGCGGGACGGCCGAATCAGAGGCGGCATTCATCTGAGGTCCCATCTCTCGTCTTGTTGCCTCTCTCCCTCGGGTTTTAATGACAGGATTTCGTCAGCGGCGAATCCATCATTTGAGGCCGCCCTCACCGCCCTCCCTGAAACCCTCGCCCTCGAGACCAATACTGAATATTTAATTGAGCAGTTGTCGACGAGATTAAAACCGGGGCGCTAATTAATGCCGTGGAATGGGAACCCAAATCCGCTCCCCCGGGACGGAAAAGCCAAAAACTAATTTACGGTTGGCCAATTTCCGTTTCCTAAAAAGCACAATAATTCCCATGAAAAATGTCCCTTCCCACGATACCCCCGTTCTTTTCGCAGTTGGCAATGCTGCACGAGTGCTCTTGGCAACAAGTCGAGTCACTCAATGGTTATCGCCCGTTGCGTAACCATTGAGGTTACGCTCGAAGGTCAGTCTTCAGCGCTTCGATAGCCTCAGTGGCGTTCGAGTGGCGAAGGAATGAGCGCAAACCTCAAAGGACGCAGTTTGTTGACTCTCCTGGATTTCTCCCCCTCGGAGATCCGCCATCTGCTCAATGTCGGTCACCGCCTCAAGGGGGAGAGGCGCCGACGCCCCGGGAACCTCCTCGCCGGCAACCACCTCGTCCTGCTCTTCGAGAAGACCTCCACGCGGACGAGGTGCTCCTTCGAGGTCGCCATGAAGGACGAGGGCGGACACGTGACCTTCCTCGACAAGGACAGCTCCCAGTTCGGGAAGAAGGAGTCCGTCGAGGACAGCGCCAAGGTCCTCGGGAGGTACTACGACGCCATCGAGTATCGCGGCTTCTCCCAGGAGGTGGTCGACCAGCTGGCCAAGCACTCGGGGGTGCCCGTCTACAACGGGCTCACGGACGTCGACCACCCCACGCAGATACTCGCCGACATGATGACCATAGAGGAGCACCTCAAGAAACCCCTCGCCGAAGTGAAGATAGTCTTCGTCGGGGACACCCGCAACAATATGTGCCACGCGTGGATGTACGGGGCCGCCAAGATGGGGATGAAGTTCGTCGCCCTGGGGCCGAAGGAGCTCTTCCCCAACGAGAAGGTGGTGAGCAGAGTGCGGGAGATATGCAAGGAGACGGGGGCCACGGTGGAGGTGACCTCGGAGTGGGGCGGTCTGAAGGCCGCGGACGTCATCTACACAGATGTCTGGGTGTCGATGGGGGAGGAGAAGGAAATGGCGTCGAGGGTGAGGCTGTTGTCGGGCTACAGGGTGACGATGGACATGCTGAGGGCCACGGGGAACGCGGGGGTCAAGTTCATGCACTGCCTCCCGGCGTACCACGACCTGGAGACGGAGGTGGCCAGGAAGGCGATGGAGGAGCAGGGGCTGGACGTGCGGGAGGTGACCGACGAGGTGTTCAGGAGCGGCCACTCGATAGTGTTCGACGAGGCGGAGAACCGCATGCACGCGATAAAGGCCGTGCTGGCGTGCACGCTGGCGGGCATATAGGGGGGGCATTCGGGGGCATAGCTGCACCTGTTGCGGGTTAATTTATTTGCTGGGGAAAGGTCCCCACTTCCCTCGCACTGTCCTTTGTTTTCCTTTTCCGAGTGTTTTTCCTCGTGATAGGTTCCTTTGTTTGGATTCATTCACCGGAAAACGAGGGAAATCCGTGGATGAGACGTCGACGGGGGGGGGGGGGCGAAATCAAAGGAAAAATGTGTAAAATGGTCAGTGATTGTGAAAAACATTGGCAAAGGAAAAAGATAACGAGGTTAGAGGGCATCTTCTGCTGTGGTGACCTCTCCGCGCGTTACTGAGGCGGACTGTCGTGGCACCAGACAGAGTAAACTGAGCTGAGTGAGCAATAGTTCACTGACATTTGGCTTCAGACGTAGTTTAATAAGTGAATATAATAAATAAAAATATATATTGCGTATCTATAAATAAAAATATTTTTTAAGCACTGTAAAGCAGTCCATTGCACCTTCTTTTTTCCTCTTTTGAATAAACAGAGACTCCCAATTCCAGCCGTTCTTCCAACGTTCCATTGTACTGCATTTGTACTTCTATTGTATCAGATTCTATTGTACTCACGTCATTTCCGCCTCCCGCTAATCTTTTCACTTCGCTTACTGATAAAACTTTCTTCATTTTCATTCTTTTTTCTTTTCTTTCTCCACTTCCTTTGCTGTTTCATTTCACTGCTGACTTTCCTTGTCATTGTGTTGTGGCGGAACGATCTTTCAGCGCGGTTGCAAAACTTTGAAACAATCTCGAACCGAAGTAAAAACTGTCCACCGAATGTCAGTGCTGTGAAAAATGCTGATTTAGCTGAAGTGGGGGAAAGGTAATTTACTGCTGACAGAAGATTAAGAAGAGTTTTAGGACGCAAAGACGCGACAATCCCATTCGCCCCTCGGCTTGATGGGAACAAATTTAATTAATCGAAAAAGATTATATTTCACTTTTTTTTAATGATCGCTCCCCCTCCTTTCCTCCCCTTCCCCTTTCCAACCCCATCTCAACCCTCGGGTCCCCATATCTGCCTTTCCCCAAAATCATCCCTCTCCCCTCCCCCGAAAGGTGAAGAACAAAAGTTAGTTAGAGTTTGTTCTGGCCTTTTGCCGGAGGGTCGCCCAAAGGCCAGTTGGCGGTTCCCTGAGAGGGAGGGGGAGGAAAGTGAAAAGTTGGACAGAGATAAGGGAAATGGGCAAGTTTTGCGAAGGGAGAGAAGGGATGGCTGTGAGATGAGAAAGTTTGAGAGGGGATGGAGGGAGGGGATGGGGGGAGGGGGTGGAAAGGAGGAATCATCTGGGGCAGGAGACATCTGGGGGTGTGTGGGCGCGGTGGGGGTGGTGACCTGAGCGGATAAGGGAAAGAGAAGCGAAGGTATCGGGTTATCTCTCAAGATCGGAAAAGTCAAAAAGCTTTCGTGCGAGAGGAGGAAAAAAGAGAAAGGTTGATATTTGATGAGTGATGGGGGTGGTTTTCGGGGGTGGAAAAGGGAGGGGCGCGTTCGGCCCCATTAATTAACGTCACCAAATAAATAACGCTAAACTGAATGCATGTAAAATCGTCGCGTAAGAAAAGGTTCTGTCAACTTATAACTAATGATGTACGGCGAAAACGGCGGGTTTTAGGGTTTTTTGTCTCCTCGCCCCCGTCGTCGCCACCCCCGGTCTTTATTTGAGAAGATCTCTTATTTCCTTTTTTATAATCCACTCGGATGTTTTCATCCCTTAAATAATCAAAGTGACAAAGCGTTTAATGAGCAAAAAGAAATAATTAGGTCTTATCAGCCTTTTATTCACCTTTTCCAGTTATTCATTAGCGAGGCAGCCTCCCCTCGCCCACCCCTGAAAACTACCCTTGGAAGGGAGCGGACTTCCCCGGGTTTCCTTTGTCAGGGAAACCGGAAACGACAGCGTCTGCTGCCCTGCGGTCCCTTTTTTAACACTTTCCTAAACGTTTTCCTTCATTTGTCCATTATCGAGCCTTTTTCCTTATTCTATTCTTCCTTCCTCTCTTAGTCAGCATTCCTGCCAACTGACTCCGGCGTTCAGTCGGTCACCATTTCCTTTGTGTGACCTTTGTCGCCATCTTGAATTCCGTCCTTGTTTTGATATCTCCGAGAGAAATCGGGCCAAGAAAAACAAATCGAGTTATCATCTCGGCGCCGCACTCACTTAAGTTTTATCAAACACCAACTTTTATCTTAAAATTCGGGGGTTAAAATGACCCAATCTTTCGGGTTTTCGTTATTAAATTAAAAAGTGACAAAAAATGTCTGTTTAATTGCAAAATGGAAATATTTTGAAAATGCAGTTAAATTTGAGTTAAAAACTTAATTGAATTAAATAAAGGGGTAAAATATGTAATTATATAAATTGAATATTAAGGGGTTAAAATGATCCATTTGTGACGAACCAAATTCAAAATTAGAATTTTAATAATTACAGATGTCATTTTTATTAAAGAGAACCAAAATATGGCGACAAATTCGATCCTCTCGTCCCCCGTTGGGGGTGGAAACGGGAGGGCGGTGGTGGCAGTTCTGTCTGCTTGCCAACCCCCGCAGACGGTTGGCACGATATCTGCTCCCTCGCGCCAACCCCTTCGACTATTTCTATTTCCCTTTCCGCTTTCCTTTCCCGATTTTCATTCGTGATTTCCCCAAAACCCCGTGGCGCTACCTCGAGAGAGGAACCCAAATGGAAATGCCGAAGGAGGGGTTAGATTAGGGTGAAAGGAGTGAGGGGGCGAGGGGGTGAGGGGGTGAAGATCTAAGCGCCTGGATTCTGCTCCAAAGGAGGGACAAAAGTCACGAAGACAGATGATAGCTTCGGCCCGGATTAAAATAAAAAAGATTATTATCTTAATCCTTTTTAAAAGTTGGATTTACTCTAATAATCTTCTTCTGTCTGAAAATCTCATTTCCTTAATTTTCCTTTGACTTTTCCTATCTCCCCTCCCCCTCCCCCTCCCCTTCCCCCACCCCCGACCACCCCCAACCCAAATAACATTTCAACCCCGATTTTTATGGCTTTTTCCTTTCGCTTCCCGCCAACTTTCCTTCCGAGCTTTCAACCCCTTTTAGACACGTCGCCGACATATAAACCACCCCCTCCCCCGGAGCTCATTTCGACCTATTTCCACCCCTGGGAGGTCCTCCGGGGTATCCGTTCTTTCGATTCCATTATTTATTCACTTCCCGATTTCTCCTATTCCCTGAATTATTAACTCACTGGTAAATTCACTCGCTCACCCCTCAGCCATCTCATTACCCCCATTTCCTCTTTTTCCTCCACTCGGCAGACTTCCTTTTCCTTCACTCGCAGTGTTTCCCTCCCTTCGCCCCCGAACAGTCGCCGCCTTCTCAAAAGACCACTTCAAAGGAAATAAAAAGTAAATTGCGTTTGCGACAGCTTGTGAAGGAGCTTTGCAAATGACTGGGGGTGGTTTCAACCCCCGACCTTCCTGCGGCATGAACTAAACAATCTTCCCCGCGCGGCAGGTGAGAGAGGAAGGTCTCCCTCTGCGGAGGGGTGAAACAAAGGGGTGGAGGCGACATCCGGCGGTAAGAAAGCGGAAGCGGAGTTCTTTCGGTGCATACAGGCGGGAAGGGGATGAGGGGCGGAGGGGCGGAGGGGAGGCGTTTTCGTTTCGGTGAATTTAATTAAAATTAGGTTTAGTTGATGTGAAGGGAACTGAGGAGTTTTGAGAAGGCGGTGACTGTCAGATGAAAAGCACTTCTTCGATTCTTCTGCTAGTGTTTTAATTAAGACAGTTGAGAGAGTCATTTTGGGAAAGTCTGCTTCTTTGAAAAGGCGAAATGCACCGCTGCGACTTCGGTTGCTTTCCAATTGTTTGTCTGCTGCCACGAAGAAAATCAATTCGTGCTGCGTTGTAACTTCAAAAGGGGTCAATATGACTCCATGACTCCCTGTTGAATTAAGACTTTTTACATTGGATCACATTGGATTGGATTATTAATATTTAAATAAATAACATTTAATAATAACTTTCTTGTTTGAAACATCTGCTCAGATTCGACCGTTGAGATTTCCGAGTCGGTGACGTCACCGATAATCTGACGGTTGAATTCAACGGTCTTTTTTAGTTCTTAAATATATTTTTGTGAGTGAATGAATTTCACTAATCCGTTCTTTAGTATTTTTCTAATTAGTATTAGGATAATTTTATACCCGAAATAAATGAATTTTAATTCTGAAAAGAAAGAAGCACGAATGAATGAATAAGGAAAAAGAAAGCAAAACGAAATGTTTATTTTATGTAAAAAAAGATGAAAATCACATCTCACGGCGGTTTTAGGGAGGAGGAAAAAATATCTTTTGATCCAATGAATGGGTTTTCAGATTTAATACTTTGTTAGAGAAGTCAAAGTTAAGAGAATTTCAGAAATTATGATGAAGCACATTGGAAAAGTTTACATTTGGACGCCTGCAGCGCTTCCAACGTAAATGCAATATCTGTGAGTTGTGCTGAAAAGGGGAAAGCGATGAAACAGCCACGACGTGGAAGCAGAACACCATTTTGGAACCATCCGTGAAAACAACGAGAGGCCTTATCACCACCGGACCCGACTTCATCCCCTTCACTCCCCAAATTTTTCTCTCTCTAACCCCTTCCCCCCTCCTCCCTCCCCAACCGCATTCCCATTCCCTAATTCCATTACCGCTCCAGCTTTATTTGCTTTCTTTATTTACTCCCAAAACAATCGCCGATGTAAACAGTTCTTCTTCCGCCCCCGCCCCCACTTCCCCCTCTCCTCCCCTAAATTCCTCCACGACGAACCCAAAAAATAAAAAGCCGACTTTGAGCTCAGATATTACTACGCCAACCAATTTTAATTAAATTAGAATGTAAAAAATAATTTATTCCGAAGGTCGTTAACACGGCTCTCCCTTCACCCCCTGACATCCCTCTTTTATTAGTTCTTCCACGGGGAGGGGAGAATTCATTTGCTTTACTGCTTCCTCCCTAAACACGTCTCTCTTTCAGTGCAATGCTGCCGTGGGGATGAAGTCGCTCTTCGACATGATCCACGAAGGCCCCCATAAGCTGATGCTCTTCGGCGCGGCGTGCACTCAGGTGACGGACCCCATCGCCAAAGCTTCCAAGCATTGGAGACTCACTCAGGTACGGTGGGCTTCGCCCCTTGGGCCCTGCGCCCCTTCGCCCCTGCGCCCCTTCGCCCCTCACTCTTGGTCTGTTTCAGCTGTCCTATGCCGACACCCATCCGATGTTCACTAACGACAATTTCCCAAACTTCTTTCGCGTCGTTCCGAGCGAAAATGCTTTCAATCCTCCAAGACTGAAACTTCTTCAGGAGTTCAACTGGACTCGTGTTGGAACCATCTACCAAAATGAGCCCAGGTTCTCTTTAGTAAGTAAAAAATAAGTAAAAGCACAGAGATTTTTTTTAAAGCGGAGGAAAGATGGAAACAAAATGATGTCAAACATTCCCTCACCCCCGGAAAACAACCCCCGGCCGCAAGCGTCGTTCTGTCGGTGCACCCCCTCTCCCCAACATGAGCAACAATAATATTTCCTTTCTCTGCGCGACGTGGACATTTTTGGAATAACTCAAAACGATAAAAAATGTCTTAAATGGGGGGCGGGAACAAAAGTAAATTCAAGGGAAATCCTCGGAGATAACCCCGGCAGAGAATCTCCCCGTTCCCCTAAGTATTATTATTTCGCCGGAGGGAGGCGCATGTTTTTAAAATACTCGGGGGTGGGGGGTGAAATGATAATCTTCTGTTTAATTAAAAACCGACGACGTTATTAACGCGAGCGTTTGTCACGGGGAGGAACCGCCATTAGCCGCAAAATGTCAAAATTCGCCAACGCCCAAGGGACGCACGTTCGTCTCCAAATTGATTTTTCTGCATTTGATTTGCTGTCTTCCGCCGAGGGGATGAACGATTTTAATGAAGGGGTGGAGGCTAAGACGCGGCACTGATGGATAAAGAAAATGCGAGTTTTCAATATTGTTGGTTTTTCGTTTTAGAGGAGTATTTAGGTTAAAGCCGAGCTTTCGAGAAAAGGAAATGGGTTCCTTAATCTCGCGATAAGTGAGGGGGTTGCGGGGGTGGGGGTGGGGGAGGGGGAGGGCTTAGAAGCTTCTTTTAACGGTCTTTTTTGTTGTTTTGCTGAGTGGTTTTAGTAAGAAAGAGTCCGCCGAGTGATTTGAGGGAAGGATTGGAGGGGTGGTGAATTGGGGGTGAATGGGGGATGAATGGGGATCGTTAGGGAGAGGGAAAATATGCGGTGAAAGGAGAGATTTCGTTTTTGAGAAAGAGAGGGAAAATGGATGCATCGAATACATTTATGCGAACATATTTATGGGCATAAGCGTATTTTTTTCTCACTCGAACGGAAACAGATGCAGTGAAGCATCAGAGAAGAGGAGAGGATTACTCTTAAATAAAAGAGAAAATAAATAAAAAGGATTATAAAATACAATACAATACAATAATACTTCTTTACTCGACGCGGATGCAGTAATTATTACAACAATTGATTTATTAATCCTGAAGAATTCCGACTGAGCGCGGCCGCCATTTTCACCGCCTTCAATTTCAAACCTTTTTTCGTAAAATTCTATGAAAGCTGGTGCTGCCCTCTGGGCGATGCACGAGGAAATTAAGTTAATAAAAAGTAAGTAAATAAGAATTTCGAGTGCGGATATTTCTTTTTAGTTTTAACGCGAAACGATATACATATGAAAATAATTCGACTGTGTGAAAAATCACCCGAAATACATAAGACAATCTCCTTTGAGATATTCAACGGAGTCGCCATTTATAACGGTTATAAAAGATGGCGGCACAATGACAGTTCCGCCGGATGAGCGACTTCCTTCAGGATGCCCGACGATGTCATTGGACATTCGCATTAATTATGAAAGAGCTCAGTCGGAAAGTTGGGGTTTGCCGCGGGGACCGAGGGGTTGAGGCCACCCCAAACTTTTGGCAGCCAGCCCGAACATCCCCGGCATTTCCTTGCCAACCCCCTCCCGCCCCGCCTGGGATTCGCCCCCTGCGAAGGCCACCCTCAGCTCCCACACCGTAAACAATGCAGCTGCGAGGACCTCCGAGGGGGTGGTTTCCGGGCCTTATAAGGATGTGGTCAGGGCGGAGGAAGATTTACCCCCCGCCCAAGGACCGCAACCCCCGCTGCCCCGAAAGAACTGCTTTCAACCCTTTCAGTGGCAATCCGTCTGGGAAGGCCGCAGAGGGGTGAGGGGTGACGAATATTGGCGAGTGAAGAGAAGGGCAAATTGTGAATTATCACCAAAATACCCGGGAGGGATCAAATTGTCCCCTGCGCCATATTTTTTTCTATTTTTCCCCATTTTCTTTTTTCCTTTTTTCATTTTTTTGTCTCTCTCTCATTCTTTGTTTTTCCTCGACTTTTCTTTATCACCATAAATTTTTTAAATAATTGCGGGGCGTTTTCATCGGTCAAAACGACCCCTGTGTCATTCCATCGTTAAATCACTCCGCTCCCCAACGCATTCTTTGTCTCCCCTTGGAAAAACAACCCTTTAAATTCACCAACGGCAAATAAAACGAATTAAGCGCAGCGATGAACCTTAAAAGCTCCGTTTTGCAGAGTTTTCAACTTTGGAAACCTCACAAAATTACTATTCATTGCACCCCAACTTTTATAACGAATTTTATTGCAATTGAGACGTTCAGTCATCCGAACATCCGGGCGGCGAGAGGTCACCAAGTTTCAACCCCTTCGCCCGGGGCGGTTGCACTCCATCCCTTTCCAAGTTGTCTGATCTAAATATCAGACAATGAGGGGATGCGATGAATGGGGGTGAGTGGGGGTGACCGAGTTTGTGAACCTGTCAACGCAAGCGGAAAATTAAATCGTTTCTTAGAATGAAAGTTGGCTGAAGGGTTCGGAAAAAAGTGAGCTTAAAGTGAGTAATTGGGGGTTGTGGAGGTCCTGGAGGGATGGAGGGTTCACCCCTTTCATTAAATGCCCACTCTGTTTCAGGCACACAACCGCCTTGTAGCTGACTTAGATATTTTAGGATTTCACGTCGTGGAAACTCAAAGCTTCGCCAACGAAGTTTCCTCGGCTTTAAGTAAACTAAAGGAAAAGGACGTTCGCATAATTTTAGGGAACTTCAACGAATCCTGGGCGAGGGAGATCTTCTGCGAGGCCTACAGGTGAGTGCCAACCCAACGCTCCCCCCTCCCCCTCCCTCCACCCTCTCTCCCTCATCAATCTCCCTTCCAGGTTCGGCATGTACGGCAGGAAGTACCAGTGGCTCATCATGGGCACCTACAGCACCGAGTGGTGGCTTCTGCCCACCGAGCCGAGGAACTGCTCCGCGGAGGAGCTCAACCAGGCCCTGGAGGGGTGCATCCTCACGGACCTGCTGCCCCTCAGCACCAACGGGGAGATCACCATCTCAGGCAGTGTGAGTGGGGATGGGGGGCGGGGCGGGGCGGAGGGGGCGGAGCAGGAGAGTGAAGGTGGTTTGGTTGCAGACGGCGGAGGAGTACAGGCTGGAGTACGACAACCTGCGGGGGACGGACTACTCGAGGTTCCACGGGTACACTTACGACGGGATTTGGACGATGGCGCTGGCCATTCAGCACGTGGCGCTGCGGATACGGCACTTCAGGAAGAACGACACGATGAGGAACTTCAGGTACCACGACGAGCTGTGGGAGCAGTTGTTCCTGCAGGCTCTGAGGAACACGAGCTTTGAAGGAGTCACAGTGAGTTCTTTTCTCTTTTTCCTCCCCCGAGACAACTGTTTCACAACTCGTTTAGAAAAACTGCGCTTCTCTATTTAATATAATTTATTCTGAAAGTTGTTGAAGAAGAGCAGAGTCCGCAAGTGGGTTTAATTTATTCAGAAAGGGAAAAGGAAACGGTTCGGGAGAGTTGTCAGAAAAATTTCAAATGGAGTCTCAAGAGTTAAGTTCTGGTTGACATCGTGCGAAAGAAGTGATTAGAAAACGAGCTTTGGCGCAACAGGAAACAGACACTCATTAAGTCCAAACGAATGCATTTATTTACATAATGAATTAGTAAATAAAAACAAACAGCAACAAATGAGCAATATCGAAATTAATAAACCGGGAAAATAAGTAAATAAACTTTTACGAGCGAGGGAACCTTCGAAGGGTTAACGCTACCCTTTCAACTGTTCTGCTCAGGTGAGCAACAGCAACAGCAACCCCCTCCCCTCACCCCCAACTGACACTCTCACTCTGTCTTCGACTGAGACTTCACCTCAGTCTCTCCCATTCCATTAATCCCTGAGAAGTCACTGACCGCGGCAAATAGGGGTTGTTTTTGCACCCCCGCTGACCTCCGGAAGCAGTTTCTGTTGAGGATTTCCTTAGAAAAGTCCGAAGGGTGGAAACCACAAAGTCGGATACAGCAAACGAATTTCAACACTTTCCTTTGCTTTATTTTCTTTTTTTCGCTTTTTAATGTTTTCATTTCAATTGTTTTTCCTTTTTTTCTTAAAACTTTTACTTTCTTTTATTTCACTTCCGTTGTTTTTCTTTCTTCTTATACTCTCATTTTCCATCTTTTTTTACTCTCATTTTATTTTACTTTTTAATAATTTTATATCCGTTGTTTTTTCCTTTGTTTTCCTTTTCTTTACAATTCTCACTTTCTTTTGCTTTATTTTCTTTCTTTTTCTTTATTTTTATACTCTCATTTTCTTTTTTTCGCTTTTTAATATTTTCATTTCAATTGCTTTTTTTTCCTTTTAAACTGTCACTTTTCCCTTTTTTTCATTTTTTATCGAACTCTCATTTTCTTTTCTTACGCTTTAAAGCACTTTTATTTCCATTGTTTTTTCCTCTTTAACACTTTCACTTTTTTTGTTGTCCTTCCTTCCCCCCTTTCCTTCCCCTCCCCTCCGACAACGTCATAAAAAACACCCCTTTCCCCTCAGTCGGGAGGCGATGAAGTTTGCGCCACCTTTGCGAGCTTCCAGCCGGGGAAAAGGTAAAACTCATTAACTCAAATTATATTACTAAAGAGATAAACCGTGGAATAATGGAAACGAGAAGGGGTGGCTTCGCTCATTGAAAACAGCAACGGAAAGGCGAATCGATAAATAACAAAAGTTTACGTTAAACAAGGTCGAAATCCGCCTCGCCGCGTTTCGGTCACGAAAATTCTAAATTACAGTATACGACAGTGGGATTGATCGGTGTCCCACTCAGCCGGGGAGGTCCTCCTTCGCCGCCAGGAGATCCCATCAATAAAGCAGAAGACGACCCCAGCCGACATTAAAAATTCACTCCATTTCCCGGAAATGGCGACGTCCACGAGTTGCTCTGAGTCCCCATCATCCCCCGATGAATAATAACGCCGTTACTCCAGATTAATTACCGAATAAATTGAGACAAAAAATTAAATTCCGTTATTAACTCCCGTAAAGTTCACTTTGGGAGCCGCGGAAATCGTTTCAACCCTCTCTCTTTCCCTCCGTTCAACCCCTCCCGAAATCTCCCTCAACTCACTAATGAAAATTGCGGTTGGCGGTTTAAAAAGATTCTTATTGCTTCTCGGTTTAATTTTTCAAAAAACTTTTCATAAATTTCTCCCCTTAATCAGGTTTTTAAGGGTGGATTTTAGGAGGTGGAGGCGGGGGTTTTAAGGGCGCTCTCTTCATCCCCTCCTGCACGACAGAGTCGCGGTTTTCCCGTGCTGCCGCGTGCCGCGCACCGAAGTGCCAGCGGTCGCTCGAGGGGGTGGTTTTCTCTGATGCGATCGGGGTGGCGGCAGCTGCCACGAAGGGGAGGGGGAATGAGGGATGAATGGGGAGATCAGAAAGGACTGCAAAGATTTAAGAGGGGAGGAGGAGAGTCGCGCATAATTCATTTCTTGGGGTGTTATCGAAAGGGAATTTGAATGGGGAGGTCGAGGGACGGAGGGAGATGCTTTTCAGTCAGGCCAATAATATTTTATTGGGTTTTCATCAAGTTTTTATTGCGGTTTGGAGTTCGGGTTTTGTTGTTTAAGCCTTTTCGGGGGTGAGGGGTTGAAATTGAAGTGTCGTTCTGTTCGAGTGAGAGCATCGGCGGCACATGGTCTGTGTCTTAGGGGCGGAACGTCGAAAAGCCGCCGGAAGGTCCGCGAGGGGATGAAATCCATTTCACATTGATCGGATCAATTGCACTTTTCTTCCTCTTGCTTTTTTTTATTTCTGTTCCGCCCCCTCCCTCCCTAACATCTTCTTTCTCTCTCATTATCTCACTCCCCCTCGTCCCGCCATGGAAAAATTCTGGTTTCCCACGAGCGAAAGATTAATTTTCAAGTGGACTATCTTAACGCCTTCTCCCTTCATCCCCAAAGCAACCCCTCTTTATTCAATAAAACCGCAATTCTTTTCCTAACTCTCTTCTAATTTCCTCTTTAAGATAAAACAGAGCGATCGAAAAATTCCAAATGAGTTTTTATTTTACTTGTTTGCTCTTCTTCCACCCCCTCCCACCCCTTCCCCACCCGCCTCTTCACCCCCTAATCTCCCGCCATTTTATTTACATTCGACCTGCTTTTGTTTTCCCTCCCACTGTTCGGATTTTGTTTGCACGCTCACCCCCGGCTGTCCGACTTCTGCCATCCGGTGGAAGCGGATCCGTGTCTCACGGGGTGGGAGGAAGATAAACTGCCAGAGGTCGCAACCCCTTGTCTCACTCCGGCCACCGGAACTCGCGCCGACATGTTTATTTCAGGGACCCGTGCGTTTCTATGACAACGAAAGGAAGGCCAGCATCATGCTGAAGCAGTTCCAGAGCGGGCAGGAGGTCAAGATAGGGGAGTTCAACGGGGTGACGGAGAGCCTCGACCTGAGCAGGGGGCACGTGATCCGGTGGTTGGGGAAGCACCCCCCCAAGGACAGAACCCTCCAGATATTCGAGCACAATCAGGTCAATCTGACAGTGTACGTCCTGCTGGCGGCCACGGCGAGCCTGGGCATCGTCATGACCATCGTTTTCCTCACAATCAACATTATGTATAGGAATCAAAGGTAAACTGCCTTTTCTGCTTCCACGTCCTCCTTCCTTCCTCCAGCCGCCGCCAGAGGGACTCCGATCACTTCTCCCGGATGTGCTGTTCCAGATACATCAAAATGTCTTCTCCGTACCTGAACAACCTGATCATCATCGGGTGCATGCTCACCTACAGCAGCGTCATCTTCCTCGGGCTCGACTCCCAGCTGACGAGTGTGGACGCGTTCCCCTACGTCTGCACGGCGAGAGCCTGGCTCCTCATGAGCGGCTTCTCCCTGGCCTTCGGCTCCATGTTCAGCAAGACATGGCGCGTCCACTCGATTTTCACGGACGTGAAGCTGAACAAGAAGGTAGGCGGGGGGGAGGGCGGGGAGAGGGAGGAGGGTTGTAACGTTACGGGCGTTGGCAGGTGATAAAGGACTACCAGTTGTTCATCGTGGTGGGGGTGCTGGTGGGGATCGACCTGGCGATAATGACGACGTGGCAGGTGGCAGATCCGTTTTACAGGGAGACGAAGCAGCTGAAGCCGTACCCGGATCCGACCAACGACGACATTCTAATCATCCCGGAAAACGAATACTGCCAAAGTGAAAATATGACTATTTTTATAGGTTCAATATACGCTTACAAAGGTCTGCTGATGGTGAGTGGGTGAGAGTGGGCGGTGGGGAGGAGAGGAGAGGCGCTGACTCTGTTGGTTTTCAGATGTTCGGGGCGTTTCTGGCTTGGGAGACCCGACACGTGTCCATTCCGGCACTGAACGACTCAAAGTACGTGGGAATGTCGGTGTACAACGTTGTCATAATGTGTGTCATGGGAGCGGCGATTAGCTTTGTCCTCTCGGACAAGCAGGACGCTTCTTTCGTCATTATTTCTGTGTTCATTATCTTCTGCACAACGGCTACCTTGTGCTTGGTCTTCGTGCCTAAGGTACCGTCGCCCTTCCAGCCATGCTTCGGAAGGGCCACACGCCGAGTGGGTCGGCTGAAGCACCAAAGGCAATGGGCAACGGCTGTCACAAAGAGCATTTGAACTTTTGCAGTTGGTGGAACTGAGGCGGAACCCGCAAGGAGTGATAGACAAAAAGACTCGAGCAACTCTTCGACCGATCGCAAAATCAAGAAGAGATTCCGTGGCTAGTGAATTAGAAGATAAAATTAAAGATGCCAAACTCCAACATTCTAAATACAGGTAAGAGGAGGAGATGAGGCTGTGGCGGGCATTGTTTGTGCAATCTACAGCATTGTTTGTGCGACAGGAAACAACTGCTCGACACCGAAAGCGAGCTCCAAGTCCTGGTGAGAAGACTGGGCAGTGAAGCCTCAGGGATCCTCGAGTCGGAGAGCGGACCATTAGATAAACTGTCCGTTCCGCTCCTGAAGAAAGAAGGTGCGTGGCTTTACCCCCTCTTCTGGTGGCACTCCCACTAACCGTTTCTTCCTTCACAGCGCCCTCCGTCACGGAAACGACAGAAATAAGTTCCTTGTGTTCACTAAACTCTTCCCAAGAGGACGACGAATACGGAGACCCCACCAAGCCGGGCCTGCAGACCCCCGGGCCCAGGAAGAAAACCTCCTTCGCCAAGAAAGCCACCTTCGAAAGCGACAATAAACGCGAGTCCATACTGAGGAAGGAGCAGCGAACGCGATTCGCCGACGAGGAAGACAAAACCCCTAAGGCTCAACCGCCCCCTCCGGGCAAAAACGTCTCCTTCGGCCCCCCCGAGCAGAAGCCCAAACCGCAGCCACAGCAGCCCCCGAAGCCCGTCTCCGACACCAAAACCAAATCCGAGCAGAGCCTCGAGAAACTCGGCATTACGCAGATCCACCCCGCCATTGACCAGCAGCACCGCCCCAGGGAGTGCGACCTCCACCCCAGTTACGAGGACATCCAGGAGCGGAAGATACAGGAGGTCACTTCCCACCTCACGTCGCAGCTCCTCAAGAAGCACGATCAGCAGTACGCGAACGCCCGCAGGCGTTCCAGCGTGAAAAGCGTCAATCTGAACGAGAACCTCCCGTGCCAGGTCGAGCAGAGGCGGACGAGCGTTCCCAACTGGAGCTCCAACAGGATGAACCTCACGGAGAGGAAGAACAACTCCAAGAACGCCGAGCGGAAGATGGTGCTCGTCGAGGAGAGGAAGCACCGCCCGGAGGACAGGTGCCCCGCCCTGAAGAAACATGGCGGATACATAGAGTTCGCAGGCTCCGACGCCGACGTCCACTGGTCGGACTGCGAGAGCTCCGAGAAGGACGTCTACAGTTCATATCAGAATTACGGCTACCAGGAGAGCCAGGAGGGTCTGGGGGCGGTCAAGTACATAGAGAAGGACGAGTACTGGGTCACCCAGCCGGACATCCTCTCCAAGAGGGGCTCCCTGTCCCAGAAGGGCCGAATCTCGCCATATTTGCTCAAGGATAATGTCAATAATTTCTCTTCCCCCAGCGTTCCCGCGAGCGTGGTGGACTCCGGAGAGGGTCAGGGCAAGAGGGGGGGTGTCGGGGGTGTCTTGGGAGAGGAGGGTGGCCGGGAGGGGTCGTACTTCGGGGACGCGTCGTGCATGCAGCGGTCGGGGTCGGAGCGGGGCCACCGGGCGGTGTGGCAGGGGTCGAAGGACGGGGGGAGGGCGCGTGGGGAGGCGTCGCCCTGCTCGTCGGGGAGGGCGGTGCCGAGGCAGTGCTCGGAGCACTCGAGGGGGGCGGCGGGGGGCTTCGGGAGCCAGCTGACGCACGTGCTGAGCACCCCCGACGTGGCGGGGATCCGACCATACTATGATTCTAAAACGTTTGACATTTACGGGACGGAGAAGCGGGGGAAGGTGGGTAAGAGGAAGGGTGATATGGGGCGGGGCGGGCATTTGTGTGGGGCGGTGTCGGAGGGGGAGTTGCTGGATCTGGCCATTCTGCCCATCTTTCAGAAACTGCTGACCGAGCGGCATAAGTCTCGGACGGGATGCGGAACGTCGATTGCTTCCTGTCCCAACATTTCAATTAAGTGCGACATTGTCGAATATTTGTAGCTGTTAAAGAATAAATACTTTAAGTTTTAAAAAGTTTTTAAATAATGTTAGCGAGAAAAATTAATTCAGAAAACTAATTATAATAAATTTTTGAAATTTCAATTCGCCTGTGAATATCCTGCCTTTTCGACTCTGCATGATTTCTCTCATTCTTCTCATTTCCATATTTGTTTCTCCTCCAATATTCTATCTCTTCCTCAGCAGACAAATAAATACAATTATGTATTGTATTATATAAAACCTAACTAAATATAAAAAGAAGTGATTTGTAAATGCCAATGACTAATTTTTTATGTTCTCGAAAAAATCTAAATTTAGAAGGTCGAAAATTTAACTTTCGTAAAAAGGAATGGGAAGTTGAAATAATATCGGAAAACGAACAGTTCAACGGAAATCAGATACTACACCATGAAATCGTCTTGTTGCTTTGGCATGAAATGTTCATAGGTTGGCAGCACTTGTTCAGGTAAAACGATCAATTTGATTAGAATGTAAATAGGATGTTTTTTGTCGGTATAACCGGGGGAATTGCTTCAGGTAAATCAACAGTTTCTCAGATTATTGCAGAAAAAAATCTACCTGTCATCGATGCGGATACCATCGCCAGGAAAGGTATGAAATTTTATTTAAAAAATGTGAATGATTTTTATTTACGTCTCATTCTTGTACTTGTTGCAGTGGTGGAAAAGGGAAAGAAAGCCTGGAGGAAATTGAAAAAAGAATTCGGGGATGAAATATTTCATCAAGACGGAACTCTTAACAGGGAGAGATTGGGCGAAATTATATTCCAGGATGTGGAGAAAAGGAAAAAGCTAAATTTAATAACCCATCCCGAAATAATGAAGGAAATGGTCATTTCAGCCGTTAAACTCGGTTTGAAAGGCGAGTAAACATAATGTAAAAGTAACACTGGAAAGTAGTTATGAAAGTAATGAAAGAGTAGTTGAGCAAAAGACTATCAAAACCCAGTTACAACAATCTTTTAATGACTTGCAAGATTGCTTTTAAAGTGTCATTGACAAATTTAAGTATTGTTCAATTTTTAGGCCATCCTTTTGTCTTTTTGGACATTCCATTGCTCTACGAAACAGGAGAACTGGTGCGACTCATGCACAAGATAATAGTTGTGAACTGCTCAGGGGATGTGCAGCTGAAGAGGCTGATGGCCAGGAACAACCTGAGTAAGGAAGCAGCCCAGTTGAGAATTTCCTCCCAAATGCCTTTGGAGGAGAAATGCAAGAGAGCAGATTATGTTGTTGAGAATGCATCAGGCATTGAGGATACCAGAGAGCAAGTTGTAAAAATAATAAAAGATCTAAAAAAATCAAAATTCCATTATAAAGTCAGATTTTACATGTTAAGTGCAGTTTCTTTGTTGATGTTTATTGGTTATTACCTTCTGAAAATGAGAAGGTAATCAACTTGAATTGGCTTCAGTGAAGCAGTAGTCATTTCAGAATACTTTAAATGCATTGGTATTATTATTGTGTAATGATTTTGAAAAATTTAAATTTTATTTGTAAATATTTTTATTGTTAACATTATATATACATAAAATTTATTTTTCATAATACTTTAAAAAAGCACTTCCTGTTTGATGACACTTATTTTCCTTTGCTCTTAAAAAATTTCAATTAAAGCAGATTTTCCCTTTTGACAAAAAGGATTTCTTTTAATTAAAATTTGTTGAAGATTTTTTCTGAGCTCTTCACCACTCTGTTCTTCTGATTCTCCAACCTCCCCTAACTCTAAGAACAAACTCTCACCATCAAAATCCCCAATCAAACTAACATTCACCCTTCTTTTGCTTCTGAAAGGGTTTTCAATCCTCATCACCATTCCCTCAATCACATCTGTTTCCAGTTCTGCCATTTTCACACATTTCTCATCCAAACAATGCACCATGAATCTCACCTTCCAAAAATCTTTCCTCAAAACCACATCCAATTTGAATTTCATCAACAAACAGTTCTGCTCTAAACTCATTTCCACTCTCTCTTTTATATCACTTCTGTCCAGGATTTCCTTGCAGTGCAGGAAATGGCTGATTGTATCTATTTTCATGTTCAGTTCATTAATGGTGAGAGCACCTGCACAAATGTCTGAAAGCAGTTCTTCACTGCTCCTCTGACTTATTTCTGCTGCTTCAGAGCCAACTCTGATGCAATAGTAAATGTTATTAATGGTCACAACAATGACATCCTTTTCCAGTCTGACAAATTGGGAGGGCATTTCTATGTTAGAATTTAATTTCAGAGAAAGCAGCTTGACATGAGGCTCATGGCCCTGGAAAATCAGTTTTGTGTGATTCAAGTGAAGACCATCTGACCATAACAGACAAGAAGAGGAGCAGGAACACTTTTCCATCAAGCTGAGCTTTTTGGGTAAAAATACAACACAATCAACTGCAGCTTTTAAAAAGTGAAATACCAACTTTCCATTTGGAAAACCCAACAGCAAACAGTTTTCCTGAGTGAAATGCAACATGGAAACCATGACATTATTTGAATAATTAATCAAAGAGTTTCTCCCATCTTCTGCACATAAGTAAGTTTTCCCTGTAAATCTGTCAGCAATCAGTATTGAATCTCCTCTCAATTTTAGGTCATTTTTATTAGTTGAATCCACTAAGGTTTTTCCTAAATTGTTCAAATAAAAGTCAAGGGAATTGCTAAATCTTATCTCTTCAAAGGTATAATCTTTAACAGAATGTGAATCAGCAGTGGGCAGAAACAACAATTTCCTCTGAGATTTTGCACAAATTCCTAAACAGGCAAAGCCACATCCCCAAGCTGAAAATTAGATACAATTCTGTATTTTCTAAATTTAAAATAATTTCAGCAGACTTTCTCTGTTGTTAACTCACCAGACACAGCCAAAACTTTTTCAAAATTAAATTTCCTAAAGGGCACCCACTCATAAAAGCACTTCTCATCAAGCAAATGCAAGCCCTTGTCAAAAGCATTGATCAGCCTCCACAGTCTGCCAGTGTCGTCCAGTAATAAAATAACGTTTTCATTTCCGGTTATTTCAACTCCTTTCATTCCAACACCTTTCGAGGAAACAGACTTTATAAACTTCGGGCTCAAACTGCAAAAAATTACAAAAAGCATTCAATACAATTAACGACAAGCAGTTGTAAATCATTTGAAGTACCGACTGATCGCTGTTCCTGAAAACAAGCATTAAAGTGAGCTCATGGTGTAAAACCAAAACGTTCTGCCCACAGTGTCGACCGAAATACATCGCTGAAACCTTTTGAGCACCGACGGTGGACGTGACATCCTTAAAAACTGGAAATACGCTCAATTCGCTCATCTTCAGTGATAAGACAAAAGCCCGCGCTTTCACGTGGAAGCAGAACAACGAATACGTGCACGGCTCTCGGCACGTTAAAGTCACAAAATGAAACAGCTGTGCCAACTCTGCTCTTTCGTTTCTTTCAATAACTGTTGCATTAACGAATAATATTTTAATATTTAAAGCATTATTTTTGTCATTCTAATCATTACGGGAAGTTGTCCCTTAAGAATAAAAAATAAGCACAAACTGAAATCAATTCAAATTCCGTTTATATCCAAACGTTATTCGTGTCAAAGTTAATAATTTTGTCAAAAAGTTATTTTAAACTGATACATGATTGTTGTTCGTCAAAAAGTTCGAAAGGCTGATAACTACAATTTATTTTATCAGGAACAGTAGTTCTGTTGCAGTTTTATATTTCATGAATTGAAACAGTTTGTTTTAATAATTTAGTGGTCGTTTATTCGTGGTCGAAACATGGACGTAAGTTTTATTTTAAAATTCATAACCAGTTGAGTATTTTTATAAAAATAAGCACTGTTTGTAAATTGCCATTACAGGAATCAGAAATTCCGATTGATATTCACACCAGCAAGTTGCTGGACTGGTTGATCAGCAGAAGACATGTGCCAAGAGACTGGAACAAGAGGGTGGTTCCAATCAGGGAAAAAATAAATGAAGCCATCAAAGACATGCCTGTTGATGAAAAGATAACATCTCTTCTGTCTGGTACATGTAAGTAGATTTTAATCCTAAAAAGCCAGTCCATTATCAGAAAGTCACAGGCAGAAATTTATGTTTAAATATTTGCTGTTTCTTTCTCTTTAATGAATGATTCAAATCTGATTACAGTCTTCTTTTTGCAGATATAAATTATTACCACTGCCAAAAGTTAATTGATGCCTTAAAGGAAACAGAATCAAATTCAAAAAATCTTTTTGGTCAGTACAACTCAAAAAGAATGAAAGATTGGACAGAGATTATAAAAATGTATGAAAAGGATAATGTGTACCTGGGAGAAGTGGCCAGTCTTTTGCAGAGAAATGTCATCTATGAAGTGCCAGGACTGAGGAAGCAGATAGCAAGGGCAGTGAGTGTTAGTCATGTGAGTGTCTGAGATGAAAGGAGGTGAGGAAATGGAAGGGGAGGAGGGAAAAGAGTTGATCAGTTCTAAACCTGATATTTTTTAAATAAATTTCAGGATTATGAGAAGAAAGAGTCTGGTTATGAAAAACTAGCAGAGGCTGCAAAGAAAGATTTTGCTGCAAATTGCAAGCAGTTGGGCATAAGTGGAGTGAGAATCAAGCAAGAGCTCATTGCTAAAGCAGCTGACTTTCCCAAAATGTGTGAGGAGACTTGTGCTCAAATCAAGTCACTCAAACCAGTGATTGAATTTTATAAAAATGTTGCTCATTCTATGCTGGATTCTAAAAAGCCAGTTTTGGAAATGCTCACTTACATTCTGGGTAATAAATTTACTCTATGAGACATTTATTTTTCCCTCCCAAACAGTTAATTAATTAGGAATGTGTTTAATGCAGAGAACGGCAACACGACAGTGTATCAGTGGCGGTATAAAAAGTTACCAACTTCGGTGGAAACGATTGTTCTCATGGGCGAAGAGGAACCCGTCTCGGAAGACAACGACACCATCGATTTCGGGATCGACCTGGATGTTCCCGACGACGACATCGACTGGGGGATTTCGGCTGTCGACTCTGAAGAAGTCGAAACGGAAGAGAGTCCAAATGTGAGAGAGAGAAAGAGAGAGAGAGAGAGCGGCAGAAAGTGTTGGTGGAATTCTTTATAAGGTGGTCGTACAGTTGCAGGGGAAGGCAGACAAAGGGGTGGCCCGGGGGGAAGAAGCTTGCTCCGTTCTGGGCCACATGGACCTGAGGAACCTGGTCATCAACAACGTCCTGGAGGTGGAAGCCTTTCTCAAGGGCAGACTGCACGAGATGAACTCGGATGCGGGCGGGCTGAGCCTGACCCTGCTGCCCGACTGCTTGCAGATGCACGACGAGAAAACCATCGAGAGAATGCTGGCGAATGTTCAGTCGGTGCTCAGCAGTTTGACCAACCCCGTGTCCCTCCACTACCTGAACATAACGACCAGTCAGAAGTAGGTTGACGGAAACTGTTGTCGCCGTGAAGATGAAGCGCTACGCCTTTTCGAACATTTTCAGGTACGTCGACCAGTTGGCGGATAAACTGAAGCAGAAGTTGGAAACGGAGAAGAAAATGCTGTCGTCGAGGGATTGGGTGAGGAGGCAGAGGGAGGAGATCCTGAAGGAGGCGGAGGCCGTCAAACCGAAAGTGGAGGTTTTGATAGAAAAGTCAAAAGAGCTGGAGGATCTCATTGAGAAGGACATTTCGAGAAGGTACAAAGGAAGACCCGTCAATTTGATCGCGGGCGCTAATATTTTGTAATGGTTGAGGGCTTAATACAAAAAAATTAAAGGATTAAAACTTGAATTGATTTTTTAATTATTCCTGTCTTATTATTTATAATCCCAATATAGAGTTTCAAGAGTTTAATAATGCAGAGTAGTGATTAATGGGACAGAATAAGTGAAAGCAAACAGTTTACTATTAAAATAAAATTTATATTATAATCTTTTTATAATTTTATACAATTCCGTAATTACAAATAACAAATAAAAAACGATTTCGTTTAGTCCGGAGATTTAATTTGGAAACATTGTCTCGTCCTCTCTTTATAACTCCTTCACAAACACAACATCGTCTGCATCACAGCGACCTCCTCTCCTCGCCCGCATTAAAATCCCATCGGAGTTGGCAGTGCTTCCCTTCACTGGTCCATTATGTGGAAAATCAGTTCCAAAACGGCGACGGAGTCGTTCACCGACGCCGCCTTATGAAGAACCGGAACGAGTTCGTTGTCCAGCTCGTTCATGTAGATGGGGGCGAGTTTTTCTCCGTTTCCGCCCGCCTCGTAGCCGACCTGGAAAGGGAAGCTGTCAGTGGGGGGCGTTCTTGGGGGGATGAGTGCGTTCCCTTACGTTGTCCTGGTCGATGGTGGTTCTGACCGCGAGGACAGTCAATCCGGAAGCGGCCAAAAGCTCCAGGAATTTGGTGAGGGCAACGCAGGTCGCCCTCGCTATGCCTTCAGAGAGTTTGTTCACTTCCAGGGGATCTCCTATCTTAGCAGACGTCGCTCCGTCTTCGCACTGAAAAAACATTTCAACATATATAAAATGCCCAACCGAACAACTTAGAATACAATAGATCCAACAAGAAAAGGCAAAAATCGGCGAGCTACCTTTATAATAAAAACTTGCGTCCACCTGATGAACTTCGTGCATCCCATGTAGTCTTTGCCGCTGTGCACCCGAATCGAAGGCACGCCATCGAGCGCCATATTGTCTATAACACTCTTCACTCTGGAAAGGGGAAAACGCAATTTTGTGTTGTGTTTGAGGGCGGAAATGAGAGGAAACTCGCAAAACAACCCTTACCCAACATTGAAGTTCTTGTCGTCCTCCGACCAGATGATCCTCACCACCTCCTCCGTCGTCTTCCCCTCCACCGCTCCGCACCGAACACTCCAGTCCTCCATGTTCCTCAACTTCGTCCGCAGCGCGGTCATCGTCTCGCTCGGCACCTGCACCATCACCCCGTCCTCCACTATGCTGCTCTTCGCCGCCACCCCGCTCGTCGTCTTCAGGGCCCCGTTCAGCACCACGAAGCTCGCGCCGGTCACTGCCGAGAGAAGGGAGCCTCACTACGTCGCCCACACCAAGGGCTGCTGCCCTGTGACCACGTACCTTTGCGCGGTTTGTCGTTGATGTTGATGGCGTGGGTGCTGTAGGTGACCTCGTTGCCCTTGGACTGCATGCAGACGAGGTGGGAGTCGGCCTCTGGGCTGAAGTTGCCGGCGAGGGCCAGGACGGGGTCGTTGGAGTTGTTCAGGGCTCGGATGACTTGGTCGTACCTGTTCCTGGGGATGAGGATCGACGTCTGATTCGCTTCCATGTGGATCCTAAGGCCTCGCACGCTGGGAATGGTGTAGCTCAAGTTGCGAAAATCCTGAAAAGGCGCGCTCAGATTAATAAATGGTGCAGGCCACGCTCGGAAGAGGTTGGCAGCACTTACCGCCAGCAGATTAATGATGGTATGGCCGATTTCGCAGTAGACGGGCTCCCGGAACCTGACGGAGACCAGGGGACAGGGGTAGTACCTGAACTCCGCGCCCAGCCTCAGTATGAGCCGAAAGGGGAACACCCTCGCCCAGGGGATCTCCGATTTGTGGATGAGGACGCCGACTAGGAAGGGGGGAGGCGGTGTGTCTATGCGATTCAAGCACTGGAACGTGGGTCGTATGAACAGGAAGCCGCCATGTTGTCGCGAGTCGAGGAAGGAGGACTCCTTCACGCACCAGCAGCCCATTTCGTTGAGGGTGTTACCTGAGGAGGGAGAAACCTCTTAGAAAAGCGCCAACTTGAAAGATGAGTTCGGCTACCTCTTGCCGCCTCCTGGTAGATGTAGTGGAACTGGAGGAATACTTCCTGAGGGATTTTGTCATCGTCTTCGCCGTTGAGCGTGAGGAGGACGATTATTTCATCCTGACCGACACACCCCATTCCTTTGGAGACGATTACCCAGCAGGTTTCCTTCATGCAGCAGTCCACTGAAAACCCACAAACACATCACCACCGCCTTCTCAAATCCCCTCCTCAACACATTTCACTCACGTTTGACGATTTTAACAGAAGCGACCAAATTCCTGTTGATGGCGAAGTGAAGAGGGGGAGCGTTTGGGTCCCTCAGCCTTTCCATTATCTTGGGGAGGGGCCAGTTCTCCTCGTAGGTGGTTTCGCCCTTGTTGGTGATGCAGATGGGGGGGAGGTTCTTCTCCACAATGAAGCTTTGGTTCTCGGGGTCGACGGGGGGGAGCATGGCGGATGAGGTCAGCGAGCCGTTTCCTGTGGGAGGAAATCTCCGATGATCGGGAGTGTTTATTCCCGTGGGTGGCGTTCCTGGTGGAGTTCTTCCTCACCTGGTGGAGTTCCCGCCCTTTTCGACGTTCTCCCGGTCTTCCTGAAGACGTTCTTGTGGTCACCGGATCCATCCAACTCTGTCAGGTCGCCACCGGGTCGAATCCCGTCGCTGAACATTACTTGTTTTGGTGCCTCTTTTATTTTTGAACTTCCTGCAATCATCGGCTCGAAATAATTCCTTGTTATATAAACTGCACTATGTTTACTCACCCTCTCTTTTCAAAACGCCAACCGGGACCAGAACCGAAGGGGGTGGCTGACCATTCGCGCTCGAAACCTGGAGAGGGGGAGGGACGGTGCTGCAGTACTCCATCGGATTGTTAGGATTCGGCCTTCTTTTCGGCGAAAACTCCCCTTCGCTTTCATTCTGCAGTTCGTACATCATCACTGAAAGGAATCCACATTCGTAATCCTTCCTCTTATCTCCTTTCGGTCACTCACAACCCACCTTTGGCCAGTGTGCGAAAGCAGATTTCGCACACCCTTTGCTCCTGATTCTGCAGGTACTCCAAAGAGGCCCTCATCCCGCAGCATTTCGAGCAGAGGATTCTCCCGCAGGCGCGACAGTGGTGCCGCCGCTTGATTACCGTGAATTTGGTGTCGCACTCCATGCAGCTGGAGGCGAGGTGGTCGGGCATCCAAAATGGCGACACTTTTCCCAGGCGACGCTCTCCGATTGTCAGGGGAGACCCTGTCGACTCCAAATTTTCTGGAAAAAACAAGGAGAACCGCGTTCAACTTTCAATATATCTATTCATTACGCTCTACAGCTCGCTATTATTCATATATCGCAAAACTGATCAAAATTGATGCTTAATTAATTGGCCCAATTAATGGCCCGACCAACTCACCCATTAAACTGTCCAGTTCCTCCGACACCTCCATATCTTCCTTCATTTCCCTCGTCCTCTCCTCGTCCTCTTTGCTCTCGTTCCTCAGATTCTCCTCCTCCAACCTGCAACCCAATCTCAACTTCACACCCTTCCCTCCTCCATCTCCATGCCAACCCCCTTCCACCCTCACCCAGCTCTTTCCTCTCCCTCTCCGTTCCTCGGCAGCGGCGTCTGTCCGGGCGAACTCCGTCCTCCCGACTCCGTCCCTCTGCTCAGGTCCAGGGTGTCAGGTCTCGGGGGTCTGGCTTCGGGCGCCGTCCTCCGCCTCTGCTCTTCTTCCTCCTCCTCTTCTAGCTCCTCTAAATACTTGTCCAGCTCCTCATCGGTGATGTCGAGTTGGGACTCGAACTGAATGGGCTGTATTTCGGTTTTCTCGAAGACGGGTTCCTCGACGGGGACGGGTCGACTGAAAGAGAGCAAACAGTGTTGTTAGAGGGGAGAGAATATGAGCAGATGGTGGAGAAGGCAATTAAGATTGTCCAAACTTTTATCATATCAAAGTCCAAACTTTATCATATCAACCGCAAATAAAGGCACCGTCGCACGCTTTTATCTGCTTCCAAACGACAAACTCAAAATTATTATGAAAAAGAATCGATGCGGAACCGTTTTTTTCTTTCTTTTGAGCGGGGTTGGGTTGGCAATCAGCAAAGGTTCGTGTTTTGAATCATTAAAACTTATTTACCTTTCGTGCGATGCGTTTTCCCCATCCGCTGACTCCTTTGATTCAGTTCGAGACTCAGGTTCGACGTTTTCCTCACACTTTGGCTCCTCTTCACGCACTTTACAGTCCTCTGCTTCGTCCAGCCTGCTCACTTTAGGCGTTTCTTCTTCGACCGGATGCTCGTCCTTTACTTCCGTTCTGACCGCCACATTTGTCTCTTCTGTCTGCGGACTCACCCCTTCCTCCTCTTCTGACTGCTTCTCCGTTTCGTCCTGCTTGTTTGCCTCTCCACACTCGGACTCTTCCACAACAGAGGCCGTTCCCGTTGCTTCTTCCTCTTCCTTTTCTTTATTTGTTTCTTCGGCATTGTCCAACGGCTTTACGGCCTCAACTGAATTGAATGAGTCCATACAGTCTTCGTGTGCACCATCCTCCTGCGCCACGTCCCCCTCGCCGTCTTTGACGTCTTTCGCGTCTTCTTCCATCGAAAGGGGGACGACTTCTTTGGAATTCTCCTGGTGCTGCGATGGAGGCGCATCTCCGTGAAAGTTATTCGTGGGAGCAGGTTCGATGAGATCCGAAAGCACTGGATTTAGGTTGCAGTTGACCACTATGGATTCAGGCTGAGGGGGAGAGTCAGCAAGGTGCTGTGAGTGGTGGTGATGGTAGTTGGGGTAGGTCATCGTCGTTTCGATGCATGGACTGAAATCCGCGTCAGCGATGTTAATGGGCTTAAAGTGGGGTTTTTGGTATTTGGTGGCTGGGAGGTCTTCCCTCTTGAATTGTTGCAATGCATGTCTGATTGCTTGTTCTGAAAGGAAAAAACTCAATTGTACAAAAATACCACTTCTTGAAAATGGGGAAAAATGGTCAAAACTAGTCAGCATCATTATAAAAAACTGTAACTAAACATAATTCAGAATACAAAAACTATGATTTATGAATTAATAGTGGAGATGTCATTTATTCACTTTTAGTATCCCATATTTCTGCAGAGATATTAAACTTCATTTCTTTTTCTGTACTTAACCTTAAAAAAACTAGGATACTGAAAAAAAAACTTAATTAAAATCAAGGTTATTTTATTTTGCACCTAAAGTAATTATATAACATCACAATAAAGCATTTTCAGGTAAATTATTTTAAATTATTTCCTTCAGGAGTGAAATCA
This sequence comes from Brueelia nebulosa, assembly GCA_028293925.1. Taxonomy (NCBI): domain Eukaryota; kingdom Metazoa; phylum Arthropoda; class Insecta; order Psocodea; family Philopteridae; genus Brueelia; species Brueelia nebulosa. The sequence continues at coordinate 129,792 of JAQIBA010000042.1, forward strand.
AAATATCAGCAACTTTGACAAATGTCATTTAAGATGACACATACACTCTTAATTACTATGGTAACATAAGTTAAAATGCCAATTATGTAGAAAAGTATAATTGGTAAAGAGAATAATTTGACGTTAAAAATTAAAGTTGCAGTGATCGTAAAATTACTTTGTTAATTTTTACTGGCTAAAGTTGTAACAAAGACATGACAAGTAGTTGATATCTGAAATTAAGAACACCATGAGGAGAATGATTCACTGATTTTTTGACTCACCTTCGTTGAATTCGAACTCATCTAGGACCTTATCCAAATCTACTGTGAACTTCTCCATATTAGTGAAAAAATTTATTTTGGTTTACTGTCAAGACATATTCAACTGAGTTTGTCTGCCAGCAAAATAAACACTAACAAAGCTCCCATTTTAAATTTGTTCATCATGAAAATATAAAAACTGAAAGACGTGCTGGGAATCAAATTCGAAATATACGTGTAATTTATTTTTCAGATGAGTAAATTCTAATTCCTTCACATTTGGATTACGTTGTAGGGCTCGTTCACGAATTCGCCATATTGAAGGACGGTAGTTGGTGGCAGCAAATTTTTACGCCTTTTGATTGGTTCTCAGGGTGTCATCTGCTTCTGAATTTTGGCGTCTGCTTCTAACCAGTTGCCCCCACTTGTTTAATAAAATGTGTATTTTTGACGAATTTCGAATAATTTTTACATGATTTTATTTTAATATCGAAATAACTGTTGTGCACAATATTTTAGTGTACACATAATTCGAACTTTAATACCAAACTTCGTGAATGCCTTGAAAAATAAACTAATGAAAGTTTAAAATGCTCTCGTATTTCATTATTTCTGGTTTTTTAACTTTAAATGGTATTATTTACGTCACTGATTCCCCAGAACTGGAATCTCCAATTCATGGGAAAAAATATGTTCATTTCTACGCCTATTAAAAGGAAGTCATAAGACTTCTTTTTGGGATTAGAATATTACAATCTTTTTAAATAATTGGTGCTTCCCCTTTTATTTTAAACTCCTTTCCACTCCGTGTAACCCCTGGACTTTTAAAAGTACAGGTTTAAGCAGTTGTTTATCTCTCAGACTTTCCTACTCATTTTCCCAATTCTCTATCCCATTTCCATTTTGTTTTTAATTTCTCGTCTCCTTGTCCATCTTCATTACATTATACCAGGGTGTCACTTTAGTCAAGAAAAGTTAAGGTTTGAGGGAAGACGGAGATGTTCAGGATGTTTCAATATTTTTTTACTAAGGCACTCAAGGAAATAGTGTCCAATAACAATTCTCTTCACAGTATGAAGTATTGGCCCAATAAATTTTATACAGTTATAAACCAAAAAATATAACCACAACTTCCATTGTTATTAAATCCAAAAAGTTTTCCACTGGAAAAACCTCAAGAAATTAACCGTGAAGCAGACGACAAGGAACGGAAAACTATTGGCGTTCTGACCAATCACGAGAGAGAAATCCATTTAGATTACCATTGCCGCGGGGGCATCAAGACGATCAGTTGCAAAAACAAATATGGCCGAGGTCACTTCGAAACCAGAATGGGTTGACAGTTTTAAACATTTACTTGAATGACTTAAACACGGAAATGATTTTAATTATGAAAACCGTTGAGGGAAATGATGATCTGGATTTTTACGTAGTAAATTAAATTCAAGATAATTGTTATGTAATGATGCCTTCAATGCGTAAAAAAGTTTCTAGTTTCTTTAAGCAATTGTCAGTTTCTGGACATACTGACTGCGATCAAACTGATTGCGCTGGTGGAAGTTCTGGATCGTTCATACAGAGATATCTCAATGGGTAAGAGACTTCAAAAAGTTTTATTTAGTCAATTAAAAGTTCCTGATTAACCTTGGATTTGTGGATTTAGTTGACCTCTACTCTGAAAACGGATATTGCAACCGTAAGCGCGACCACCTTTTTTGCATTTAAATGGGTTGGGAATAATAATAGGTAATTAAATGGTATTTAAACTGCGTTTTGCGGTTCTCATTTTCAAAGAACTACTTTCTTAGCTTGTAGTCATGTCCAGTCATGAATTATATTTCGAGCATTTATAAACACGCAAATACTCTTTTTAGGAATGACACAAAACGACATGAGCCAACCATTCTGTATGGCAGAACCCCTCAGGAACTTCCTCCTTTGGCAATTGGTGATGTTGTCACAAGCCAGCAGTCAATCTTTGCAGCAGTGACAGGCCCAGATGGTGGCCTTACTACTGTTAAACCAGATCATAAGCACTTGAGCACAAGTGATCCAGATGTTGACTACATTGATATTAATGAAGCCTTACCAATTGGTTTAGGAAAGAAAATCAAAAGTCCAGGTGGGTATAGAAATATCTGTTGTCTATGCAAAGGTTTTGGCTTCAAGAGTGTGACAGGTCCTGTGAGGGAAAGTGAACATTCCAGTTCCAAGAGAACTGGAATGAAATATTGATAGAAAAAGATAATAGTTTATGATGAGAGTAATTAAGCAACTCAATATACTTAAAAAAATAAAAACTCAATGAAAACATTGAATACAACAGTGGAATTTTTTATTAAAGTCTGTCTATGTCTAAGTCTATTAATGACTGTGTCCAGTGTTTAAATCTTTCAATCAGTGAAAATAAAATTGCAAAGGAAAATTTTTAGGTGGTGAAGGTTTTTTGTTTGAAAATAAAATCCTGAGGGCTAATTTATAGATTGCTTTGTTTTTTGACTAAACTGGTCACCAAAACACAATTGGCCAAATGAAGAATTGTTGATTTATAGATAAGACAGATAAGAGTGGAAGAGTCTGACTTTATTTTCGGTGTTGCGTGTGATCCGATACACCAATTCCAGAAATGAATGAATGAATGATTTGTACTCCTCCTTTTGGTGCCCTCTCTCCCCTTTCGGCTGATTTTTTGTTCCACGTGCACGTGCACATTCTATGAGTGGCAAGGGGCGCCCTCAGCATTCCTCGTTTCGAGTGCAACAGATGGGTTTCAGTACTTGACGGTATAAAAGGGATTGTTATCTTTTCCCATTAACCAGATTAGACTCCCGGATCTTTATTTTGAAATGAACTTTCCTTTTGAGTTTGACGTCAAGAGTCAGACCCAAATATTCCATTTTATTTTTCCTCTGTTAATTATATAGGTTCACTTTTTGACGTGGCTTTGAATGGAATTTGAGGTTGTACTTATTAGTGAGTGTTTTTCGCAGAAAGTGCCCTTCCCCCAAATTACCCAAAACGGATAACACAATTTGGTTTCTGCTCGCATCGGCTCGGCCTCCTCCCATTGGCTGCTCAGCAGTGACTCCAGCATCATAAGAGTTTTTATTTTCCAGCCGCTTCCACCAACTGCGTATTTAGTTCCATTTCCGGTAGATGGTTTAACGTCCCGCAAACGTTGTCCTTAACATACCCCATCGATAATTCCGCGATAAACATTCGTGCGGGCGGGCAGTTGTTTGCAGTGGGCAAACGATCCATTTGCACTTCCGTCTCGGATTTAACAAACGGGGAAATGTATACGGAGTCCTTTGGCGAAACCCACGCGGTGAACGGAATCAGCAGAAGGACGGACGATTTGGAAACGTACTCGTCCCACGAGAACTTGCACAGAGAGAGGCTAAGGGCCAACGCAGAGCTCCTGAACGCGATCGACAGGACGCTCATTCGGTTCGGACTGGACGACAATGCCGCCCTCGTCCCGGATCCGAACGACAACGTCAGACCGCCCCTGGACAACATAAACGAACGGTTAGGTAACGGGGAGTGGAGGAAGAGGCGGCACGGGGGCGCGCCGCCCCCCGCGAGCCAACCCACCTGTGATAGAGAGACAGAGTCTGCCGAGCCCGAGTGCTTTTCTCTCACGAAAAGCACCAACACCGCCAATTACGCCTTGAGAAAGTCCAAAAGCACGCCGAACCCGTTTAAGAACGCAAGGCTGACACTCATTCCCGGTAAGTTGCCCGCGTGGACGTCTGCATGGCGGATTGCATGGAAGAGCGGAGCCAAAAGGCCTTTCGTCCTGGCCACTAATAGTTAGCTGCGGATAGGAGAAAGCCACAGTAGAGGACTCCAATGGATGGCTCATGTGCGAGCAATTAATTATTAATTAGTACTCATTAGCAGTTGTTAATTGTAGTCGCACTAACATATCGCTTGTCTCACTGTTTCTCGTTTTCCGGTTTCCGTTTCCGTTTTGTTTTCTGTTGTCGTTTTCGAGTTTCTCTTCCTCAGAATGCGGGGAAACTCTGTTTTATTTCCTCAATTGGCATTTGTAGATTTTTGTTGTTTTAGTAGTGTTGTTTTGGAATGTGTGGGAAAAAATTTGACGGGGGGCGGGTGAGAGACCGGGAAACGGAGAGTTTTATATAAACCGAATTGATGTCGTCTGTGAATCGGCAAAAAAAGAGTGAAAGGCAAAACTCCGTATTATTTTGCCTCATTGAAATGGGCTGACGCCACTTTTCCATCGAAGAAAATCCGATATGAGATAAATATTAGACGCAATGGCCGAAGAGCGGATGGTAATAATATTCTTGCAGTTTGTGTGCCTTTTCAGGCTTTAGAAAGCAGTTGTTCAGTTGCAACCGTAAGTTTTACTAATAAGAGAACACAGCGCTTTCGTAGCACCCAACGCTTTCGCGAATGCTCTCCTTCGGGAGTATCATCCAGAGAATTCCTTTTCCAGCCGAGGAGAACCTCCTCCAGAAGCCCCTCAAGAAGTGCGAGGACATCGCGGGAATCTCCGATTGGAACCTCCCTCATGACCGAGCCTACGGCCTCGCCACCACCCTCTACGAAAAGAACCCCATCACCAACCAGCACGCGGGCAACCCCATCGCCGATTGCTTTGCCATTGTAAGCGAACCCACCCCGCACCCCCTCCCCCCTCCCCTCGCACTCTCTCCATCCGCCTCTGTTCCAGGTGGCGAGGGAGAACTCCGCCATTTTGGCGCTCGCCGATGGCGTCAACTGGGGAGAGAAGTCGTGCATAGCAGCGAGATCGGCCGTCCACGGCTGCGTAGAGTATCTCAACAAAACCCTCTTCAACTCCTACGGGAACTCCAAAATGACCAACACAACAGTAAGTCTGTCGGACTTTCTTTCGTTGTGCGGCGCCAGTGACGGAGATCTGCTTTCAGGAAGTGTTCGTCGCGCTGCTGCGCTCGTTCCACATGGCGCACTCCCTCATCCTGCAGACGGAGGGGATGCTCACCACCCTGACTGTCGCCGTCGTCCTCCCAATGGCGATGACCCCCAAGTACATCGTCTGCGTGTGCAACGTGGGCGACAGTCTCGCCTACGTGTACAGCCTCAAGTTCGGCGTGAGGGAGATCACGAAAGGCTCGCATGACATCCACTGCATGAGGGACATGAGGGACGCCCTCGGCGCCCTCGGCCCCGTCGACGGAACCAACCCCGAGCTCAGCAACCTCACCTGCTCCATGACGGAAGTCGAGTCCGGAGACATCGTCTTCATCACCAGCGACGGCATTTCCGATAACTTCGACCCCGTCGTGGGCAAGTTCGCTGTGGGTACCGCCCCGAACGCCGAACGCCCCTCCCTCCCTCCCCTAACATGACTCTCTCTCTCTCTCTCTCTCTCTTGAAGGTGTTGCCGTCCAGCAAGCCGGACATAGTCAGCCACAACCTCCCTATCGTCCAGGCGGTGCAAAGGCACGAACTCACGCTCCTGCGCCTGGAGGACTTGCTCAGGAACAACGTGTCCGGGAACGGCCCCATCTGCACCCTCGCCAGCGACTTGTGCAGCAGACTGTTGGACTTCGCCATCAGGTGAGTGCGGCCGCCATCAGGTGAGGGCGTTGATGAGAGGGCGGTGGTCGAGAGTCGGTTGCGTTCCAGGCTGACGTCGGCCAAGCGGAAGATTCTGGAGGACGTGGAGCTGTACTACAAAGAGGAGAACGGGGTGACGGTGGAGCTGTCGAAGGGCGAGCAGAGGATGCGGAGGAAGACCGCCTGCGAGAAGCTGGTGCTGGTGCCGGGGAAGCTGGACCACGCGTCGGTGGTGGCGTACAACGTGGGGCGGCACAGGAGGGCTGAGGACGGGGACGGGGTGAGGAGGGCGAACCATTCGGAGCCCTCGACGAGCCCTCAGCTGCAGGACGAAGTGAACAGGAACAACAGCGCGGGGCCGGAGAACCGGAAGTCGCTCTATGACAACTACGATTCCTGCGAAACGCCTTTGTGAACCACTTTTCAATAATATTTGGCTTTGATATTAATCGAAAATTATCCCGATTGTATTTTCGAGAGGCGAAAAGCTGTAAAAGCCGCCAGAAGCGGACTCAGCCGCTATCCTTTTCCAAAAGCTTATGCTCTCAGGTAAAACGGCCAAAGTACTTATAGTCCCTTTTGAAGGGAATCGCTTTTAGGGGTGGAAACATTCATATCGTTAAACTCAGTATTTTTTTTTTTTTAAAAGACTGCCACAGCACTTGCTGTCGTGTCTTCTTTTCGAATCGGTGGATTCCAACGGGTGTCAAACAATACAGAGACTTTCGGTTTGCGAATGAGAATTGTTGGCTCTCAAAAACTCTCATTGCGGTGTGCAATTGATTCTGTTGCTGCGGTTTAGAAGATCCGGCCGACATGTTTTTTTTCTCTTCCCACTCTTTTCTCTTTCTTTGATTTCGAGATAATAGCAGGCGGTGGATTTTTAAAATTCTCTCATCTCAACCGCTTATTTAATGTTTTCTCCTTTTCGTATATTCCGCTATTTTTCATTTGTGTGCATTTTCTCTCCACTTTAGTCAGCCCTCTGCATTACGCTTCGAAGTGTCGTTTTGCGCACAGGAAAACCGCATCAATCCACTCAGGAGATGAAGTCGAGATAAGTGCCATTGTCTTAAAAGAAAGCCGTTCCAGAAGGGGTTTCCCCCTTTAAGACTCTTTCCAGTCGCTTCTGAACCCGTCCAGGCTTTTCCAAGGCCAGAGAAGAAGAAAACTTTTTTCGTTTCGGAGCCGGACATTCCCAGCCGAAATCTTCTCTCCAAATGGTTACGTAATAAGCCTTGTTTTATTTTTTATTGTTTATTAGTGTATAGATTTTTTATAAATGTGCTTTAGTATTGTTGTCTTGTGAAATTTATTGATTGTTTCCGTCACTGATAAGTTTACTCTTTGATTTATTCTTCCTTTCCTTTTTTCCTGACTGACTGCAACTGATTGGCAAAAGAATCCATGATGAATCTCTTTTGAAAATTGCTTTCTATTTCTATTAAATAATGTAACTTATTGTGTTTATAGAAATACAAAATTTGGTGATTTTATTTGGTTTAACAGAAAGTTGATGTCACAGAGTTGAGATCCAGTTTTTGTATAGCAATCATAATTTTGGGGAGACAGAAATCTGATCTCTTTTTTAAAAAAAAAATTATATTCCTCCACAACAAAAGGTGTCTGTCAGTAATGACTGAACAGACTTTTTCATTAAATATAATTTTCTTGAGCAGTTATTTCATTACAGGAAAAATATGAAAAGTTCTCACTTTGAGTCATTTTTATAACCACTTTAGGAATCAACAGTCTTCAAAACCAAAGCAAAGGCAAACATTAGTTGAAAATTTCTGCAGGAGGTTGTGAGCCAAAGAGGAGATTCCAAGATGTTGGCATTGTCCAGTGATCTATTTGCTGTTTGGATTTCAAAAGAAGCCATTCATCCAAGTAATCAACAAGTTTCAATGCATCTGGCACATTGTTTCCATCTGAGCAGAATTCCAATAGAATTGAACATTGTATTTTATCCTGTATGCATTTGTGAAACCATTTAAAAGCTGCACCAGCACCTGAAATAATTAAAACCATATCATTTCACTTATTGTAGCATATTTATCTGTCTTTTCATCTTCACAGTTAATCAATCTCACATCACTCTTGAGTAAAACAATTGTGTAATTTTACAATCATTCATACAGACCAATTTTCATTAATGAAATTCCAAATAATACTCACCAGGCACGTGCATGGGAAAATCTGTCGTCGAACTGCTCTCTGAATTCCTCGTTTCAAATTCCACCCAACCTCTTTTGGAAGCATCTTTCGACTCTTGGGCTTTGGTTACCGGGCAAAATACATATCTGAGAGGCTCCCCAATCAACTGTTGGTCTTTTCTTCTGTGAGCCGACATTCCCGTCAAAAGAATCACTTGTCTCACTTTGTTTTCTTTTAACCAAGCACAAATCTCCTCCATTAAACATTTCGAGTCTTTTTTGAGGGCCGAACGGATTTGGAAAACGATTAACTTGAGTCGTTCGGAGAAAAAGATTTCACAGGCCGTGGAAAGAGGATAATTTCGGCCGAAAGGTTCAGCGCCGCAAAACGGCAGTATTTGGCGATGCCAAACATAACCTAACCTCTTGAGATTCAGACTCGATATGAGAAGGTCGGAGGCCAATTGGCCAACATTTCCCACACACACTGACGGAATCACTGCCACATAGTCTTTTAAATTGCCTTTTTCAACCACTTCAATCATTCTCACTCACCTAAAATACCCTATATTCTGCAGAGAAATAACAAAACTCCGATCTGCGTACAATTTGTCGTTAGTCATCCTCCATACGTACATAAGGCTAAATTCACGTCGGACGTAATTCTGTGATTGGTCCATTTTTTGACTTGCAATGCGCATGCGTCAAATTTAACCGCGCATTTTGTTTTTAAATATTAATAGTTGTTCATTTTAATAATGGCGTTATTTTAACATAACTACTTTAATTCCGAAAATTTAGCTCCTATAGATAAGACATTGGCAAATATCTTCATTAAAACCACGATTAAGTCTGTTCGAAAAACTTTTAATTTGTCTCACGTTACCTCTGTCAATAAAAAAAAAGCCCTCACGACTTGCATTATGTACCTTTCTATGATATACTGCTTTTTCATTTTAATAAAAAAATATAAAAAATACTTTTAAAGTTAAACGGTTTTATTCCAAGTGCACTAAAAAGAAAAAAAATAATTTGTGATGCAAGAGTATTAATAAATACATGAGTGAGAAAGGAAAATGAACAAAAAAGAGTTCGGGAGGGAAGATTTGCAATTAAATAGTCCGTAAATCTTAAATTGAACTAAAACAAATAATATATTAACAGGGCAAAATCAAGAAAAAAACTAATTTTTTTATCTATAAAACCGTGGAGCGATAGATAGTGTAAAAAAAAGAACATGTAATAACGTTACCAATGTCGAAATCGAAAGATCGTCTTCGAAAACATAATAAACTAAATTTTGAGTCGAATACAATTGGATCGAATTACATTTGATTACAACGGATAAACGCCCAATGATGTCAAAATTAAAGAATTATAAAGCACACTTTGGTGCTCACTCTGCCTTCTGAAGAGTCAATGAAAATACTTTGTAACGCAATTTAACACTCGAAAAAATACAAAGAAAATTACTGCATTACGCTGACAGTTAATTATTTATAAATAAATTAATAAAATAATCAATCAGGTGCGTCAGTCAGTGAGCGGAATTTCTGCAGAGGGAATTTCAATAATCTTAATTTAGTTGATAATAACTATATTTTTTAATTCATAAATTATCCGTTATAAACATTTATAAAGTGACACGAGGTTGTACATTACAAGGCGTTCAACATGAAATAATTCGAATTAAACGAAGGCCACTAATTTTCATTTGAAAAAGTGCGTTAAATGCATAAGGAAAAGTTGACAGATATCGGCAATCGCGAGGACTAGATTCTCACTTTATCATTAGAATCCTCATTTGCAAGAGAACGAAAATAAAAAAATTATCTTTTTCAAGGCCGAAAATTAATTGAAGACACTTCATTAATTTCTCTCTTTTAATTACGATTATACATAAAAACCACAATTATATAAATAACAAATGTGAAAATATGTATTTTTGTGTGCAGTATTTTAAGTGCTGTTCGTTTTCATAAGTTCTTTTCATTAATCAACCTCCAGGAATTTATACTAAAGCAAAAACTCTGAGCTTTTGCATGGTTTGACAGAATAAAAAACATAAAACCATCAACTGTTAAATAATATATTAAAAAATATAAAGAAAGATTTTAAAAAGTACAGCACTGTAAAAAACCAACATTTAACCAGTGTGATTTATTCTAACGCAATTTCTACCTTTTGTATATATAACACAATTTGACATAAAAAGAACGCATTTTTAAGCATTTTTAAGCCATTTCTGCCAAGGTTTATAATTTTCACTGCTTTTGTATTAACATTAACATTATTTGTTCTGTTTTGTTCTTGTTTTTGTTCTGTTGTTGTTGCTTGTATTAATCATAACATTAAAACTATTTATTGTTGTTGCAGGAAAATAAAAACTAAAGACTGGACGCGATATCTATACAAATGCACGGAGAAAAAAATAACGAATAAAATGCCTCTTCTTACGTAAATAAAAGTTGAATAAAATTAACCGGATCAAGAAATAGTTGCACTTGCAGAGAATTCATAAGTACTGATCGATGGTGGACTGAAGCTTTGAAAAGTTGGCCCCCGAGAAAAAGTCGAGTTTGTTTCCATTTTTTATGAAAACGAAAGTCGGCATTGCGGTGATGTCGTAATCGGCGGCGATTTCCTCGTTCTCGTCCACGTCCACTTTGAGGAAAACAACGTTCGGATACTGCTTTTCTAATTCCTGAAACAGAATATTTACCCATTAAATATTCATCTAAATTGATTTACCTTTTAATATTTGATTATTTCAAGGAATTCGATCGCCATATTGTCACTTTAATTTTTCCACAATTAATTTCTTTATCTCAATTAATGCCCGAACACGTGACTTTTTCATGAAGTGTTGCTTTACATTTTGCAATTTTTTTCATTCCAAAATATATAAAAATAAAGGGAGAGAATCTTTTTGAAATCTTCCATTTTTTCCCTAAAACTTCACACCTTATTTTCGGTGGGTTTATAATTTGACCAAAGAAATTTGGCCATTTTGTCTCCATTTTCCCGCTTTTTGATAAAAGAAATATTCTCATATTACATATTTGTCAAGTTAATTAATTTCCTGTGAAAAATGAAAAACCGTTACTTTGTTAAAAAACCTTTTTTGATAATTTCCTTTGTTCAAAATGGCTGCCACAGCGATGGCCGTTAACGGTTTTTGGGATCATAACTTTGATGAATAAAGTGCAGAAAAATTGACAAAAAGTGGCCAAATTTGTATTTTTCTCAATAAAAATAAACTGAAAGGCTTTTATAAAAGAGTTTGGATCACCTCATAATACTCAATAATAAATAAAGCAGAAGTAATTTTGAAGTGTCTAAATAACCAAAAGCAGAAAATAATCATCTTAAAAGTATTTCCAAAGGGTCAAATTAACCCCTCCAACAGGTTTTGCCACAACAAAAAGTATCTATTGGTGCACTGATACAATTCTTTTCAAATTTTGCACACTATCATAAGAGGTAAAAATAATAATAGAAATTCTGGTCACTAAATTTGACTTCTGAAGCACTTCCATTGTTCCCCCACAATCACAAAGATGACACCATGTCAGTTCTGCAGTTGTCAATGACAGAATCACAGTATCATTAATAAATTGCATTTATTTTTGCAGATGCAATAAATGAAGGCTGACCAGTTTTTACAAGTTTTAATTGTGTGTAAAACTTAAATTACATTGATTTCCACAAACACCAAATTGCCACAGTTCAGTGTATTGAAAAACTAAACTTTTAATGAATGCAGTTGTAAAAATGACCATTTTAATTTGTGTGTGATTTTTAATTTCTATTAAAAGCGATGAAATCTATTATAAATGATTCATGCAAAGTTATCAAGGTCATGAAAAAAAAAGTTACCTCTATTTTGGGCGCGATGATTTTACAAGGTCCACACCAAACGGCATAAAAATCAATCACGACCAATTTGTTGCCGGCCTCTTGAATTTTCACTGACAGATCTTTCTAGAAAAAATATCAAACCAATCAAAAATAAGTTTTCACACTCAGACGTAATTGCACAACACTGACACTTGTGGCGGCTTGCAATCCCATTTAAGTATTCCCTATGAAAATCACACGCGTTTCTGGAATATTCTCTCAATTCGGATTGAGAAAGACAATAAAAGTGCCAACGGTAATAACTGTAAACGATTCGTTTGCCGAAAACTGAGAAAACCTTGTCAGTGTGCAAATGTTAAAGTTAAAGGGAAAAATACAAATATAAATTAACTTACTTTGTCTTGCACTTCTAAAACCATTTTTGTGATTGCGAATGAAGTTGGTTATCGAAAAAAAGAATTAATTTCTATGAAAAGATCGTTGAAAATAAATAAACTCTTGCTGTGACTTGTGAGCAGAGCTTCGCACAAAATGGAATGTATGATGCTGTTTACTACGTGAGTTTTTTCCACGTAAAAAATCTTCATTTGGTTTCAGAGTTAATTTAACAGCAAACATTTATAAAAAATCTATATTTTTTATAAATAAATTCAGTTAAGCCAACCAAATCGAATTAAGAGAATTCTAACTTTCAATTACAGAATTTAAGAGTCTGATAAAAACCGGAAGTAAAAAATTCTTCACCTTGAAATACTCTTAAAGAAAACAAATGCTAAGAAAGACGAAGCGATTTGCATCGTATGTCGGTATTTTTTATAATTTTTTATGCTGAAACCTAAAGACAATCCAGTTTTATTGATTAATTAAGGCCAAACATTTAACTTTGAGGATTTCCTGTGCACTACTTTTCGACTCAAAAATGACTCGCGTAGTATTTCGCGGAATTCTCAATTCGTATTAAATTCGTATTCGCTCTCTCATAAAAACTGACTTATTTCATTATGCGATTGTTTCAAAAACTCAAGTTCCGTTTTGATATTTGACTCCAAAAAATACGAGTCTTATCTGAATAATTAAGGAAAAGGGAAGTGTTTTACTGTGATCACACCGTTTTAACTTTTTTCCATAGAATTTAATATTAGTTTGCTACTTTGTTGAGTTTCCGACTTGGAATCCATCTTTGCGGTTTCAATTCTCTTAGCCTTCTTCTATCGATTCCTTTCCTTGAATGATCTGCTTCCTACAGATTCTTCCCAAGTATCACACCTTTGTATGCTTTCATGAGAGGGATCAAAAGGGCCGGAAATAACAACTAATCTGAGAATTAGAACTAAAGAGGAGGCAGCGATCGGATCTCCCAAAAAAGAAAAATGGCGCCTGACTGTCGGTTGACGAACTCCCGATGGGTAAAAAGTCGGTGGTTGTTACCCTAATTGGATTTCCTGGACTTCCAAGGGTTTAATAAGTGAAACTCCTGAGGCCGCAGTCCTTTTCTTGGGGCAGCGAACACAAACTTGTTTGGTTCTTTTGTTCTTTTTTGGAAATGAATGGGAATTGATGAAAGTTTTAAGGCAATTTGGAAAAGAAAGGAAATTATAAAAGGGAGAGAAAATGGCAGCAACAGATACAATAAGACAGGAATCGAAAGGGAGTTCTATTGTATCTTTAGGGTAAAAGAAGAGGGAAAGAAGTGTAAAGATGCGAAGTAACCTTTCACGTTTGTTAATATTTATGATTGTATGCGAAAATTATTAAAATAAATAAATTATTTATTTATGAATAACAAATATTTCTTTCCTTTATCATTATTTACAGAGAAAAGGAAGCGTTCGAATCCCAATAATATTTCCTCTTCGAATTCTGCTTAAAATGCATTAAATTCACGATTCCAATTCTTTTCCGGGCACTTAAAAACTTAAAAAAAATTAATTAAAGTCTAATTTGTGCGTCTTACCTCGTTTTACTCGTGACTTTGTCTGCATTTCAAATAAATTCTTCACTTGAATATTTTGTGATTGATCGAGGCGCCGGTTTGGGCCGAAGGACGTTTAATTTCAAATGATTGAATTCCGAAGCTAAGGAAGAAAGTTTGCCCGAAGGAACCGTCGTCGCGTTTTTCAATTTCTTTTCAACGGTATCCAAAAGGTTATCAATTAAAAATTTCAGATTCTTATCGATCAATCGAAGCTGGAAAACATTTTTAAATTAACAGTAAACTGTAGAGAATATATGAAATACACAAAGAAATTCCACTTACTTCTTCATCTTCTTTTTTCGTTCTGACAGCACTTTGAAATGTCCTCAATTCAATGTGAAAAATATCGTAAAGGATTTCTTCTATAGTGAAATACAATTGGGGCGAATACAGTCTTAAACAGTTTTCAAAAAGCACAACGTAGGATTTCGTGAATGCGACAGTGTTCGGAGTTAACTCGAACCAGCAATCACCTGCGTGAGAATCCTTTCATTAACCAAAGGTTACAATCACAGTTAATTGGATGGAATCATTGAGGAAACCTTTTGCAAAGCCGTTAACTGAACTCAGGCCCATGTCGCTCAGCTCCTGAATCAAGTTTTTCAAATTGTTTTTATTTTTTAAATTCATTGGATGCCATTTCTCTTCGCCGGATCTGTGTTTAATCGCCTCAATTAACTTATCCTTTGCGTCCTGCAAAACCACCGTAATGTGCTTTTGTAACATTCCGTCCATTTGGTATTGAAGATCCAATCCAAATTCCTCCAACTGAAACATTTCACAATAAATTAATGCAAAACACAGTATATTTCGAGACTGTCAAAAGGGAAAGAGAAACAACGAACCGTAGCATTTTGTTCCCTCAGCAGAGAGACACATTCTGATATCGTTGTGATGCTCGACTGAGGCACAAAGATTTGTTTTATGACATGAGACATGAAGTGAGTCAACTCGGAATTCGACCAGACGACAAGGGCAGCAGAACAGGCAGGTGAAGTTGGGAAAACTCTTTGAAATTCTCCCACAATATTCAGTAATGTTGTGTAAAAGAGATTTGCCAACTGTTTAATATACAGGAAAGTGACTCCTTCTCTCCTCACACATTTTAATTCTTTCTTGAGAATGTTTGTGCAGAGTCTCAGCATTAATTCACATGCCTGGAATAAATGAAGGGTTGAGAGAGTTCAAAGAGAGGGAAAAGAGAGGGAAAAGAGAGGGAAGAAATGGTGTGCACAGCTAATGACTAACTTGAGTTGTTTTATTAAGAGCAATAAGCAGTTTGACTGCTCTCCTTGCCACTCTTAATCCCCCTTGCAAACTCTTCTCAGATGAAACTTCCAATTCTTTCATTAAAACTTCTATCAGATTTTTCCTTCTGATTTGTATTTTATTCCTGAAAGAGTTCAAAATATAAGTAAACTTTATGATATAAAATGACTGCTTCACAGACAAAAAAAAATTTCCTACTCTATGTCCAAAAAAGCAGAATCCTTTTCCCCTTCAGAGACTGAATCACAATGGTTTTTGGCTTTCATCAAAAGCTCCAAAGCATCTTCAAAATGCCTTTCTGCCACCAATACATCCATCTCTTCAGGACTCTCCAAAAACCACTCAGGTGTGTGCTTATTGGAAAACAAGGAGTCATCATCCATGAAGAAGCTTGTGGGAGAGTCAATGCTCTGTATCTTCACTAATGCTTCATTGCTTCCTTGAGTGTTGTTTGCCTCCTGCTTCACCTTTTCATTTGCAAGTTTTGCTTTTTTGGCCTGCTCAAAGCGCTCCAGCCACTCTTTCTGAAAATACAATTGTGTTTTGGCAAAATGAGAGGCAAAACATTCAGATGAGTATCCTCACCTTGTCATCAACTGTTGAGCATTGGAATAATCTTGTGTCAGGATAAGCAAGTATTTTAAATGCTTTTTCAATTGGTTTTGCATCTCTCACATTAACAACAGCCATTGTACTTAAGTTATACATTGCATACATTTTGTATTTTTGTGGGCCTCTCCTGAAATGATTGCATCTCAGTAAATAAGCATCAATGCAGACTTATTAAAAGACAATCCTGATCAGACCTGTTCATTATCCAAGAAGTCAGCATTAATGAATCAGAGAAGAGATATGCATGGGTTTTTTGAAGAATGCTGTTTTCCACTGGATCCAATTCCAGTAAGTCTCCCTCATGCAGCAAAACACAGTCTTTGACCTCTAAAAGCCCAGTGCAACCTTCCACTTTTTCCAGAATGGAAGTCAGAATTCTCACCCTGTCTTCCTCTTGTTTTTGTTTCTCTTTTTCAGAGTCCTCAAAATGCACATAAAAATATTAGTTAATTGGAAAAATTAAAGGCAGATTAAAAGCACAGAAGTTTACCTCACATTTTTTAACAATCACTTCATTCAAATCATTATTGGAAGCGTTTTCTAAATTATTCGAATTGGCTAAAACTTCGAGAAGAGACTTTTGCTCGGACAATAAATGTGATAACTGATACATTTCGCTCTCAAGGTGATTGATTTCCTTTGCAGTTTCTATAAATTGCATGTAATTTCTGTAAACGTTTTTCTTGAGCAAGACATTTGTGGATTCAAACAAAGCCTGAATTGTCTTTCTTTGCTGTTGAAGTTCTTGTCCCCCCACACATTTTTGGGATAATTCTCTGACATCTGAAATATAATCGAAAGAGAATTTTACTTTTACTGTCAGATTAATTTCGCCATCAAATCAAAGATGGGGTAAAATTTAAAAAGAAGAACTTTATAAACAGGGTGAAGGCTCTTCTTCGGCAAAAATTTAATAAAAGAACGACTTCCCAACTCACATTTTTCATGATTAAAGTCCGGAAGATTGAGTCGCTCTACCAGATTGTCCACCATTTTGAATACAATAACACACTGCCTTCTAAAACGCAAAATTCACAGACTGAAACAGTGCTACCAACAGTTTCTTTTCAAGAAAATCAGAAAACCCTCTATTTCCGCTTCCAGCTTTCTGTTTTTTTTCACATATGCTCCAATTTTAAATAATTAACCCTCATCTCTTTATTAATTTATTCCAATTTAACCAACAACATACTTTATTGACACAAATATTTTAAAGAGCTCATTTTCGATACTGGAATTAGCGCCAAAACGCCAAATGACATGCAAGGAATGAGTTTATTTATTGTTAATTAAGAGAAATCCCTGTGTCCGATTTCAAATTTATGGCGATTGGGGTAACTCTAGAGAATGAACTGTCAGATTTGCACGTTCTCAAACCCAAATCATAATTAAAATGGCCCGAGGATTATATAGATGGGGAAATAAAAGCTTTCGTTTTGATTAAAAGTCCATTTTAATTTTTTGTTCCCACATCACTTTGGCTGAATCATAACACTTTCATGATTATTTTTCATTGGAATTTTCACGTATTCTCCTATGCTGCCTTGTTGCTGATTCTCCTGCTGCTGATTCTTTTCATTCGCGTGATGATAGTCCAAAGGCTCGCCTTCGTCGTCTGCAAAATATTTTTCAATTTAACCCCTTTCACATTCGGACGAAAGGACGAGCGAACGACACTCACCGTCCTCTCCTTCCTCTTTCTTCATATCGTAATCCGCCTGGTAGTGGTACACTTCGTTCTTGGAGAGATCATGTGGGGCGGGATGTCCGACATCCATGTCGTCTTCCCTCCACGGCCGTCTCTTCTTGTCCTCGGGGTTTCTCACCACGGGCTCGCCCTCGTCACCGACTTCCCCGCCGTTATTGTTTCTTTCCATCCCTTGCCTCAGCTTCTCCTTGTATTGCTGAACAGCAGGCACGTGTCCGAAATCATTCATTATATCTGATTCACAAGACAGAAATAAAATTAATGGACGCTCAGTTGAGAATTCGAAGAATCATCAGTGAAAATGAAATTACCAGGGGCGCGTAAGACTCCCTGGACTAGAACGTTATCGCTTAGCCTCTGCCTGGAGAACTGTTCGGGTTTGGCACCGACGTTCTCGCTGTTCTCCGGGGCTTTGACGTTTCGGAATGAATCCTGGCGCTGTGGGGGGACAAAACCGCCGCTTGGGATTTTGTCTTGGCTCAAAACAGCATCGGGATTAATCATGGGAGTGGAAGTATTTATATAAAAATTGTTTCCCGAGGGGAAAAGCTCTTGATCGGCTCTATTGGCGGAGGTCGACGACTTCGTCGAAGAAAGATTTAATCTGTTCTCCACCACGGGTGGCTGTTTATTGAGCAATTCCTCTGCGGCTTTGTGGGACCTGCAATGCAAGGCGTTCGATTGCTTTCAAATCACTTTTTATTCGACACGAAATCAAATGCAAACTTACGAAGAGTTGAATGGAAGCTTTTCAGGTAATTTAATTTGGACTCCTAAGGTATTCTGTACACCGAAACCGTTTGATTCGCTCATTAATTTTACTTTATCCGCTTTTAAAAGAGCATTCTCATTTTCCAGCTCGCTATTTTTTCCCTGGAAGAAACACAATTGATAGAGTCCTCCAAAAACAGACGTCCTCGAATCTCTACGCACTGACGATTTCTCAAGTGAAAATCATTGAAAGCTTTCCATTGACCTCCCATTGCTACAAAACAGTAACTTTTAAAGTGAGAACAAATTGTTCGCGTTCATCTCCGCCGCCTTCCCTCGAAATTAATTCCTTCTAATTATTTTAAACTTTATTTCACAAAACTCCATCACTTTTCCATTAGTTTTCAGTGATGGTCAATGGAAGTAATGGAAACCTCCCAATTGTTTTTGATCTCCACATGTTAATGTTGAGAAATTACCTGCAGGAGTTTGAGCTCTTTTTCTTTGAATTCCCTCAGTTGTTTTATCTCATTCTTCAAATTCTGAAGTTGTGATTTCAGCCTGTTTTTCTCTTCCAACTCAGTTATTTGCAACTGTCGCAGTTTGTCATATTCGGCGTTGGTGTCTTCGTGTTGACTCTAAAATACATTTCATTAAATGTTTGCATCCAAACAGTGTTTGGATACAAAATCAAACTTACTTGTAAAAATTTATATTTCTGCTGCAGAGCCTTCAGCTTATTATTTGATTCTAAATTGTCTTTTTCTCTTCCCTGTCTCTCCTCTTCCAATTTCCTCTGTAAATCATCTTTTATCTGTATTTGTTCATTCTTTTCCTGTTGCAAAGACTTTTCTAATCGACCTTTATATTCAACATTAACTGAAATTATATTTTCATGTTATTTCATTTTATAATATGTTTCAAGCTTATTGTACTGCAAAAGTAACAGATTGACAGTGGAAATAAGCAGAAGCAGAATTAAGCTCACCTTGCAATTGAGCAGAAAGAGATTCCTCATGGAGGTGACAAATCTCATATAATTTCTTCATTTCTTCAAGTCTTTGAGATGCATCGCTATACAGTAAAATAATCAATACAATACTACCAATTCCGGCTATGCACAATATTACCTTATTCTTACTGGCTCGAACTGACATTTTAACCAACTCATGGATGTCTCACATTCTTATCAAATCTGGAACAAATTTTTTCAATTATTATATACTCATTTATGTTAAATAAATACCTTTTTAGGAAATGTGGAAAGAAATGAATTTCTGAATAAGGAAAATTACAATAGAGTAACACTCAAAAGTATTTTGACAATACATTTTAGAAACAACTCCAAAATCAATTTTATAGTTTTACCAAAGACTTTGGCATTTCCATTACCTGTCCTACTTCAAATGTTGTGTATTTCATAACATTTATTAAGCTGATATGAAAGCAGACTAATAAAATGATGAACCATTAAAAAATATATTTGATGGGTTCACTCAACTGCTTTGACTTTTTTCCCTCCATTTCATCTCAATTCTTCAAACTTCAATTGTTTATCACAGTTGTGATGACAGTTTTTGGTATTAACACAATAAAGAGCATATTTGGAGAGAATTTATGTTTTCTTTATTTATTTTTAGTTTGATTCCATTTGTCATTGACTTTTAAAGAATCAATGATATTTATTTTAATACAAAAAAGCAGAATATCATTTATTTAAACTGAAAATTGAAAATTGAAAATATTCGCTTTGATTTGAAACTTTGGTGAAAATTTTCAAAGGAATTTCGAAAGTGACTGCATTAAAAAATGATTTATTTTTAAGTAAAATCACAAAACCAAACCAAGTTGACGAATCTTCAACATCTAAAGGTGTTTAAGGGCAATGACATTTCAATTTAATTCCAGGAACCCATGAAGCCGTTTTAAAAACTAAAAATAAGTGATAAATCTTCCCATTGTGAAAAATTCCATTCATGAGATTGGAGATTGTCGAGAAGTGCTGGAAATTCCTCAGCTTTTGTTCGACCATAGAGATCACAAACTCACCAAAATTTTAATAACTACTCGTTCCCACGGATTTATGGCTTAGCAAATGACACTAGTGAGGATAATTCGAAAGAGACGACATTAATGACACTCTTAATTAAAGATTCTCTCCTTCTCTAATCCTTTTACTACACTTACATTGAAGACTGGAAAGTTTTCGTGAACGCACTTCTTCAGTCTCCACATTATGACGTAATCATTCCTCATTGGTTACAAACGAGTTTATTCGAAGCGGTTCGGAATGAAACGTTTTCACATTTCAAACGTTACAAAGAGAGCTCATTCTGTTAGAAATGTCAGTGGCTAAGAAAAACCGATCGCTGATGGGTCGCCGATCTGACATAACGAGGAGAAATACAAATATCCACGAAACGGAGTCTCTCGGTTGACTCTCCCATAGGTCAGAGGTCAACCAGTTCTTCTCTTCGCATTAAATGGACTGCAACCGTCAATTAATGCTTTCTCGGCCCGAATTGGACGTGGACAAAGAAGGCGATAATGAGGATGAAGAGCGAAAGCTGAATGATTAAACACTTTCTTTTATTAAAAAGCTTTTTCCGACATTGTTTGTGTGCCTAATTTACGTTAACGATCAATTTGACCGTTGAGCATTTTAACATGTAACGATGTTAGGGTTTTAAAATGACTGTTCAAACTTTCACTTTTCTTTCAATTACTACTGCTCAAAACTAACAAGTCAAAAAATAAAAATAAAACCACTGAAGTACAGTAACAGTCAATTTTGAACCCTTTCGTATTGATAGTTTTGTACAAAACGTTCAAATGAACAGTTCCCATTTAATCCAACTGTTTTCCAGTTTCCCATTTTTGTCTCAGCATTTAAAAAAAAACAATTTTTGAATGCTTTCCTGGGAAAATATTCGAGTTACCGCCCAAAGAAATTTTATTTAAGACTTTACGGATATTTGCTGAAAAAAATTAGCAGAAGTTATATAATTTGGAAATCTAATAATAATATTTTTAAAACAAAGTCAAAAAGTTCAAAAAAGTATTAAAAAAATCACCGGTCAAATTGATTGGTACTAACAGTACCGGTACTTTGTACTAACAAAGTTTGTACAAGAAACCGGTAACCCTTTACCGGTAATTTGTACTAACAGTACGGGTATAAGTACTGTTATACTGTTATACTGTTATTTATACGAACTCGTTGTTTAAAGCAGTTTTTATTTCCTCTTAATTTCCTTCAAACTTTTTCGTCGAAACCAAATGTTTTCGAAGTGAATTTCGCACGAGAGCGACATTTCCAGGAAACGTGGGAAATGAAAGCGAATTGCGCGCTGGAAAAGTTGAAAAATCAATAGAATATGGGCTGGGGGGAAAAAGAGGGTATCTCTGTTGGCCACAAATAAAGAGTTACAGTCTGTGGCAAAAATGAGCGCTCCACGGCTTATCAGAACAGAAATTAACCTTCGATGGAGTGCTTTTAACTGTTACAGTGTTATACATTGTTAATGCTTAATTTTGAAGTGAATCATTAATCACTCGCAGTGTAAACGGTAATGTAAATGTTTCACTCGAAAAAAAGGTTATATTTCCATTTATGAGTCTTTTTTGGTACGTTGCAAAAGCATTACATTTTCGTGTTTTGATATTAAAAATGAAACGAAAATCTTTTATATTATTTGGGCTTAATTGCAAATTACCAACTTTTTTAAATATTCTTACAAAAACGAAAATCAACAGAACCATAAATTTTTACAAATATTAAACATTGGCAACAATACAAACTCTGACTGTTGTTAATCTGTTAATCTGAAAACAAATGCATTCACTTATTAGAAGAGATAAACGGTTTTTTGGGGAAACAAAAATTAAAAATATAAAACAGCGATGCCCAATTTAGGGTCCGCGGGCCATATCCGGCCCGTGAAGGTGTTGCATGTGGTCCGCTCTTTTATTCCTATATTCACATTAGTCCATTTTCATTTTTAAATAAGTCATTATGACTATACTCTAATATTAGAATAACTTTCAATTTTAAATTCTTTCTTAACTTTCGGTAAAATTTTGAATTTACGCTTTTGAATCCATTCGGTTATATAAGTCAAAAGGACTGCTTACATAAAAATGTAAAAAGGGTAAAACCGGAAAAAAGAGGCAAAGGCAGTAGCCGTGAGAAGAAAGAGAAAAACAGAAAAAGGGAAAAAGGGAAAAATGAGAAGAGAGTAAAAACTGATTTTAAAAATCCATATTTAATGCCCGCGAAATTACACCAAACTCAACTTTGGTCCGCACATTATCAAAGGTTGGGCATACAATTGTTATAAGAGAATTACTTCCTTTTCTCAAAAATCTATGGAAAAAAGAATTCAGAAATTCGTACAGTGATTTGAATTCGAAAATTTTTTTGGCCTAATTTAAAGATAATTTTCTCGTTGAAGAAATGGATCTGCTCGGAAACGACACCAAACATTTGCTTTTGCTGCCCGCCGCCTTCGTTCTTCAAAACGGTGAGGAGACAACGCGCAAAACCCTTTCGCTCCGGTTCGTCCTCAAACTAAGCTTTGTATTGCAGAATTGGGAGCAAATACAACGAATACAACCGATGAGAATGGGAAGGCGAAAGGAATCGCATTGGGCGAACCTCAAAGACTGGACAAAATAGGCGACGTTATTAGAAGAGAACTCAAATGGACTTTTATACTTCATTCTTATGGTTTCGGATGTTTATTTTTTATATTGGCGTTTTACACCTTTTTTTCCATACTAAATATAAGGTACGCTTATACTTTTATACTCGCTCTCAGTCAGAATGCATAAACGTTGTCTTTTTGCTTTTCAGGTCTTTCATTTCCAGTAGACCGTTTATGTCAACGATAAACGGTTTTTTATGTCTTCTTGGAGCTTCTCGGGCGACGTCATTGTTCATCGACCCGTACAATTTGAAAGAGGTTTTCACACTTTTTTTCATTTAATCCCCCTCATTTGCGAACAGAGTATCACCCACCTGAATTTCCCTGAGCACTTTTCCATATTTGCAGAACATGCCCCGACTGTTCGGGCAAGTCCTGTGGGACCTCGGCCTCCCCAGCATAATTTCCGCCTTTTCCCTGGTTCAGCTGGCGTTTGTTCAGTTCACTCAGTTCAGAGTGGGCGCGGAGGGTTTGCGGAGGAAATCCTGTCTGTCTTTGGTGGTAACCGCCCATTTCTTGCTGACTATAGCAGTGGACATCGTTGTCGCTTCCCATGAGAACTTGATGGTGCGATCGACAGTCGTGGGATTCACTCTAAAATTAAAAATGTTAATGAGAAATGATTTTTCAGGCGTTAAAGCACGTCGTTCATTATATATTTCTCACGTGGGGCGTTTTCCTGTGTTCGAATTTTCTCTACGGCGGATACAAAATCATGTCGATGATGAAGAACTTCCCGGAGGGTTTGAAGCACCCCCATCTCAATGAAGCTGGCTATAAGGGTAAGCCTTCCAAAGAGTGTACAGTCCCCGTCTGAGAAAGCAAACTTTTACCGGCTCTCCCTTCAGGAATAATGCAGCTGGCCATGCTTGGGCCACAGAATAACCTCGCCGGGTCGATGACAGCGGCTCTGTTGCCGGCCCTCTGCGCCCCGAAAATCCATCAGCAAGACAACGGGAATCTGTCTTTCGTCGGGTTCAAAAACGATGGGAATTCGAGAATACTCGAGTCGGAAAGCATTCCGATGCTGGAAGAGCGTAAGGCCAATGCCATCGATTAATATCTCCTCTGTTTATGAGGTCGTGAACCTTTTCCGGTTGGTTTCAGTGACGGGGTCTTCCGTGGACGAGACGTGCTCGAAACCACTGGTGAGAGCCTCTTCGTTGCAAAGTCCAAAGCGAAGTTCACAGAAATTCAATCCGAAGGCGCAGTCCAGTTTGAAATGTCACGGAAATGATTGCAAAGACGAAGAATCTCCCCAAGGGAAGCGATCTGGGAAATCCTCCACGAAAACTCTGTCTTTTAGAGCGAATGACTCTAAAGAGAAACTGAGAGAGAAACTTCATCGGAGAACAAGCGATAATTTCAGGTTTACCAATGAAAAAAGAAAGGGACAGACAGATAATCTAATTCCGGAAATACTGGTGTCTTGTCCTGGGAGTTCTTCCGAAACTGTCCAAGACAATGCGAGAGACGATTTAGACCTCACTGAGATGCGCATATTAAGAGAGGACACCAGCAACAAGTTGGAAGAAATGGCTCAAGTGCACAACTGTCCGGGAAAGACCTGCCGCGGCCAAGGGAAAGGCAACCTCAGCAGCGCAAACAAGTCGAGTGAAAGGCCCAGGTAAGGCTGCAGTGCTGTGGTGCAGTCAGCGACCGGAGATAATTTTGTCTGCACTCGCAGCGATGAGATGGCGAGCACAAGCGATGACGCTCTCCCCGAGGAGCCGAGCCTTAAAGAACCCATGTCCCGAAGACTAAGAAGCAGAAGGAAAGAGAAGGCGTTATCGTGGAAAAAGAGCGAAGAGGAAGAGGCGACCCGAGAGTGTCTTCTGCTTCACCAACAGGTTCACCAGGTGGGTGCCTCTGCGTGGCCTCCGTCCCCAAACTAAACATCTGTCTCCCTTGCAGAAAGACCAGGCTCTCAGCTCGGTGCTCAACCACTTGGCTTACCTAAACAGGAAGACAGGGAAGGGCGCCAACGACGACAACGACGCAGATAAGGTGATAAAGTCAAAGGTGGAATGGGTGCTGAATATGACGTACATAACGGCGATGTGGGGCCTTATGCTTTGCTTGAGTTACATGGGGAAGATCTATGTCTCCTTCGGTGAGTGTCGCAATCAAATAAGGGCTTTGCAGTGAGTATATGGAGATAAGTTTTGTGAGATCTTTTCTAAATTCCAGGACTGCCTGAACCTCGTAAAACAGTTTCGCGATTAAATCCTCCGACGCAGTCACAACACACAGAAAGCTTCCAAAACGGGATCCTGTTCTCTTCCTGGCCTTGGCTCTGGTTCCAGACATTCTGTCGAGCGCTGGAGTTGGCCATGGGCTGCGCCATGGCGAACATCACTCGCCAGCCGGCGGCCAACGCCAGACGCTCTCCGTCGTTAATGTTCGGACGCAGGAACACTTTCTACAACATATAGGACTCAAAAAGGAATTCATAATGGCGGTTCATAATGGCGAAATTAAAATGTTTTTTAAAACGTCCGTCCAAATTTAAATTTTGATAAAATTTACTGAGATTGAGATGAGGAAAAAGAAGACCAAAAGGTCCATCCAAAGAGGATCGACAGAGACCAAAGAAGGGAAAATTCCTTTGGGGAATGACATGAGGAGAAACAAATGGTGTCTTTTTGGAGGAATTGAAAATAACCCAATGACAGAGGCGCAATCCTTCGAATGTGAGCATTTCTCAAATTCACGCATTCTCACGACTTAAAGCCAAATACTCCTGCATGAATAATGAAAAAAATAATTCCTACAAAAGTTTGAAACAATGTTTTCTTTTCCTCTGTTACACGATATTTTCAACCGAAGGTTTAAAATAATGATAGTTGCAAATTGCCAAACCGACTTTGAGTTGTCGCCACGCCGGCTCAATTAAATAATTAATCAAATAAAGGTTATCTCCGCCCTTACAGAGAATCCATTCCAACTATGGCTCAGACAGCATTACTTCTATTTTATCGTTGGCGCCGCTCTCCCCCGCGCTGGGAACGGACTCACTCTCCTGATTCACATTCACCTCCCCCTCACTCTGACAGTTTCTGTTACCCCTCACGTTGTTTCTGGCGATCCGTTTGCGGTAGCGAGGGCGAGGGCGGGGACACTCTTCCTCCCCCATTTGTCCCTCTCTATCGTCGCTCCTGGGTCTTCTCGAAGGCCGACGATAGTTCCTGCTGAAAAAGCGACGCGGAGGCCCCCTGCGCCGTTCATTGGGGTGACTTTCTCCATCTTCACCTTCCTGGAAATGAATTACATTTCAGTGTGTTTCACTCTATTCATGCGAGCATTGGATATAACCTCACCCCGTCCTGGTGCGGATTCCTTCCGAGTGAGCGCGGCATAGGGCGGTAGCCGTAACTGGGGCGGTATCGGGGGTGATATCGACGCTGCTGTCCTTGGCTGTCGAGGTCTCCGTTGTTGAGGTCGCCCTCCTCGTCCCTCTGTCGGCGGGGCCTGGGTGGCAACCGCCTGATGTAGTACCATTGGCGGTAGCCGCGGCGCTTGTCGGCGGCGTAGGGGGACCCCTTGACGGCCTCCCCGTTGGGCCCCGTCACGTTGGCGGCTTCATTTCCCTTTCCGCCGACGACGACGTCGAATTCTACGAGCTCGCCGTCCCCCACGGACCGCACGAGCTTTTTGGGGTTGTTTTTCACGATGGCCGACTGGTGAACGAAGACATCCTCTTTGGTGTCGTTCCTGAGGAAGTTAAATTGTATACTGATAATGGGCATATCCTTTTTGAAATAAATCATCCAATAATATGAGTGTGTTTTTGATGAGATTGAAATCCACAAAGAAGTGAAATAAAAGACTCACCTATTAATAAATCCGTACCCGCTTTTCACATTAAACCATTTGACTGTTCCCGTCACTTTATTTGCTGAAAATATAAATGAAATTAAAGTTGATTTTACATTAACATGAAAACTACCACTTAAATTATATCTGTATCTACCAATTAATGGATACCACCAAAAATATATGTCTTCTGCAATACTGTGTTAAAGATTGTAAAACTCAAAGTTTGATTTTTGCAAAAATACAAATTCCCAACAAGAATAACTTCAGAAAATGTTTTCTTTATAAGAAAGCGCATTAAATTATAGTTTTTCCAACTTCAGAAAATTTTAATTAAACAAACACAAGTCTTGCATGTGTTTGCAGAAAATAGAGTCAAAGCACTGCAAATTCCACAAGTCTTACTTTAAAGCATCAAAACATAAAGTTTTTAAATATTTAAGATTTACTAAAAGTTACATGAACACCAATTTCACTTCTAAATTAACCATTATGTCAATGAACAATTTTGAAGAAATATAATTGAAAAAAATAAGACTAAGAAAAACCAAAATCCCAACTTTTATTAAAATTAATTCTATTTTAATCCAGAGAATATACTCATAACATTGATTATTTTTTATATAATCAGTTACTTTGAATCTCCTTTTAATAAAATGTAAAATCAGTTTCCAAAAACAAAATTCACAAACTTGAAATAATCAATAAAAGAGCTGAACAGAGGTAATAATTTAGTGAAAGTCATTGTTCAGCCATGCTTGTTTAATAAAACTGTCTTACTGTGTGAAACACACAGGAGCAGGTTCAGTCATGAACAGAAAGATTGTACAAACTAAAATTTACAAGTATTTACTGTGTTAATTTCTATTGAAAATCTTTACTTTAATAATAACTTTCAAAAAATCGTTATATAATAAAAAAGAAAAGAAAAGAAAAGAAATAGATAAGAGGCCAACGAAAGAATCCGTCCACTAAATAAAACTCAAAAAGCATTTATAGATCAGATATTACCTTAACTATTTAAATGCTTAAAAAATGCCGTATAAAAATTACAAAAAAACCACAACTTCCGTTAAACGCTGACCGGTAAAAAATAATAATTAAACTGGAATAAACTTAATACTGTAATACTTAAAGAAAAGTTTAAGCGCAGTTTGACTCGCATTATTTATTTTGTAATTTATAATGGCTCGTGCTCGTAATGAAAACACTCTAAAATAACATTTACAGTTTAAAAAGTATACTTCCACCACATAAATTCACTGCCAAGGTGATTTCAAGATGATCAGAGGAAAAAAACACACACGTGAAGTTAAATGGCCGGTTTAAAATGAAACGGCTAAATTTAAAAGTTAACGACAGTGAAAATAACGTACCGATGACTTGTTTCTGTTGCTGAACATCCTTTGGTTGTTCGGACTGTTTTTCTGCATCAGCCATGGTGTTAGGGGCAGGTGATGAAAGGTGTTAAAAGACTTCCCGTCGGTGTTTTTCCCACGAGTTGGTCAATTTCCATCTGAGAGTTTGTAACCATTTACAGGGTGCTTTCAAAATCAAACATTTCCATTGGTTCATAAATTTTGTTACGATTGATTTTATTGGGCCAAATGATTGGTGACGTCATCAATTTTAAAAGTTTAAAAATCGATAACGTTTTTTAAATTTCAAGAAGAGAATGATTTAATAAATGACAGTTTCCAGCATTATTTGGTTTTACACACTTTTAAACAATAATATTAAATAAACAATGCACCCTCTAATCGGAGAAAAATAATAGAGAGGCCCTAAATAAGTAAATTTAAGCACAAACGCCTCTACAAAAATACTATTTTTCGGTTTACCGTTGAACTACCGTAAAACTTGAAATTCCAATCAAATGATAAAAAAAAGAACTGAAAACCAAAGTTCTGTTTATCCTGGGGCTTCTAAATATTGAAAGTTAACGCTAAAACCCCCATTTTTAAGATTTTTCACCCTTAAGCAGGCGTTAACATGTGATTTTTACAAACCACTTTTAGAACTCGAAAAACTGTTAGTTTTTAATGTAGAAAACAATACAAGTTTAGCAATAATGCCTCTTATGCCTCTGCCTTCACTTCAGCGACAGACAATACACGGAATTCCCAAAATGAATTGGTTTTCAGGAGGTATATTATTATGTAAGCACAGTCTACAGGAATTATTGGAAAAAAGGAACATTTGGTTCAAGAAATTATAACAATCGAGTTTGAAGAAAAAAACAACAAATAATTCAAGTATGTGAAAAATGTATTTAAACATGACAAAGTACAGGCAGTTTTTAACCCAGTACAAAAAAGAAATCCCTTATTTGTAAAGAGAGCAATGTTTCCAGAAAAAGCTCAATTTCGGCACGGCATAATTTTCTTGCCATTTTATATATATACTTTTTTGATTCTGGAATCATTTTATTTCCAATTAAAAAAGATGATTTTTCCTTTTTCATATTGTTTTACCTTAACAGAATAACTTCCTTTTTTTATCTTGCCAAGCAGATAATGAAAAACTTCTCTCAAAGTGAAGTTCCTTCAAGCCATCATATTTTTTTGCTGTTCATTCAAAGATGTGTTTTTAAATAAAATGGAAAACCTTTCTTGGAAATTCAATTAATTCAATTTTTTCAATTAACAATTCATTATTTAGGTGCAACATCTGATGGATTGCTTTTTTCTCCTGCTAATAAATACAAAATGATGTCAATTGTTCTTTTATAAATAAGTTTGATTTATGCTTGTTCACAAAACCCACTTATGACCTATAGTAAATTATGGATTAAAACTTTTTTCTCCCTCCACGTTATTCTGGAAAACTTTTTTCAATAGAATTTTTCACCCTTTTTAGCAATACTCTCGTTTGTCTTATATTATTCTTTTAAGTGTATTTCAGCAAGATAGTTTTTTCTCCTTTTTTCAAATTTAAAAATACAATTTCTGACCCGGAGGAATTCAAAATTTACCCATTTGAAATATTTGCCATGGCGTGAAAGAAGAAAATACCACAAATAGCAAACGAGAATATTTTTTCTGTACGTGGTTCTTTCCAAAATAATAATGGAGCTTTTTTTAAGTTGATTCTGCTCATTTTTGCCTCAAATTCTACTAAGTACGATTAAGACTCAAAACTACTACACTCGCAAATGGTTTCCTACGAGGTGGCAAATAATTATTAAAAACATTCTAATGGTTTCCTCAAGTTCTAATATTTCAATTGTTAGTTTTTTGAAACAACATAAGCTTATTCGAATATTTACGTCTAAATTTCATCAATTTGCATCTTTCTGTTACATTCACCATTTATATAATTGGGCATGCGTGAGATTATCAGATAATTCAACACCACCTAATTTCTTTACAACTTACAAAACACGTCGCAGGTTTTGAGTCTTATAATTATAAAGTGACAAAAAATGCGGTCCTGCTGGTTTTTTTTCCTTTAAATTACGAAAAGAGTAAAAAAATTAAGCACGAAAAGAACACGATATTAGCATGCCAGCACAAAAGCTCCAGAGAGCGAAAATAAAAGGATTAGAAAGAAAGTAAAGAAAAAAATAATGTATTCCTAAATTGGCTTTCGGGTTCATTTCAACTAATTAATAAAAAAAACATCAAACTCTTCATCAATGGAAACTAAAGTAAAATAAAAGGGGGAGAAAAAAACGAATAACTCCTAAGTGTTGTCACTAACATGCAATAGTGATGTTATCAGATGATGATGTACACGCAGATGGGAAACTTCTTGGTACTTTTTGCTTAAGCTGTGCTCTCGGTGGTAGTATTCGAAACAGGCTGGGCGTCCTGCTTCACCTTCACCTCCGCCTCGCTCTGAGAGGTCCTGTTGCCCCCGCGGATGTTGTTGCGGGGCAGGCGCCGGCGGTAGCGGGGGCGCGGTCGGGGGCCGCCCTCCCCGCCCTGGCCCTGGCCGTCGTAGCTCCTGGGTCTCCTGCCAGGGTTGAAGAAGTGCTTCGCGAAGTAACTGCGCAGCGGCTTTCGACGGGGGCGCTGGTTGCGGTTCTCGCCCCCCTCGCCCTCCTGCAATGCAAATCGGATAAGTGGCAACGTTATCCACGCATCAATTTCCATGGAATTTACATTGGCAAAACGTTTGCTTATTTATTTAAATTCTTTCACAACCAACACTTCTATATGGGACATAAATTACATTTTTTCAACAGTTATCCATTTTTAAAGATAAAAGAGCTTTTCCAAATTTAGGCCTTTTTCATTCAAACACTTTACATCTCATTTTCTTTGGGTCAAAATTTGTTTTTCATTATGGTCTTACGAAAGGACCGCAGAGGGCAGTGGCTTCCAAATGAAGCAAGGAAGCAAAACAGAATCGGACGTAACTGCTAAATATTACTGCACAGTATTTTTTGTGCTCCATATAAAAGTTTGTAATGTCGGGGTTGAAAAAACAGGGGGTGAAATCGCCCGAAATCGGATAACAAGCGATCAAATCAAACCTTCCGGCTAAGTTAAATTAAATCGCGTAATTAAAAAAAAATTACTATTCTCAGAATTCGTCGCGGATTAAATTACCAGTGAGTCCTTTAATGCGATCGAGAAAAAATTTTATTCGTCATTTGTAACATCTCTGATTGTATCACTTTACAAAAAGAACTTTCCCACTTCTCAAATTGAATAAACAACTGAACCTTTATTAGGGCAATTCAACAGAAGAGAGAAGTTGAGGACTTTTTTAATCGGAAAATGATCCTTTTTATAAAACGTCGGAATTTCGATGCCTCTCAATTGAAGGGAAAAGAAAAACTCGATAAATTCAAAATGGGGAAAACATTTGGCGAGAATGTCTGTAATTTGAGAAAGAACTTCCATTTTCCAAAAAAGATGTCGCAGGGTGTCAAAACAAACCGCTCTTAATACACAATCGATAAATTCTGATCAATAAAAAAAAATTAAATTAATGCTTGGCCTTCTGAATGAAAAAATCTAAAAATCTGGATGATTACTTGAATAAAAACGCACGTGATGACACTCACCCCGTCCTGTTGCTGCTCTCTGGGAGGTCCACGTGGTCTTGGGCGATAGCCGTAATTGGGCCCGAATTTGGGGCGGTAGGTTCTCTGCTGACCGCCTTGATTATCGTTCTCCCCTTTGTCTGCATTGTCCCCCTCCTTTCCATCCCCCTCGTCGTCCCTCTGCCTGCGGGGCCTGGGCATCATGCGGCGAGGGTAGAACCATTGGCGGTAGCCCCGGCGCTTGTCGGCGGCGTAGGGGGACCCCTTGACGGCCTCGCCGTTGGGCCCCGTCACGTTGGCGGCCTCGTTGCCCTTCTCGCCGACGACCACGTCGAATTCGACCACCTCTCCGTCTCCCACGGACCGAACGAACTTCTTCGGGTTGTTTTTCACAATAGCGGACTGATGAACGAATACATCTTCCTTGGTGTCATTCCTGCAATTCAATTTTGGGATTAGGCATAACAGTCAGCAACATCTTCATTCTGCAGAGACATGATAGTTATTTCAACGTCATGACTCATTTGAATCTAATTTTATTCACAGTGGAAAAACGTTTTCTCTCAGGAAAGCTGTATTCAAATTAAAAATAACAAATAAATGCAAAAGCATATTTTGATGTCACATTTATTACATCCCAGTCAATTTTTTATTAAACCATTACATGAAAATATCGACAGATTTCACTTTTAATGAGTAAAAATTGAGGAATTTTTAAAACTCAAAAAAAGTTCCACATCTCAGCATTATCAATTTAAAGTCAATATTTTATATTTAACAGCAGCCATTTTAATCTAACTTTGAAAGTATATCATTTAATTAATGCTGCACTTTGGCACTTTTATAATCATACAATTGGCCCAAGACATGGAATTTCAACATGTTGAAACATTCAAGTGGTAAACAAACCTGACACTGCTATGTTTTAGTTTAATTAAAACAGCCTTCATTTTGAGGTGAGTTTATGTTCTTAAAGACAAAAATGTATTACACAATGGGAACTTAGTTAATCAGAGAGAATCTCATTTGATAAAACACATGCCTTATATATGGAGATTTAATATTAGCATGAAAAAAATTTGATTTAATAGGAATCAGTATGCATACCACCCAGAATGATAATTTGTAAAAGTGGACACAGTCAAGCATTGTTCGAATGTAAGCTTTGCTTATAATAAGGTCATTAGCCTTTTTTGGCAAAAAATGGCACCTTAATAACTTCAAATTTTTTACAAAATTTGATGAATGAGCTTACCTGTTAATAAAACCATACCCGCTCTTGACGTTGAACCACTTAACGGTCCCGGTCACTTTATTTGCTGCAAAGAAAAGACCTATTTTGAAGAACGAAAGAGTCCACAAACACAAATGTGTTTAAAATGTCGGCATTTAATTCGTTAAATGTAAAACAGAGTCCCGCCGAAATTAAAAGACCCGCAAAAACGAGAGTAATGGCGCTGCGTAGTAATCGTCTTGAAAAAAATGCGTGAGAGTAACGAAAACAGAGAGACTGGCACTAATTGAATTTTGAAAAACAGATATTCGATTCTGGTTAATCCGGCAACCGAATTAATCTATTTTTTCTGGAATAAAGGTCAATTACCTTCCGAGGCGCACTATCGTTGCACGCATTCTGAACGCATTACATTAAAAAAATTATACGAAACAATTCCAAAAAGCAGCACCTGATAATGTTTTACAGGACATTCGAGAACATCTTCATTCTCATAGAAAATTTACGAAATACGCCCATCGCAAGGTCGCCAGGCAAAACGCCCTGGTCTTAAATGAGAGCCGTAACGCTCAAAAGTCTAAACTGAGAGAAATCATCCCGTAAATAGCATGTGAAAATAGGATAAAAAGATATTTATATAAGACCTACACCGAATAAAAGATGCGAAAAGAAAAGAATCCCATGCACGTGCCGAAACAAGATGGCGTGCCCAAAGGGATACATGACTCGACGAGTGAAACAAAAAAACCTACTTATATCATAGATTTAGCGGCGAAAAACTTACCAATGACTTGCTTTTGTTGTTGAACAGCCTTAGGTTGTTCGGGCTGCTTCTCCGGGTCAGCCATGATGTTCCGGGTAGGTGGTAAAAGGTGTTAAAAACTCCGAACCGATCTTACTCCTTCTTCCAGCTTGGTTGAAATCCTTCTCAGCTTCTTCTACTAGTCGGACAAAGTGAATTTACTTCGCCGCCTCTGATTGGTCAGTTTTTATGTAAGGTTAATTTTTATTGGTCTACAGCCAGGATTACGTAATTTAATGTCGGCTTTTTATAGGCTATTATTATAAATCAATAGTATTTTAAAAGAATGGAAAAAGTGGAATTTTTCAGAAAACTGTTTCTCTTGTAGAAATCAACTTTTATTTAATCGCACAGCAGACATTTTTTCTAAAAGAAAATCAGTGCTTTTAAAGCAGAATTTTTTTGCAATTCCCCCGATTTCGATGGATGAGCATAAATATATTTCTCACGCAAACAAAAGCAGAAAAAAGTCGTGGGAGTTCATTCCCACGAGGGAACCAAAAATATAGGAATTGGGCATTTTTCACTAAAGGCTCATATACTGTTGAGGACACAAACGCATGTGCGCCGGATTCTGCTTTCTGAACGCTTGCTATTTTACGTATAATTTAATTATGTAAACGAAATACTATTAATTGTCTTCAGAAAAGAATAATTAAGTCACAGTTGGGAAAGTTCACCGAAAAAGGGGTTTTCCTCTGAACCGAAAGAAAGAAAAAAGAACAGGAAAAATTTGGGTTTGAAACGTGACCTACTTTTCAAGTTATATAGGAAGCATCGCTTTTGGGATGAAAGCAGCAGCTTTCGTAAAATCTTATACAACGGGGGCGGTATTTCACCCCCCATTCCGACAAAAACACTTCCCGCTAATGACGTTCATGGCCAGGCCATTAATTCTAAATGTAAAATAATGTCGTATTTCCAAGAATTTGCGATTATCGAGAAACCACATGCCGCGAAATTCAATATATTTCAAAGGCTTTACGTAAATTAAAGTCAATAATTCGTTTCATTAGTGTTTTGAAATAATATTTTATTTTTGAAACAAGGCGTAAGATTTTTTTGCCTGACACTGAAATAACAGCAGCCTTTTCAAAGCAGTTATTTTAATTTTGTACAGTTAATATATTTTCCTTTTCACCTTTTAGACATATTATACCAGTAAATCAACACAGTCGAAACATTATAATTGTAAATTTGCGTGCTAATATCGTTAATTCAGAGAGCAAAAATTTTAACGGTAAAAATAAATTTAAATAAATTTTGGGAAGTCCTAATTTAAAGAGAAAATTTAGACCCGAAAATAGAAAGAACTTACAAAAGTATAACTGAATGAAACTAACTTATAAAAGATAAAAAAATTATCTTTTACTTAAAAGCATTTACAGAAGGCATTCACTATTTTTTCCTTAAAATGGATTTGTACTTTTATTGCGTGAGTGATTCTTTGCAAAGGAGAGCCGGTAAAAGTATAGTAAAACTATAAAATATGTTTAATAATAATAACAATAATATATATATTTTATTTTCATCTTTCACTCATGGTGTTCAGTTGAGAATTTTTTTTTACGAATTAGCAGTTACTTCTTGAAAACTTTTAATCACAGGAGAATCTTCGCCAAGTTCGCGACAAAGAACCTGTAATATAATGCATTCTTTATTAGGGGACTTTCAAAAGGAGGCTATCGGTAAAGAAAATAAAATTTAAATCGTAAAAAATAGGCCGGAGACGTTTTTTCCGAATATTCATTACGTTTAACGGCATCAAAACCCACCTTGAGTCTTTCCTGAGAGGCAGGCACATTCGCCAACTGCTCCTCCAGTTGTTCTTTTTCTTCTTTTAAAGTGAGCCTCACAGTCGAATCCAGTTTGTCCAATTTCCAACCGCCTTCGCCGTCAAACTGGAGCAGATGAGTGTGAAATTTCCTGCACACCAAAAAACGCGCAAATGTTAAGCTGATAAAAATTCCTCCTTGCAAAAGAAATTTAATTACCAAAGAGATGGCCTGTGAGTGATGGTGAGCAGAGTTATTCCGGCGTCTTTGCAAGCCTGATAAATTCTGCTCTCGACATCTATCGACACGGCCGATGTGCACTCGTCCAAAAGGGCGAACTTGGGCTTGTGATAGAATATTCTGGCCATGGCCATCCTCTGCTTTTCACCCCCACTGAGCACGTCTTTCCAGTCGGCCGAGGCATTCCAACCCCCTTCCCTCTCGACGATGTAGTTTAAAAATACCAAACCTAAACCGGAAACAAATACACTCGAACCGCTTTCCTTAACATTTCTTAACTTCTTAACTTTCCTTAACGGGGGACCCATTTGCGCTCATACCTAGAAATTTTTCCAAGTCTTCATCACAGAATCCCTTCGCTTTCATTTCCTCGACAGTGTCCGGGTAAATGACTTGATCTCGGAGGCTTCCGAGGCTCATGTACGGCCGCTGAGGAACGTAAAACATGTCCCGCAAAACCGGCTTGCACAAGTGCCCGCTGTACACGGGCCACAGACCGGACAGTATTCGGAACAAGGAGGATTTCCCACAGCCATT
Organism: Brueelia nebulosa; assembly: GCA_028293925.1. Classification (NCBI taxonomy): domain Eukaryota; kingdom Metazoa; phylum Arthropoda; class Insecta; order Psocodea; family Philopteridae; genus Brueelia; species Brueelia nebulosa. Next base: position 166,006 of record JAQIBA010000042.1, read on the forward strand.
CGGACCTTAAACAAATTAATGAAGCGCTCTTCATTCCGCTCTATCATGCCACTGTCCTTTTCCTCACCTGTTATTAATATATGTTGGCCCGGTTTAACGTTCAGAGAAAGACTCCGCACGACGACATCACAATTAGGTGTTATTATTGGTACATTGACTACCGTTATCGTTCCATCCATGGTCTCAGTGACGAGTCCTGTAATTATTATTTCCTTGTCACGATTTCCTTTCCAAAGGGGAGAACGCGACCAAACACCCACCCCTCGGAACGGGCCTTCCGTTCTCGAACTCCAGAACGGCGCCATTCAAATTTTTCGTGGTTTTCGATAAATTGGCCGTTGTCCTCACGTAAGTTCCTCGCTTGGCCTCATCGAAGACTCTCAGCATTTCCCCAACCCTCGAAGTGTAGCCGACCAATTCGACGATTTCCTTGTAGGACGACATTAGTCGTTCCACCGCATCGGCACCGTTCATTAATAAGTTCCTCGCGGTTGTCAAATACTGCGTTCTCTCCGAAACGCCTGCGTCGCCGGCATCGGCTGAAACAGCATATCGAGTTAATATAAAGGGCATGGGGGGGAAGCGAGCCAAGAATTTAACTTTTTGGACTTACTTTTGGAGAGAGAAACACCTGCAATAATTGGCAATGAAACCATGATCATTCCAGTCCCTGACCAGACGTACTTCATTAAAAATTGCTCTAACATTACGAACCATAATCGCTTGGCGTAGATTTTGTTCATTTGTTGGGTAAGCTGTTGGTAGGCGCGCTGCAGGAAGTTTAGCTCCACCTAAAATCATATTTAAATCCATAAAATTTACTATAAAAAAAATAAACCCTTTTGCTCGAAAATTCGCGAAACCCCAATCTTATTTGGGAAAAGAAAGAACTACAAGTTTAACTTTTTTGCAAGTGAAGTGAAAAAGAGGACAAACTGAAAACGAATAAAGACTAAAAGAGCAAAAAAAATTGCAATTATGCAATATCTGAGCCACCTTGTGACCTCCGTAGAATGCGATTTCTTCTGCATTCGTAATGATTCTCGAGTGAATGCTTCTCAAAAATCCTTTCCTGTTGGCTTCTTCGGCGACCAATTCTCCAAATTTGGGGCTCACGCATTTCAAAATCAGGCCCGTGCAGCACATGACGAAAGCGGCCAGCAAGGGACCTGAAAAATTAGACAAATTATTTTGAAGTACAACTAATCTCCTTGTTTTATCCGAATTGCACAACGCCATCCGCGGTTGTACCTCAGCCCCTTTTTTGTTTATACCGTGTCAAGGGTTAATTAGCAGAGCCGCTTCAGCAGCCAAAAGTCCCGTTACACTGATTTGCCTTTTCCTTTTACATGTAATTTACCCTCCATTTTCCAAGGACATCAATTTCGTGCTCTCGTGACATCGATGCTATTAACCCGGATTATAATTTTCACTGCTATGCACTGCCGATATCAGTTTGATCTTCATCACGCCGAGGCTTTTTTATGTTAATTATCGATGTACAATCATGTCGGGGTTGGGAAAGAGAAGCAGTGAAGGCGGCTGGGTAAAAGGAAGTACCTGGAATTGTGGAAACTCCCATCTGTCGGCTGCTTCTGGCCAGTGCGAAGGTTATCAGTGCGCAATCCAACAAAGGCTTCGTAATGTGACTGTATAAGTGAGCAACGCTGTCGGTGAATGTGGATATATCGTCTGTTAATCTGTGATCTGCATTTTCTATTCTTCCATCCAGATTGGAGACTCTGTAGTAAATCTGATCGGAGAAGTAGAGTTTGTACGAATAAGCTACCAGTCTCGTTCTGGAACCAAATCAGGCTTGAATTATTCATTTGAATTATGGAAATTTTAAGAAAAATTTCGTTTTACACTGATTCGTGTGAGGACGATGTGGCAATTAAAAACACCGGCAAAGTCCTCTTATGGGAGTATGAAAAAGTATGAAAACTTGACTCGATAAAACGGCCCTCAAAAAGGAATTGCAAATAAACAGTGAACGTTTTCGGTGTGGAACGGAAAGCTCAAATGCTAAAAAATATTTTTTATTCAGAAAAACTGAATAAACACTACAAAAATTAGAAGGGTTTAAGGTTCAAAGGTCCCTCTTGTTCGTTTTAAAGTAAAAAATGAAAAAATTATTTGCAACATTTCCCTGTACAGTAATTAACCGTTAATTTTCCTTATAAATAAGACCTTGCAAACTTTAAAAAGTTTATTACATTATCTTATTTTCCACTCATAATCTATAAAATATTTACATAACTTTTTACTTTTTTTGGCGGATATAAAAATTTGTCCGAATTTGAGGGAATTCGATGGAAAATGCGTCACCGAAACAACATTCATTCGTGTTGGAAGGTCAGAAAGTCAACCTAACTTAACCCTTTGACGGGAACAGCACGAGGAAAAAGGATCGATCATCACGGCAAGGATTTGCCACCTGGCCCGAGTCAGAAGGGAACCCAATCCCTGAAAGTGCTTTGGGATCGATTGGTACAAGGTTAACAAGTCGGTATTTGGCAATATGCAATTCGGTTTGTCGTTACCGATAATTGTCTGCTTTCATTGAAACTTCATTGAAACTGTTTATAACCTGAGAACGCAAAAGTCTGGACTTTACATAAGTGCTCTGCATGAGGTCTTATTCGGATGAAGTCTGGTGGAGGTCGCGAAATACCTAATTTTCGAAGAACTCTGTCCTCAAAAGAGGAAAACCAATCAGTATTCTTCACGCCGAGAGTAATTACACAAGCGAAGGAAGTTCTTGGAAACTGCACCAAGGCAAGGTTCCTAACGTTCCTGACCTGAACCTGTTGCCTTTGGTGGCTGGATTGACTGTCAATTTCCTAAACAATTCTTAATTACGCCGTTTAACAATTAGGCTTTGCTGATAATGTTAAAGTCCTTAGTTATGTAACTGAGGTCATTTCATTTTGCCCTCCCGCAAAATAAATTCAACAGATTCACGCTTTCAAAGTTCCTTCTTTTCAGTCAGCGCTATGTAATGCTCAACGATGGACCACAGAGTAAACAAACTGAATCAACCTGGATCAACCTAGACAGTGAAGTCATTCCGTCTATGGCTTCGCTCTTTTCTTGGAAAAGACTCCGAGCCAGATCGTTTTACTTTCCAAGTCTAATTAATTGGAATTACCTGAAAGGTGGCTAGACAAGTGAGCGAAATATTGCCCAGTAGCAGAGTGAATAACTTTGGCACCCTCCCACGGGGAAAACCAAAAACTTGTGGCCTCTGGCCGCCACTCAACAAATGAATTAATCACCTAACTCATGAGATCTGGGTCTGTAAATTGTTTTTCCTTATTTGTCATCGTCGTTCATTGATTTTGCACTCCGTTGGAACATCGGGACATGTCAAACCCAATTCGCTTTAGCGGGGTAAAGGTCTTTATTTAAATTTAGATAAGCGGCCACGGGACAAAGAACTTACCTGAAGGCCAGAGATATTTTCTTCTCGAGATATCTTATGAGGGAATTGATAAAAGTGGCGGGGACGGCGACGGCGAGCCACTTTAGCAGGAATATAGAGAAATTCCTCACGTCCTTCCTCACTATGTGCTTCACCATGGTTCCCTCCATGGACGCTACGTATATGCTCAAGAACGTTCGGGCGATGAGGGCGGACGTGTGAACGGTGAGAAGGCCCACTTCCGGGCTCATTATTCCCGGGATCATGAGCTTGAGGAGCGTCCAGAAATCGACAGCGAACTCCTTGTTCACCCCCGGCAGGAGGAAATGGACAAACCTCAATATGAGGCCGTTATTCGCCCTCCTCTTGCGCTTGTCCTTGGACTTGGGGTGGTTGTTGTTGGTCTGCTTGGTCATCTCGTCGTCGCTGCTGGTGACCACGGGGGGCTCGGGGGCGCCCACGAATCGCTTGCCGGTTTTCGGTTTCTTTCCATCTTTCTGGATGCACTTCCGAAGGTAGGGGTAGCTGAGCTTGAGGGTGCAAGCCACGAGGGCGACCCCCACCAATCTCTTGGCCAATTCCTGGTTTAGCTGCGGATATTTCGCCGCGGTTTCATTCAAATATTTTGAAATCACGCTCGGCATTTTTTATCACAGTGGACCCGAATCCTCTGATTTTATTTTTCCAAAAGCTTCATCGGATTTTCGCTTTCATCAGCCGTACATTTCCTTCATCAATTCTGAAAACAAAATTCACATCGATAAAGACTTTATCCAACCCCGAACAAACCGCATTACATCTATAGCTCCACATTTCACTATAACATACGAAACACGCAAACAAAGGTCCTTGAATAAACACAACCGGCAAAAATGGAAGTGGCTTTTCCAAATGGCAGTAACATAAGACAGTAACCAACGAAATGTGATTTTATCAATACAGGCAAACCGAAAGCCAATGAATTTATAATAAATGCAATGTTTTTGAATTTTTATAGATAGACTGATTCTCGTCAAGATACAGTATACTGTAATTATTTGTTTTTCTTTGAATATTGGTTTACTCTTCATGGGTTACAGGACTAAATAAACTCCTAATTCTCAACTCACCGAAGTGTAATGAATTTTAAATTTCCTTTTGTAAAATTTATCTGAAATGCCGCAATTCACTGTTTAGAAATAATCGAAAGGCAGTCCTTTGTTTCACCTCCCTTCCCACCTCTTTCATGACGGTTCCCTAATTCACCACCAACATTTTCTGGAAATACATAAGAGGGATTTGACCGGTTCCTTCATTAATAACCTGAGCACGATTGTAAAACCACACTTGAGGTGCAAAGGTTGCAGTATTACAAACAAAATTTTTAAGTGACTTTAACTCGGATTTAAAAGGTGAAAAAGGTGAAAAATGATTCACGCATAAACAACCCCGTAAATATAAATATGATCGGTTATTCTCACTAAAAACGATTCTTGCACGCAAAATTCGTGTTCGGAAATATTATGTGTTGAAGACAAATGGCAATGACAGAATATTAAAAACAAGTCACATAACACAATGGCCAGGGCCCTCGACCGGTTCGCCAAATGGCTGCACTTCGGACTCCGTCCTGCTGTCCCGAATTCGATCCTTTTAATCTCGATCGATATTAAATTATACATTTTACAATTATAAATGAATACGCAGACAGAGTTTGTGGGGAATTTGCACAGTTGTACACATCGATCGGGGGATACCTAAGCTCAGATTCGAATAGCCACAAAAAATATTGCCTCACCATTGTTCAAATAAACACCTGTTTCGATGTTACTTCTACAATGTTGTTTCCCTAATAACCTGATGGGAAAGCTCTTTCATTTAGCAGTGGAATGGATATTGTGTTCCCTTCCTTAAGACATGTAAAGACCATTTATTTTTGAGTTTATGTTCTGCCCTTTCGAAGGGTTTAGTCATCGACAGGTCGGGGCACCGGAAGTGAGAGAAGAAGAGCAGTTTAGGGGGAGATGAAGTGAAGATGATTGGCGCCAAAAGTGAAAGTTGGCAACGAAATCAAAAGACTTTGGGAACAATTCCACACTTAGTGTGCTGAGATGCGAGAAAAGAAGAGAACAGTGCAACTGAAAAAGAAGACTGCCATAAAGTTAAGGCCAAGTTGAAGTTTACGGATTTCAGGGAATGGATTCCTCTGAGGTAACCAATAGCGGTAAAATATATATAAGGAAGAGAAAAGACTAAGCTGAACATTCTTATTGGTTAGATAAGAATTTCGATAGCCATTTGAGTAACTAAACTGGTTAGACGACAGAATCCCCACACCTTCCAACTTTTAAAATATATCCACCCGGAGTGAAGTTTTCTGCAAGAAAGGCAGGGCATTCAAAGGTTTTCTGGTTTGAATCAACAAATCTAACACTTATTACATTATTTCCTCAATTTGTTCCAAAAGTTACAGACTTGGATAAAAATAAATTCTCCTGTGTTCACAAATACTTTGGGTGAAAAAAGCTAAGAAACCTGAATCCGGAAAATGGTAGAATTGAGCCGGGTCAAATGTTTAGCCGAATTCTGGCACAAAAAATACGTCAAAGGTAATTAAAAAGCAACCCCGAATGGACGTCCAGTTCATTAGGTATGCAAGTATGCACCGCATGATTTACCATCCAAGGGTAACCGAACCTTCGAATTAAGGTCTCTGTTTTATTTAATTAAAGGTGATAAAAACAAGGGATAATTTGTGAACCGCTTTTGGTGGAAAACCTTGAAAATATCAATAAAGAAAAGCTAGAGGTTACGGCACTATCTTTTGCTTTCCTCAAAGTGGAAAATCACGGGAAAAATGAACGGAAAAATGATTACAGAAAAGCAGAGCCGGTCGGGGCGAAGTACAGCTTCCGCACTAACAGTCCCACTTCGTCACGTGCGATCGCATTTCCGTATTTCCCGAGAAAACCCGCTACACCGCAGCTGACGGTTCGCAGACGCTTTCCACAAACTGAACAAAACGACCGGAATTCTACCTCGAGATCACCTCAAGACCAAACTCACGAGAATGACTCAATAACTCGTGAGCCGTAAACCAGAAAAATGCCGACCCGTGATTGGCCGCTTACTTATTACATAACTATAATATTATCATAATATTAGTCTGGTTTGGCTATCCCTTTATCCCAAATCGAGTGCGACCCTTAGCGAGCCATCACAGGGAGCGACGGAGGGGCTGTCTTGCACACTGCCTCTCTCCTGTTCGTCCTTCGGGAAGACAGCCACCGAAACTATGCACGAGTCAATTCCTAAAACAGGTCGAAAGGATCGATTTCGTTCAGGCGAGCAGAGTGGCGCTGAACACCCTTTCCCAGGTCTCAGCCAACAGGGGGTGGAAATTGTAAAAAACCAGAATTTATGCAACCAACATTTGTTTAATTATCCTCGTGACGCAGTCAAATGTTACATATCATGGCTTTTAAAAAACCCGTTATATTTGTGCCTGTTTTAAAATAACAAATTTTTTTCTTATTTCGCAGCGTAACCAATTTTCACGTCATAAATGGTCGGGTAAAAGCTCGAGCCGGGGGCTAAAAATCTTGTGAAAGCCATAAAAACAAATCAGTCAGTCATTCTGTTAATGACTACTGGAAGATTTCCGCTCTTTCTTCGCAATCAAATTGTTTCTTTTCTAACGCGAAACCTAATTCGCGTTCAAAGGCAGAAACTGCTCACTCACTCACTCATATTCGGCCTTATCAAGTGAGATTCAGGCCTCATCCCTTATCGGCAAACGTTGTGCCTCCTTCGATGGAGCGCCCTTCCGTTACGTACGACCCTATTTACACAAAACATTCGTCTGATGTCATACCTGTAGCCATAACACTAATGTCTGCGATAAGTATTACGAACCAGATTCTCCAGTTCAACATTTGGACGAGTTGTACGTGCTTTTGGTCCACGCGCCCATTCTCTTATGCATCTCATTAATTAATTATACTGAATGTTGGCATCGCAGTGAATTTGTATTCGTTCCGCGTTTGCAATGCATTTCTCAGAGCATCGGTCTGGTCAGGGGCGACAATCGCCCATTGGGCGGTAACCTCGGCCGAGCAAAGCGCCTTGGGAGTGATGTACTGGCCTGGCAAGAAGTGCAGGTCAAAACCACTCTTGATGGGTTACGACAAAGTGGAAAGGCATGAAAAGAGTTAGAAAGTGAACGTACGAAGCGTTGGTTCAATGAAAGAGTTGTGGAAATGATTGTGAATCTCAAGGAGATGTTACAATAGAGAGCGAAGTGCAAAAGTGAAATTTAACTTTAAAATCCAAAGGTGCATTAGAAGTGATTTAACGAGGAAAAAACTTCAACTGACCGATTGAGCAACCACTCAGATTCAGTGGCCCGAAAGAGCACAGCTAAATTCGGCCTCGTTCAACACTTTCTTTTGGACTCACAATTTTAAATGCTCAAATTAATGGAGGAAACTCAGCAGCCATTAAATCAAATTGTTTGGCGTATTTCACCATGTGAGGTGACCCTGCGGACAAGAGTCTTAAATCATTGTCCAGCGGACTTCCCAGAGGACCAGTTTTTGTCTGTTAAACTTGAAAGAAGATTTATTTCAACTAGACAAGACAGGGCAGGATTTCTTAAAGACAGTAAAAGACGCAGCGATACTTCTCTTAACTGCATACTTTTTACCCAACATCTGAGAGGAGTAAATCAAAATAGAATTTCTCAATTTCCCCACCGCCAAATGGTCTCATTGCTTTATTAACAGTTTTTTAAAAATAAGATTCGTCTGCAGAGCGATTCGCTGGCCTATGCTATTGTTTTGCAATAGGAAACGTGCAAATGATTACAGAGCAGACAATACACGACGTACAATACACTTCGCTTGCAAATAAACTGATACAGAGTGCAGAGCACTGCTTTTGAGCAATGCGCATTTCTGTCCCGCAAAAGCGTAACGAAAAGCAATTATAAATTTGGTTTTCCTGACAAAATCATACGTTATCTAATCCGTAATTAATTAACAATTATTTTCTTAAGAAATGAGTTCAATTGAAACCGTAATTATTACTGCCATTCAAACTTTGATATTATAAAAATTATATAATTCAATATTTATCAATAACATTTCTTTATTTGGGGCACTGAAGGCAAATATTATTAATATGCAGGAAGTAAAGGTTCGCCTGGAAAATAATAAACTGCAAAAGAGAGGCCCATAAGATAGAAATTATTAATAATGAACAAAATATGCAGTCATCGATTAAAAATGATGACGATGATGATTGGTGAAAAAAACGATAATTCCGTTCCTGCTCAGTATTTATGTTCCACCATATTTATGACGATGACTGTTCACCATCTGAGGCTTTGTACACATATTAAGAAAATGTCAAATGGTAACCGACAAAAGGCACTTTGGCTTAACCAAAACCGAAGTTGTTTGTGGTTTGAGTGGTGATTAAAAGAAAAAGGCGACAGCCGCAGTTGCTTGTCAGCATTCACTTTCGTTCAATAAAATTGCAAAATTTTTAATTATTTCCTCAAAGGGAAATATTTTATTTTACAGGAAAAATCCCTTTTTGAAAGTTTACCCGAAAAAGTATCAGTGGATAACAGCGAAAAAATTTATTTAAGGAAAATTGCTGAAAATTTTTCGCTTTATTTTGATATTACCTTTTTAAAATGAAATAAATCATAGAATTTATAAGTTTTAAATAGACAGAAATTGTACTGAACATCTGTACTTATTCTCACTGAACAACTCCGCTATTACCTTGGCCAAGGTCAAATTTTATTTTTTAAGGATTCTCGCGTGCAGGTACGCCAAATTAAAACCATTTGTGTCCCGACGACTGCATCACGAGAGAGAAATTAATCAGTAAATTTTCAAATGAGGTTCGGCTGTGCAGATTAAAAAATCGGCACAACTTTATAAGAGTAATCATTTGAAACTTTCACTTCGCTCATTCTAAAGATTTACCAGAATAATAATCGAGATAGCGCGTCCGCCTAAGTCGCAACCTGGGAAATCCAAATGTCCCAGTCCGGGACATATTTGCGACTGAAAGGCACCAACCAAAGGGACATAAATCAGCCACGAATTCACAGAAAAATGTTGGAAATGGCGATGGAGTCTGAAGCAAGTTTGGGAGGCTAACCAGAAAATGATTTTCCTGTCAGGCCGTTAAGTGGATTTGGATGCCCGAGTAAAAATCCCACTCAAGACAGTTTCCAGTTTGGAAATGACGATAACATCTAATTCGTCCACATTTGGGGCGGACATTCATTGTTGCGCCAATTCCATTTATTGGAAAACACATTCACTTTCACACGTCAAATACAATTACAACTCAGTCAATGAAATAATTATAATAAATTTAGCATAATGTTGCACCCCACTAAATAATAAATAACTTTACAAACCTTCGAACCTGTTTTCATTCATTTTATTTCTCAGGTTATTCGCGGAATCCCTCCAACTCTGAGGATGCATTTATCCTAACCATTTTTTAAATTGCATTCTCTTTATTATTGGCGCCATTTTCAGGAAGCTTTTTAAGTGGGAAAAAAGTTGTTCGACGAGACTCTAATCCCGTGCCCGATTATATATCTTATTAAAACCAAGTAAAGGGGGAAAATAAAAGTGTAACTCATGGTGAGAGGTCCTTGACTTTCGAGAGAAGCGCAAATGGCGGACCTCGTTTTCGAGCGAAGGAATCGCGCCACTCAAAACTTGTTTTCTAGTGACCTGGCCACTAATTCCATTGATAACCTTGCATAACTGTACAATGCATTCTCTTTCGGCCGATCCCCTCCCCAACACACACAGAAACATCGTTTAACCGAAAAACCATAATAATAAAGAAAGAGAATAGTTATCACACCTCAAAAACTCTCACATAATGCCTATTTATGGGTGCATTTGGGTTAGTGAGAGATTCCTTACAGAAATGACTACAAATGGATATATCCCCACAGTGAAGTCAAATAAAAAAAAACAGAATTAAAAAACACTAATGATTGTCTTTTTCTTCCGTAAAAATTGATTCATCAAAAAAACAAACCTACGAAGAATGAAATTAATTTGATGGACATTAAAATGTCAGCAAAAATATTTGTCATAATAATTTTCCCAAACAATTTTAATTTTCAGTCTTTCAATTGTCCTGCAATAAAAAAAAGTGAATTATGACCTTGGCCGCTACAAAGAAATTATCAAAATTTTGCAAGGATAAAAATTTCATTGGTGACTGTCTAAATGAAAACTACAATGAACTGCCAATTCAAAGCTCAAAGGTCTTTTTTAAGATTAAATTATGATTGAAATCATTTCCCTGGTTTCTCTTTCATCTGCAATTTTTATTCTACAAAATAAAAAACAATTATTCATTGTAAGTCTTTCATATGCAACTTTCATTTTGAAAAGTATATTTTTAGAAACCTCTTTTAAAGAATTTTAAGTTTCAAAAGCTCATTCTTATGCTATTTTTCACTTTCTAATAGTGTTTCTAATCACTATTCAAAACTTTCTTTAGAAAACTTCATTTAAAATTCAAACTTTATGAAAAAATACATATAAAACACTATATTTGGAACAGTTACTAATATTCTAAATTTAGAAAAAAAAACTTAATAAACAAAATATGTTTTGTAAATCAATCAAATAAATTAATTAATTAATTTAGAAATATCAAAAATAACAACCGTAGCTTTTTATTAAATTAAGGTAAACACATTTCTTCCCAAATCAAAAAAAAGGAAGCTGATTACAGTATGTGTGAAATAAAGAAGTGGGGTCTAAAAAAATATAGATTGGGGTGGAATATTTCATGACAGGAAAAAGAAAAATATCTATAAACAAAAAAAAGTCAGACTGAAAAGTTTTCCAATTAATCCAATTATCTTTATCATTTAATGATTTTTTTTTACAAATATGAGTTATCTCTCTGCAAAAGTCAGCTAATTCAAAACATGTGTGACACATCATCTGTATATGAGTAATTTTAATATAAAATATATTTCAAAAAATAATTTTTACTGCTAAATAAGAATTATTCTGAGTGACCTGTGATTTGGGGTTTTAAATTTTTAAGCTTAAATAAAATAAATATAATTTAATGATTAAATTTATTAATTAAAAATAAATATTCTAAATAAAATAATTAAGATAAAACAATTAAAGTTTATCAACTTAGGGCTTATTAATCATTTACTGTTATTTTGAAATTATCAAATTTTTTTTGAATAAATATTTGTGATTAATTGGAAATTAAATACAAATATTTATCTCACAATTTTACTTGTAGAATGGCAGAAAATATTTATTTGGTAATAACAAAACTGAATTTGAAATTCATAATAAAAACATACCTCGTATAAGTGGCTGTCACGAAGAGTTCCATGTAATTGTCACTGCGAAACATTAATGACAATCAGTTGGAAATTGAATGAAATGATCGCTGCGGCTCATCTTTCGCTGAAATGATTCACATTAATTTTTGCAGTAATAAATACACGTTTAATGTCACCATATAACATTCTGCTTAAATCCAGGACACCTTATTTCTTTCATGTTCTCTTTTAAGCACAAAAATACTTAAAAACTCCTACGATAAAGTTCATACGGGTTCCCTTCTACTTGGCAATATTAACCATTGCCAAAATAACAATGCAGTCTGGTGCCACTTAGAAGTGGCAGCAGTAAACAGAGACGTTGCGTTTGAATTTAAATTTTTATAATGGAAACTCGGTTTTTCCGAAACTTTACAATGACAGGTCTTCGACTACTATTACTACTCTCTTATATTGCAATTATTTTCAATTTTCTCCAATATAAAACGGCAATAACAGGTAAGAAAATTCGAATTCCTTCGATTCGAGTATTTGAAACATTTTAAGACTCATACCTAAACAATGAACCGAACCATTTGAACGGATTGCGATTAACGGTTTTCAGAGTACTCAGAGCCCTTGATTCCTAAATTTCCTAATTTTATGTTATATCCAGACATACTTAATTTCAATATTATGAAAGCGCCGTGCCAATTTGGATAAAAAAATCTCCTTACCAGAACACTGACGAAACTTTGGTCCCTTTTACGATAATTAGTCCTTTACTCTTTTTCGTCATACTATATTTTAGTTTTTGGCCCCCCAATAATTTACTGATCTCAATTAACAGTTAAGGTTCTTCATTTAAAGATGTTTTTTGACTTACAACATTTTCATTGCTTTCTAGGGTGAATATTTCAAATGTATTTCATGAGTTTTTTGAATTTAATAATTAATTTTCATCTATACATGGAAATTTATATACATAAAGTCTTGAATGAAGAAATTCAGTTCCAGAGTGTTTCAAAGAGGGTTTGCCAGGTATGCCAGTAATAAAAGTTCGCCAACCTTTGGTTAGTACAGTCAGTACTGTTGCAATCAGTAAATTGAGTGATGAACTCTTCCTCCCAATTAGAAACACCCTCAGGTAGTGTTAATATGTAGAGCCATAAAGGCATTTAATTCCAAATTATGAACCAATGAAAACTTAGCAAGGTGCAAGCCAACCAAGGAATCTTGTAAGTGATGTTAGAATTGTGCTCCCATCACCTTATTTAAATGCATCTAAAAAAAAAGCCAAATACAATCAATATAAACCAAAAGTGATATAATGAGGAAGTTAGTTTTATAAAAAATTGTAAAATTTTACAGGGCGTTCTTTAAAAATCATTACTATTGAATGATTAAAACTGGATGTATTAAAAACATTTAAATAGAAGTCTTTAATTGACTTGTTCATTGCATTTGGTACCTGCTGCTATTCAATCCATAAATATATTGCAAATAAACAACTAATTTATAAAAATAATATATATGGCTAATATTTTCAGTACAATAAATGTCAAAAACTGGTTGGCCTGGTGATACCTATAATACTGTCAACTGGAAAACATTACCTCAATGAGAAAATAACTTCATACCATCATCACAGACTCAAATCTGATTCGACGATCCAATCCCCTTCCGGGTGGATGGCTTCGCACCATACTGCAATATTTATTAGACAACTCCATCACAGACTCTTACTCAAGTCACCTGCATCCATAGAGTTGACAAAGGCAAGCAGTAATGCAAAACAAAAAACGAAACTATTTTCAACGCTATACACCTTTGCTTTATACATTCTCGTACTCTCTCGTACTCTCTCGTACGCACTTCAAATGTATTACCATTGGAACCGAGTTCCAGGCTATACTTTAAAGCATAAATGCAACACTTTCATTTGTGAAAATATGAGCAAACGCGTCATCACTTCACTCGTCCCACTCCATTAGGACTGTTCCGGGGTATTCGACCGCTTTCTCTCCCGCCTGTCGTCCCTGTCGCGATTATGCCTGTTCCTGTCCCTATCATCACGTTTATTGTGCCTCCTGCTGTCCCTGTCCCAGTTTCTGTCCCGATTGCCCCGCCAGCTGCCCCTGCCCCGCCTCTCCCCTCTGAACCCCCGATTAAAGTGCCGAACCTCGCCGTCGTTCCCGTCGTCCTCGTTCGATTTCGACGCGAACCTGGGGTCGAAGTTCATGGGGTTCTGTCCCATGGGCCCCATGGGCCCCATCATCACCGACGGGTCGGGCATGCTCATTCCGGGCATCATGAACCCGGGCGCCGGGCCCAGGAGCCCCATCCCCGGAGCCCCGATGGGCGTGGGCAGGAGTCCCTGTCCCTGCGGCCGGATCAGATCTGGCGTCTCGTTGTTCATCATCTGATTTCTGAACAAATCAAAGTCCGACTGAGTTTTTACGTTGGTCAGTTGATTTCTGAGAATGTCCAGTTCCTGCGGGGTTTTGTTGAGTAGGTGCTGGACTCTGGGGTCGAAGACGTTGGTCCCTGCGGCGGCCGCGGATAAACCCAGCTGCGCCAGGAGCAGGAGATTGGCGTTGAGCAGGCCCTGGTTGGGCAGAACGGGTTCGGTCTGCTTCGGGGAGAAGGACTCCGTGGGGGACTTGGGGGTGTCGGCGAGGGGCTGCTTCCTCTGCCTGGGGTCGGTCGGGACGGCGGACTTCTTCGGCTGCTCTTCCTTGGGGTAGACTTCGGAGGAATTAATCCTGAAGAGTCTTCTGAGCCGCGGGTCTCTTTTCACTTGGGGGTCCGACGGGCTCACTTTTATGGAACTGAAGTCTGGCCGGGGTATGTATATGGTTTCCACTTTGTAATTGATGGGAGGGTGTGAGCTGACACTGGCGTCGATTTCGGTGGCGGCAGAATGCACGGGCACGGGTTTGAAGGGAAGTCCGAACTTCCTCATGTCGAAGTCACAGTCACTTTGGTCACCTTGAGCGGGCAAATTCCTCAGATCTACATCACCGAACGGTACGATCGAATCCGCAGGTTTGATTCGTTCATCGGAATCGAATTTCGAGTGAAACCTTAAATCTGAGTCTTTGCACTCAACCTTAAAATTAGCACAGTCATAAATACTCTTTCCGAGCGCGGGCTTTTCGTCGCTGCTGCTCCTCCTGGACGACTCTGGGTTTATTCTGGGGTCCCTCAGCCTCGGATCCTTCACTTCCTTTTTGTCCGGCTCGGAATTGAAATAGTTTATTTTGATCGGATTTTCGATCTTGGGCGGTTCGTAGGAGACCGAGGGAGGTACTGGGGACGGCTTCATTCCAGCATCCAGGGAGTTTTGACTCTTTTTATTCGTCACCTGCCTGATGCTGGATAACAGTTCCGTGATATTTATTTTAGACAAATCAGGTCCATTTAATGCCGTTAATTCGATTTTGGGTTTGTTCGTGGGAGGAACAGAACTCGTGAGAAAGCTGCTTTCTCTGCCGCTTTCGGAATGAAACGTTTTCTGAAAAACATACAATCCCACGCATTAGACATAAACTAATAAAAGGAATAGGATCAAAGTGTTAATTTTCACCTTTTCCGAGTTCAAAGTCTGCAAAACATTTTTCAGGGGACTGTCTTTTTTCCCGTTGTCTTCGTCGTCTGAGCTGTACCAGTTCTCGTCGGCCGGTTCTGGCGAAGGGGTTTTCCCAACCTCGGCTTCGCTTCCGCTTTCGCTTGCCACCGAACTTTTCTCTTTCAACCCTTCGCCTCTCTTCCGCTTTTCTTCCTTTAGCTTCTGGTTCTGCGCCTGGATCCTGAGGAAAAGCTCCTGCTGCTTTTTCGGAAGATGTTTCGGAACCGTAACTTCCGGTTTTTCATCTGCAACGCAAATTGTACAACATTATGGTCATCGGATTATTACGTGAGCCAACCGAGTGGGTAGACAGAGTTGGTACACTGCCAAAGGCAGTCGAGTGGGTAGACAGAGAATAAAAACAGAAATGGAAAATACAGAGTAAAATTTTACAGAAGAGCGAACTGTTTTCTTTATTTTCAAGAAAAGAGTTGGGTCATTTGGTGACGAAGGGGAAGTAAAGAGATACAAAGAGGGAGCAAACCTTCTTCGGGGTCGTCGTTAGTTTCAATGATCAAAGGATTTTCTGGTTCGTTCTCATCCGTCTCATCCTCGACATCGGGTTTAATCTCGACTCCGAATTTTTCTCCGTCGTCACTTAATTTGTCCTCCATTACTTCTTTCTTTTCCTTCTTGATAAAATAATTTAATGGCTTTTCATCATCGGAGGATAAAAACTCGTTGGGTTTCTCTATTTTCAATGGAAGCAACATATCTTTGTCCGAGTCGGAACTCTTTCGGATTTCTTTTCGATTTATGATTTTAAATTTGATTCCTCCAAAAGTCCCGTCCTCACTCAGTCGCACAGGATTGTTGTCCGATTTCGACGAGTCTTTCTTTCGCTCCTTCCTCGACGGTTTCCCATCCTCGGAATCCCCCTCACTTTCTTTCTTCTTATTCCTTCTGTTCCTTTTTTCCAAATGCTTTCTTCTTTTCCTTTTATTCCCTTCCATATCTTTCCCCTCTTCTCCTTCCGATTCTTCCGCTCGCTTCCGACTCCTTCTCATGTACTGCTCCGCTTCCTCCTTCCCTTTCTCCATCTTCAACTCCGCTTCCGTCGCCTGCCCCTCCTCTGACGACCACTCATTCGCTTTCCTCTGACCCCCGACATCGCTGTTCTTACTCTGCATCTGCTTGTTCTTGTAAGCTTCCAGCTCCTTCGCGAAGTCTATTGGGCTTCCGGGTTGTAGTTCCCTCTCCCCCTCGACGGAATGACCCGATTCCTGGTAAAACTTCATCCCTTCTTTTGACTTCGTTTTCGGGGAGGCCTTCAGGTTGGGAGGGGGTGAGCAGGGAGGCGTGGTTCGATCTTCTCCTTTCTCTCCTGAAATGACAAAGAAGGTATAGTCCTGGGCATGCTATCTGAAAGCCTGGCCGGAGGTTTGCAAACGTACCTGGATTTTGAAACTCAGGCGGGATGGAGACTTGAATGTCGAAGAGGCTGGGGATTTTGGAGGTGTCCGCAGGTTTGCCTGTGGTCTTGTTGTTGACCATTGTTTCGGCGCAGTCTCGGCTTAGTCTTGGGAAGTCGCCCAAGATTTCCTTGGGGGCGGTCTCCAGGTGCTGCGAAGAAAAGGACTACTTCGTTACTTGCAGGTATCCTTCCTTACCTTGCACATGAGAAATGAAAATAACGGTGCCGAGTAGCAAATGTTTTTCGCTACTCGACACCGAACTGAGGGTGGTTCTAATTTCAAAGTTAGCCTCAAACGAAATCTCAAAGTAAAAATAAAAACTCATGCGGGTAACGAAGCACAAACTCTAGAGTAACAAACTCTAAGAGGAGCAAAAAAATCAAGTGCGCCATGCAAAAGCCTACTCTTTGTCAACATTTTATGGCACACGTATTAATGCATAAAACAAGCATTTCATTGCATGGAAATCACACAAGTACTATGATCATTGCCCTGTGGGACAAAAGCCTTGTCTTGGCTCACATTTATAATAATTCTTGATAGTTTTTCCGGGAGGAGAGTATAATGTATTGGCAGTAAACAAAGACGAGGTGACAACGGGTGCCGGACGTCATTTGAAGGCAGTAATAATGACTCCGGCAACCGCGGCCAAGGCTGAGGGAGGAAGTGGTCCAGGTGGTCTGCGAGGGCCACTTCCTCCGTCTTTTCAAAGGCCTAACGGGGGAGAGATGATGATGATGATGATGAATGATAATTAATTAATCCTAGTATTCCCAATCCTCACCTTGAGCAGAATATCTTTGGAAAGACTGTTGAGTGGATCATGACTGAATTTGCACTTCTTCCCGGAGTAGCACTTTAGACCGGTGTGGAAGAACTTGCAGGGAAATTCCTCGTGGAGGTAAAGACATTTGTCCCTTTTGGCACAGCAGTCCATTAGGTAAAACTTGCATAGCTCCATTTTTTTTGGCGGGCACACAGCGTGAGAATAGAAGCAATCGGATCCCTAAAATCATATCAAAATGGTGATTAATTACGGGAATGAATGGATGTTCGAACAGAGAAGGCTTTCAAGGCAACTCTCTGCTTCATGATAATCGGCTGGGGAGGGGAGGGGGGCGAGATGGGAAACTGAAAGGGGGTGCTGCTCATATTTTTCTTGCGGACGTATGAATATGGGATTTGAGAACACTTTCACTTGGCCTCCGAACATTCAAAGAAAATGGCGTCGTACTTACTTTGTTGCAATTTCCCTTCATAAAATTGATGCAAATCATGTCGGAATTGTCCATGTCTTTCCTGTTCTTCCCCTTTCGTTTCATTTGCAATCTTTTTTTTATCTCCCTGTCTTCGCGGGTGTTCGACTTAAACCCTCTTTTATCTTTTTCTCTCCGCCGCCTTTTTTTCTCGTCCCTCTCCTCGAAGTCAGACTCGTTCTCGGAATTTTCATTAAACTGCCAATTGGGATCATTTATGGGCTGCTTCGCGGACCAGACTTCTATCTGGTCCAAATTTATCGTGGGGCTGGCGCCCCTGATGCACAGCCCCAACATCTCGTCTTCGTCCACGTCTTCCTCTTCGGCCCTTTCCTCCCCCTTGCTCCCCTCAACTTTCCGCTTTTTTTCCTTCGCGTTTTTATTTTCTTCAACAGCTTTCCGCTTACGCCGCCCATCCTTATCGCTTTCCCTCCTTTTTTTAGCATCTTTCCTATTTTTCTTCCTTTCAACGTCCTCTTTTAGCTTTTGCAAATCTTTCTCAAAGTCGTTGTCCTCGGGGGGAATGACTGCCGGTTTTTGGACCGGGTTTGCGGCTGGTGGAACGCCCTGCTCCTCTTTCTTTTCCGCCACTTCTTTTTCCAAGCCTGCATTTTCTGAAGGCTCTTCGTCGTCGGATGCTATTTCTCCATCTTCCAAGTCTTCGTCCTCTTGACAACTGCAAAACATAATTTCACTCTTGAGACCAGGGGTGAGCGTGGGACATAAAGGTGGGTTTTCAACGAGGCAATGTCATCGGTGTCTGGTGGGGGCCATTTTTTTATTATCAACAGGCAGTTTTCGAGGGATTTTCAGCCGCAGAGTATGAGAAAAAAACCATAACGTTTCCGAATAAAAATAAACATGCCATCCCAGAGTGCTTCTGGCCTAGGCTATCTGTTAATTCATTCCTAACGAAAAGTAAATAAAATACGGAAAAGCACTTGGTACTATTGTGGGTGTAAAAGTAGCCATTCTTCGGCTTTGGCATTTCATTCACATGTATATGAATAAATGTGAATAGAAAAGAAGTAACAATATAGGGAAAACTGTCAACGCGGATAAATCACCCTGGAAAAGGCAAAAATTACCAATTAAAAACGAGACGTTTATTTTTGCTTGTTGGTTCGTTTTTTTGTTTTAACGAAGAAAGGTTAGGCATATAAAATTGGGGCAGAATCCCAACGGCATCCATTATTTTAATTACTCCCAATGTCCGCGTAGACCGACAAAGACTTTTTCCTCAACCGATTATTTCATTACATTTTCCCTACAGAAAGGAGTTTCTATTTTTTTATTTTTTTACATCCTATTCTTAATTTTCTCCTTGTTTTAGTTTTCAAATTCATTTGTTTCTCATTTGCAAAAGTACCATCAAATTTAGAAGTTCGAACAGATCAAAGTGTATAAAGTTTGGAGCGGAATCTCATTTTGCAATGCTGTTTTTGCCCCCATTTTCTTACTATTTTCCAAATTTCTCCATTAAATTCTTCAGTCAGCAGGATTGGGGAAACGGCATGGAATTGGATGTCTGCCAGGTTATCACTGAAATATAAAGCAGATAGATAGTTTTAAAGGAAAATTTTTAAGGGTAATTTTTTCGGTGGCACTAAAAGTGAGTAATTATTAATAAATGAAAAACTGAGCTTTGCTTAAATGAATAAACCGTCAAGATAATTAGAGG
Source organism: Brueelia nebulosa (assembly GCA_028293925.1). Classification (NCBI taxonomy): domain Eukaryota; kingdom Metazoa; phylum Arthropoda; class Insecta; order Psocodea; family Philopteridae; genus Brueelia; species Brueelia nebulosa. The sequence goes on from JAQIBA010000042.1 coordinate 185,742, forward strand.
TCACACCAAAATTTTTCACTTTTTCTCTCCGCACTTGTTCGAGTGCCTTTCAATTAGAAAGACACTGACGAACGTGCAATATATTTGCTCTAAAAATCAACGCATTGCAAGTCTTCTCGTCAGGACAAACAAGAATATTGCATTCGGTTCATCGCCCTCTCGTACAATTTCTACACTAATGAAATATACCCGAAGAAATGGCTACTATTTATAGATTAGAAAATTATTTTTTTACCAATACGAGACCCAGATAAAACACAACTTAACACGGCTCTGAGAAATAATGGCCATTTTCTGAGTCATTCCGTTTCTGAGTAATTCTTACACTCAGTGAGTTTAAATGCGTATTTCAAGAAAAATTTACGTTCCACAGCGGGACTTTTTACATAAGTCTCCACCTGATTCCTTTTTGAGTCTTCGCAAGCATTTAAATAATCAAAAAATTCATGAAAAGCATTGCTTATTGTCCATTGTTAGGTCGCGTACAAAGATTTTTTGAAACCGGGACACTCCAAAGGTCCTTCTCACTAAGAGAATGGCACAACTTATTTTCGCAATTAGAAACCATTATATTCGGTCTACAGCAGGTAATTGCATACATGCACAAGTTCCTACTCAATTTAATCTTGTCTCTGAGTTACTGCAGGAGAATCGTGCAGGACAAAAGAGCTAATTAATTTTCCTTAGTGATGAAGCGTTATTATTAAGACTTTCCTCAAGGACGGAACCTTATCCACAGCGAGGGTATGAAAGGGATAAGCAAGCAAAGGAAGGGAAAGTATAAGCAAAAGATAGCGATGTCAGCGGTTCCTTAGATTCCAAAGAGAAGCATTCGGTCGGATTTAGTCATTATGTAACTCAAAATAAAAGGCTTTGAGCTTCAAAAAAAGATAAATTACAAGGAAAAAAAGATAAAGGGTTAAGGAAGACTCGTGTGGAAATCTCAAGCACAGCTTCGCCAATAGTCGAAAAGGGAATCCCGAGGACTCCCCTTCACGCAAAGGGATTCTCAAAAAGGAAAACACAAAAAGCCCATTCCGAAAAAAAACAGAAGAAATAGAGTGAATCAAGACAAGGATATCGATTTCATAGTACAAAACCCACAACCTCATTACATGCAACGTCGCAAATTTCAATTAAAACCAGTTTTGTCGAGGTTCTTAATCGATGCTCAAGCACCGCTCGAGATCGAATCACGACACCCGCGTCATTCTTTCCCCCAAGGTCATTCAAATATTGGAAATTCTCAACCAGTTTTATTTTTTTTTACCTGAATTTGTCTGCGTTTGCGAATTATTATTCCATCGAAAACTGCCTCGAATTCGAAAAATTTTTGCAAAAGTGAATTTTTACTTATATAAATCGAGATAAACGTAGACTGGGAGTGTTTTATATTAAACCAAGCCCATTTGAAGTGGGCATTTCAACCATGAATTCGTGAACAGGAGGAACTTTATATTCCTTTCGCGGGGTAAAGTTCGCTGCATTCGGAATTGTGTTCGTTCGAACCGACATTTTCTTTCACGAATGCCTCCCGAAAACCTGAAAACGGCTCAATTTAATGCACATGGGTGCGAGGGTAACCCACGGCCACAAAAGCACAACAAATAGCGATAATCATGATAAAAAAGAGGAGTGCTCTTCGTATGAATGAATTAATAAGTTGGAACAAACATGGCGTTCTCTCCACCTTCAAAATGGCTGATATTAAATTACTGGTCCAACTTTCGACATAACCTGGATTAAAATCCGTGAACCCCAATTATTTCACGAACTCATGATCCATCCCAATTTTTGCCTTAAACCATTGTGTTATTAAATAATTAAAATGTATATATAATATATACAAATTCCGATTAATTATTTGCAAACCTTTCAGTTTTAGTGCCAAACATTTCAGATGAACCTCCACAAGAATCAAAAATCGTCCCTGAGTGGATGAAATTATTAATGAGGGACTGCCTGCAACTCAGACCTAATAATTCCAGCTTGAATTTTTTAAGAAAATAGAAAAAAAAATTAAAACACTGCCATAAGGACGAATCGAATTGCTAGACAATTTTCGATGACTCAACAACGGCTTTCCTCCATTAATTTATAAATCGATGATTATTTTGTTATCTGATTTTTTGTTTTTTCTTTCCCTAGTTTAGTTTCAAAGTAATGCTATAATTTTTCCTACAACATCTTAGGCAAAACAATGACATAAAACAACGACCATTTGTACAAACAACGTTTCTTACACGAATGACGCGTCAAGGAAGTCGGATATTTTTAACAGAGGCTGCAAAATTCTTTTACACTCCCCTCCATTTTCTGATTGGCTGTGCAACTGCTGCGTTGCCAGCTCCTCCCGACTGCTTTCATCCGACTTCGCGTTCGTGCGTTTGCTTTGGGCTTTTCCTAAAATCCGACTAAATCGGACTCATTTCATAGAATTTTTTCGTCTATTTAGCCTTGAATTAGAGGTTCATTTTCTCGTGCAGGACTCAGAAATGCGCCATTGAGAAACGGTTAAACATTTATTAATATTATTTTCAAGCTTACCTCATTTTGGGGATGATTTTTTAAATAAACGACTACGGTAGACGAGTCGGGGATTTACAGTTGAAACATATTAAGCTGAGATCATAAATTAAAGATGGCGGCACCTCACCGTTAAATAACTTTCAAATCTGTAATATTCTGAGATCATCTGTTAATTTTGATCATTTAATGATAATCCTTTCACGTGATTACATGGAAAAGAATATAAAATTTCTTCTAGTGCTTAAAACAATATTAGTTGCAGTCTTTTAATTATAAATATCTCATTATCTATTGTTCTTAGTGTTCGTTCATTGAATATATAGCCCGTATAGAATTATGGGGATTTGCCGATTTTTTCACTCACTACAAATTAAAATCAATGGCTGATCCCAACCGTTCGACGTCTGAAGCCAAACTTATAATCCATATTTCCAGGCAAAGAAAGGTTTTGCTCTGTCAACTAATTTCATCAATAAAAATAAACGCTGTCATTTTTTCATTTCCAGTTCATTTGGCAACTATTCCGTTCTGAATTTTTTATACAAATGCTAACTAAAATATTTCAACTTTCTTAAAATTTTGTATGGGTGGAGTTTTATAAACCGTATTTCTCTTAGTTGTTTTAGCTTAATAACGAAAGAAGTATTTGCGTGTTTAAAATCCTAAAATACATGAAATCATTTAAAAAAATATTTAGATTTAAAAGAGCTCCCCAAATAATTGTAAGTTTAATTTAGTTGGCGGCACTGTTTTCTTCTGCATTTAAAATGGAAGACTAAAATTAAAACTTTCAAGAAAATTGAACAAAAATTTTAGGAAAAGTCGGCAACTGCTAATTAGGTGTTACTAATGCAGGAGTTTATGAAAGGGATATTAATAAAGCTTTCACTGAGTATAGTTTCCACAAGGAAGCGATGTTAATGTTTAAGGAAGAGCTTTTGCGAGCTGAGACTAAAAGTTCTAAAAACCGTTGCTTATTAGAAATGATCAAAATATTTCATAGTTACGGAATATTAGCCGAATTGCTTTTTGATACTATTAAGAGTTTTTCCCTCTGACAAGTTAGGTTTTCATGAGTCGATAGCTTGTGGGTTTTCACCGAGCAACGATTGGTGTGCAAAAACTTAATAATTCACATTACATTGATTATTTTAACAGATAAAAGAAAGGCATCATTTACATCTTTTGTTTTACACATTTAAACTCAATCCCAATTAGCTCACCTAAGTCTTTTAGATGCAATAGTCATTTAAGTATTTTAAAAAATATATTTTTTTATATAATAATTTCCTCAATTTTTTACAAATGAAAATTCCTAATTACAAACAATAATTTTTTACAGCTCTATTTTAGGAATTCATATTTTTTACAAAAAAAAAACAATTCAAAGGGGAAGTAAACAGATGAATAATTGTTAATCAACAGATGCTTTTTATAAATGAAATTTTTCAAGAATTAAACTGATATAGGAATGTACTGTTCAGTTTATAAAATCCATGTTAATATTAAAGAGATTAAAACCTAAATTTGCAGTTGAATGTTCACTTTAAATAAAACTCAAACTAATTACTTTAAATAATTTTGTACTGAAGTCATGTGTCAATTTAATTAATTATAAATTACTAATAATTGTAATTTTTTATTCATAAAAAAACTCAAAGTTAATTTCTCGGAAGTAATTACCGCCACATTTCATCAAACAGTTAACAAAAAATCTCATTTCAAAAATAAATTACCTTTTCTTGTGGTAAAAAAAAATTGAACAAATGTGCAGATTAAAATATGGGTAATTTCTTCTCCAATTCGCAATTTCGATTGCGTCTGCTTTACAAGCTTGGAAAACTAGGAAAACTGCAACTCGATCGTGATGAGCACAGTCGGAACTCGTCTTTAAAAGAGGAATTCGAAAAATGCAAAATAAATACAAAAATTACAATAAAAATTTTTGTTTGAAAAAATTTGGGAAGTTACAAAAGGTTGACTAGAGTAACGCTGAGTTATGGTCAACTAGCGGAGATAAAGGCCCCACACCCCCGTCGTGCTTTCTAACTCTTTCTATTTCATAATGCACCTCGACGGAGAGACCTAAAACAGATAATTCCTTCAGTCCCGTTGCTGTTTCAGCGCTAAAAGTTGAAAAAACCAAATACCTGACTGTCGTCGAGATGTGGCTTTCAGTCCGGTGATGTTTGAATCCGATGGGATAAATTCAGCAACAAGCAAAGCGCACATAACCAGCATGGCGCCGAAAACAAACGGAGGTCCCGGAATCATCTGAGAAAACCAATCCATATTAAAATCAATCCTTCCAATTCTGCCACTAACATTAAACACTGTCACCTACTTTTTGGCTACTTTCAACATTTTCTATTGATTTATTAAAAGTCCCATAAGTATTTAATGATTTTCCGTCTAAATCGACGTGGAATAAGTAGAATATTACTCCGAACATGGCGGGGCCCAACCCGTTGCAAAGCCCTCGCATACCCGTAACCATTCCCTGCACCAGCCCTTGCTTATCTGCCTCTGAATGCAATGACACGAATGCGCTAATGGCGGGATATGTGATGCTCGAAATGGACGCGAGGATTCCAGCGGCCCACATCATCCTAAAACCAGCAGAATGTTAAATAAGTCCTTTTCTTTTCATTACACTCTGCGGAAGTGTTAAAGTATTAAAACATGCATTGTTTTGGCTGTTTGGCAACGCATGGGATCTTCAAGGCATTGCCAAGTGGCGGATCGATGAAAACTCACCACAGCTGAGATCCAAAGCCATACCACATGAGCTGCAGCATCTCGAACAACAAACCGACCATTATTGTGCGTTTGGGGCCGAGAGAACGCATGGAAAAGCACAGAAGAGTTTGTGCAGCCACGGAGAGTATCGAAATCACGGCCACGTACACTGACACGTTAAATTCAGAAAAGCCGATCACCTGCGGATGGAATCCAAAGTCATATCCTCTTGTTCCTTTAATATCCTCTTGAATTCTTAAACTTCGTTACTCACCAGTCTGAGGTAAACGAAAATGCAAGAGTATTGACCAGCCTCTGGCAGGTATGAAAGAAAAACTGTGGTACACAACATCAGAACAGTGTAATCCTTCCCTACCTTCCTTAAAGCCTGCAATCATTAAACACATTATTATTATAAGCAAGCACATTTACACACAGGCTTCCTGTAGTGTGTACAATTAGAAAGAGTCAGCAAAAGGTAACCTGAAATGGATCCGCCTGTTCCCAAGAAATGAATGGGCCCCAAGACGAAGGCCTGACTTTTTCAGGCAAGGATTCGGGGACGGCGACCAAAATGAAGAGGACATCTAGAATCGCTATGGCCGTGGCCACGGTAACGACTAGATTGGTGGAGTATTCAGTCATCAAATACGCGCCAAGAGCTGGACTAAACACTAGACTGGCAGCGAAGGTAGCGGAAACCTTGGAGAAAATAATAATACAATTACCCTTTTGTAAAAAACCCCACCAAAGAAAGAAATGAAATGAAATATCCTCAAATTTTTAGCTGCATCCAAAAACCAATAAGCAACAGAGCAAACATAAACTCTACTGCTGACCACTTTCCTTTGAGAAAGAATACGAATGAAGGCAGTTAAGGGGCCAGCAACTCTTCCCATTGTTTATTTTAGTACTGCTTTGAGGGAGTATCAAAATGAGGATATTTTCCAATCCACACTCTCTTTGATGATTTTCTCTTACTTTGTCTTTAACATAAGTCCAATACTCACTAAGCCATAGGCCAAACTTCTCTCATGTTCTTCTGTAACATCTGCTACATAAGCAAAAACAACAGAGAAAGTGACAGCAAATATTCCACTTAAACTGATCAAAGCAAAGAACCACCATGTGTTAATTGTCATGAGGGGGATTGGGGCACAAGTGAAAAAAACAGTGATTAATAAAAAAAATTTGCGACCCCATATATCTGACAGAGCTCCAATGAGTGGTGCACTCAAAAATGATAAAAATCCTTTTATACCCATAATGATTCCATTCATTAGAAATGTGTGATCTGGAAAAGTTTCATTTAGTACCTGAAAAAGACCAAAAATCATCATTAAGGAACTGCCAAAAAATGCTGTTAATTTCAATAAAAAAATTATGAATTAACTAATGACAAATACTTACTGCAATTATGGGAATTGTAAGAAGTCCCCAAGCAAAAAATTCTAAAAATATAACAACCAGTGCATGATAAACATTGGGATCTCCAATCCCTGAAGTCTGAAACAAAAAATAACAAAACAGTAGTCATTTTGTGGGAATTTAATTTAATACAAAGAAAAACATTTAAAATTACATAAAAGACCAAAATTAAGGAATCAAGGCATAAGGATGTCTAATTTTGGAATTAAAATTGAACAGGGGATTTCATTAGTGAGAGAAAAAGAATTTTCTCAAAAAACTGTGCCTTTTAGTCTGAATGTAACATTAAAAATCATGCTTTTTAAGATCTCAATCATGGCCATGAAACACTTTAATACTCCTCATAAGTGCTTCCTACAGATCTATTTCCTAAGGTTAATCAATTGCACTCTGCAGAATCTGATAAACTTTTACACACAGTTTTACAATTAGCATTTTTAATAGGTTTGCACAGCTGGTTTTCATGAACACAAATTCGGCTTTTAAATAGGAAAATTAAAAGAAACACTAAATACGCATAAATGTTGGCCTGCTTATTTGAATATAAGCAAATAGGTTGATCTAGGACGTCAAGGCATCAGAAATGAGAAATGACCGTTGTAAAAAATTTCAAAAATCGAAGGCCATTGATCCGTTTTTTAGATTTTTATTTCAATAGTGTACTCACCGTCATGACACCGTCGTTTAAAATAGTTTTGCGACTTCTTATTATCATGCCCATAAATTTCCTTGACACCTTTACTGGTATTCTCATTAATTACGAGGCTAACAATACGTCGTTTTATATCGAACGATTAATAATTTGACCCAACATCTCAAATAATAAATGCTCCATGGTATCCATTTCCTCCGCAACAAACACCGTAGCCAACTACCTTAGGGAGTCTGCTGCCCCGTTTCATCAGATCTTGGCAACGCCGAAGCCTTCGAGAGTATGGACCTTTGAAACGTAAATGGTTGTAAATGGTTAATAACGTAAAACTATCATAAATGGTTGGGTAATTTGTTCCACTGTCTACATATTTTTTCTTTCCTTTGCTTTTCGATAACCCGCTTCTCCCTGAGGGTCGCGGAGTTTTTGCGGAAATTTGTCCGCCTGCTTAGAGCCCGAATGAACTTATAAGTAGTTTAGTATTTAACTTATTACGCTATTCCTCCTGCCCATACATTCAAACTACAAATAAGATTGTGTGCAATTCTGCTTACTAAAAAGGTAAAAGTGAAAAATGGTATTTCATAACGGAATGTGTAACTTACCTCTGGAACAAATGCAAGCGAAATATAATCTGGAATTGTTTCCTTGGTGTTCAACTTATGTACTCAAAACAAAACACAAACTTTGTATTTTTTTTAAGCGTTTACAGTTTGTAAATTTTTTCCTTTCCGAAAAACCAACCGTCATGCAGAACAATTCAATAGCGAATGAACCTTAAAAATGCGCGAACTTTGAAATAAGTGTAAAAACTGGCAGCACTGTAACTGAAAGCAGTGTTGCCAAATAAACTGCAGCCGCTTCGCGTGATTATGGATTTTCTAATGCCACGATTTCTACTTTTCATCTTCAAATACGTAAGAAGGTGCTACGGACCATGCAAATGCAATGGAGTAAGCAAATTTTTACGTTTTGTCAGTATTTAAGATGGACTGATGTAAAATGGCGTTGTTTATTTTGGTTTTTCTAATATTAAATAATTGTATTCGTAATTTATTAGGTAAAATTTTGTCATTAATCGAACTTCATTCAAGTTTTGCATGCCTGTGGAAATACTGTATTATAGCAGTGTCCGCCAAAAAGTATTAACATTTCTTTAAAAAATTTTTTTTACGAGTTGACCCTTTGGTAGAAAAGGATTTTCTCTCTCAGAAAATGCAGTTGAATTTCTTCTAACAAATAACATTAAGCGAGAGGTTTTGTATTACCATGTGCTTTTAAATTAATTTATCAAATCTGTTGAAAATTTTCAAAGTTTTTAAAAATAAATTTAGAATTATAGGGAAAGTAAAACATGAGAAAAATAAAATTGTTTAGATAAAACAAGCCGCACAATAAGACAATGTCAATGACTTCGATATCAAATTTAAACATTTATTCAAACTCTTTCTTCGGTAAACTTAAAGAATATCAAAAAGATTGAATAAATTTAAATAAGTAACGCTAATTTCTATTATTTTTCCACAGTCAAATGTATGATTATTGTCAGTCAAAGAGAATATGTTTGTTGTTTGTGGACTCCCTAAACCCTTTTCTGTTTTTTTCAGGATCTGAAGACAGTCAGAAAGATGTGCTATATATAAAGTCATCAGCCATCACTGGTGATCAGAATTTGGTTTATTACAAAGTTGATGAAACTCTTAATTTAACTTGCATATTCATCAGTGATTCCAAAGGGCCTGATGTGGTTTTGGAATGGGTTGTACAAAGCAAAGCAAACAGCAGGTATTATTACAATTTATTTTTTGTGTTCCTTTTAGAGTATTAGGTTTCTCCCAAATGTTTTATTTCCTGGCAAATAAAATATTTAAAAAGCATCTTCTAATGCTGTCTTCTTTCAAACAGCCATAAACAATTCACGTACCGACGTGAAGCAAACGTCATCGTTCTTATCATAGAAAATGTTCAGGAAAGTGATTCGGGCGAGTACAAATGCAAAGCGGTGCACAACGGCACTCCGTTCTTCCACTCGGAGACTTCCGTCAGAGTCAAAGTTAAAAACAGTAAGTAAAAGTCTGTTCAAACTCCACTACGATACTCACTAATAACGAAATGTCTGTCTGTCAATCAGAAAAAAAAGAATGCACGGACGTGATGTTTCAATGCTCCGCGGGGATTTGCATCCAGAAGAGGTACACTTGTGACGGGTTTCGGGACTGCCCGCACGGAGAGGACGAGTCCCCCAGTTACTGCGGTCCCGGCCACCCCTGCGACAACAAACTCATGTGCCCCGACTACAGGTGCATACCCTTCACGTGGTGCTGCGAATCCCATCGAGAACCCAATTGCACTACCAAAGTCAAACACAGCTGCTGCACCCACGTCGAGAAGCTGAGTCAGTACCCACGTCCCCCTCACCCTCAAAGCCAGCAACCCTCTGCTGACGGAACCTTTTTCTCTTACAGCTCGCGACGTTGACGGCGACACGGGATTCCAGTTTGAGCAGCAAAGGTTCAGTGACATGGGATTTCTGCAAACGACGGTGTACACTGTAATAGGTGCGAGCTTTTGCTTGTTTTGCCTTGTGTTATCGAGTTTCTAATACGGACATCGGTTTCAGGTTGTGCCATGGCTTTTATGTTCATAGTAACGATAATAGTTATTGCCATCTGTCGCGTTCACGTGAGGCGAACGCTTCTTTCAAGATGTCCGGCCGCGGCGAGGCATTTGGCTCTGGGGCGCGGGGCCAACGTTCACGGCAACGGCCTCAGCGCGTGGTCTTTCTACGACCTGGACCTGTACCTGAACAGGGCGGGGTTGAACGGAAACGATCTCATGTCCGTCAACCCCTTGCTCGTCACCTACAACATAAACAACGGGGTGCAGTTCGTCGGCCGCCCCATCGACCCTCCCCCTTACTGCGAGATCGTCACCTCCCCCCCCAAGGAAGGCCCGCCTCCCCCCTACGCCTCGCATGAGAACCTCTCCCCGAACCACCCCGAAGAAGCCCGACATCCCCCTGAGCTGCAGCAGACGGAGGCGGACGCCCTCCTGGACGGCGGCCAGGAGGACCACTTGGTGGACGTCCCCTCCACGGCGGCGGACACTCGCTGTGCGTCCGAGGGCGGGGAGGGGTGCGGGGAGGGGTGCGGGAAGGAGCCGGGGTTGAGTTGTGATGCTAGTCTGTACGCTAACAAAGAAGTGGAAGAGTCAAAAAACTGCGGGGTGAGCATTGTGTCAGTGGAGAAGACCGATTCGGAGGCGGTGGGAGGTGTGAAATTGCACGTGGGGGAATCGAGTTCCCACGTGTCGACCGAGTTGAATGAAGTGTCGAAAGGAGCCGTGAGAAAATTGTACAGTTCGAAATCGCTGGACAATAATTTCAGGAAAAAAAATAAGACCTTTTCAGTGCACAGTAAATATTAGTCCTCCCAAAGCGGTTTTCGCAGGAGGAAGTTCAATAATTAGACTTGCATTTGAAACCGGTCTGTTATTTAAGTGAGCATTAATAGATTTTAATCCGGTGTACATCGAAATGTTCGACCTGTGACATGACAAAGCCCCACAATGTGGAAATAGAACACACTGCTTCCATTACTTTGCTGACCAGAAGCAGACGAAGCCTTTTTTTTCGTTTACGAGCAGCCCGAGAACGTACTGGGCAAACAATCATGTTTCTGGCCAGCGTTTACGAACAGATCCAACAGACTGTTTACTTTAAGTAAAAGTAAAACATAGTTTTATTCGCAGTAGCCACACACGTAGCTTTTTAGAAATTTTTATCAATTTTTAAATCTTATGTCTTGTTTCTCTTTGTGTTTGCTCTTGCAAATATACGTTTTTAATTTCTGCTATTAATGAGCTATTAATTACACAACATATTCATTTTATTAAGAGGTTATATCCAGTTTCGCGCTAAAATGTTTTTCTCGAAAAACATATATTTCTTAAACTTTAAGTTTGGACTGGTCATTCAGTAAAATTTGTTTGGGATTTTTTTCAGTACCTTCGGGACTGTAACAGCCAATGAAAATCGTGAATGTATGTAATAATGACAATGAAATAACTATTAAATTCCGTTTTATTGTACAGTATTTTACAAATTTTATGATAAATACATCAACAAGAGTTTGATACGAAATAAAAACCGATAAAAGCCTGGCAAATAAAACAATTTTCGGACGTTTGCCGCTGACGTCGTCAGAGTGGAAGAGAGTGGGAACTGAATCAAACGACCACAGAGGTCCAAACTGTCGCCGAGTGACCGCTCGCTCAAATTCGAACCGACAGACTGGTCCAACCCGAATTGAGTCCAACGCCCTCATTTCTTCTGCTCGAGTATGGATATGCATATGGATCGGACATTCGCGTCCACGTTTTTCTTCGTCGAAAGCTCCTTTATGATTCGATGGCCCTCTTCTTCGACGAGCATCGGGTAGTATTTACTCGCTGCAAAGGTAAAATACGTCAGCACAATTCTTGGGAAGCGAGTCCACGAGAAGGGAGTCACGTACGGCTTTTCGAGCACACGTGGAAAATGGCCCAGGCGGCCCAGAGCTGGACCTGGTAGGTGTCGTGCCTGGCGAGCAGGGGCAGGAACGGCTGGAAGGACCTGTAGGACACCATCTCGTGGTTGGGGGTCCGCCACGTCTTGACCGCGGCCGCCAGCTTCTTCAGGACGAAAGGCCTCCGCACCTCCTGGACGGTCCAGGCTTTGGCTCCGTCGCTCGCCAAGTGAGCGATGATTCCCGCCGCGAAGTAGCTCACGTCGATTTTATCGGAGTCGAGGAGTTTACTGAAAAGAGGCGAAACGGTCGTCGTCCGCAGGGAAACCTTTCCAGCAGCGACTCACCTTAAAATTAGGAGTAATTTATCTGTCATGAGTTGAGGTCTCAGCTCGGGCACCTCTGCGATGTTGTTGAGTAATCCTAAAACTTTGATAACGACTGCGCACTCCTTTGCGAACTCTTTTAGCACCGACAGGAACAGATCCATCCCGCCTTCTTCAAGGAAAACCTTGCAAGTGACCGGAGACTCATCTGGAATTAATCATGAAGAGTGTGAAGAGTGTGAAGAGTCTGAAGAAGCGAAAGGAGAGTGGGTGGGTGTCCAACCTGTGAGATTCCAGAGTGCGCTCAGCGTGAATTTAATGGTGACGTCGACGCTCCGGGCCTGGACTTTGCTTCGAACGATGTTCAGCAGCTTCCTCATGAAAACTGGCTGAGCTCCGAGGAGATGAGTTTCGTTTGTGCAGATTTTGGCGGCTGCGGAAGGAAGGAATCTTGGGTGAGTGGGAATCGACTCGAAAAGGGGTTTTATACCAACCTAAAATGCTGCAAATGGCCACACTCATTCTGCTAATGGAGGAATCCTCGAAATTACACAAGCAAATGAGAGCCAGTCTCGCGCATCTGTACTTGTCGAACTGAACGTCTTGCAAAATCCTGTCGCTGCAGAGAGTGAGCAAAGTGTTCTTTTGCATCTGCCGACAAATTCATTTATTACATAACGAAATCAACACTTCATTCATGGCGACTTCTCAAACACCGACCTGATAATGCTTTGGGAAATTCTCCATGGCCGTTAACGTGAGCTCGACGACTTCCCTGAGGAGGCTCGGATGGATTTTCATGGCGAGCTCCCCTTTGGTGAGATTGTAGAGGCAGGCGGTGGCCCCCGTCTGCACGGCCAAGTGCAGCGGATGCAGCGCCATTCCCTTCAACACCAGTCTGATGATTTCCACGCTGGGGCCGTTCATGTACCCAAACGTGAGTCTGAACAAGTGGGAAAGGGTTTCCTGAACATAGAGCGGCCGATGCGTGTACCGCCTCAGGGATTCGATGATCTGGGCCCCGCACGCCGTCCCCGTGACCTGCTCATCAAGAGAGGGTGAGTCTTCGGGTTGAAGGAGCTTTGGATGGGCGAAGGAAACTCACCTTGAGATCTGGATTGAAGTTTATGTCATGCGGGTCGTAGAAACGGCTCGTCGAGCACGCGTCGGAGTAGAAAAGTCCTAAAAATTTGGTGTTCGGTCGCGCGTCCAAATACAATGAAACGTCCTCGACATTTATTTCGCCCTTCCCTGCAATGAGTTCCCGATTAGATTGAAAAGGGGAGCGTTGCAATTCGTCAGAGAGTTCCACTCACCCGACATGTCCAGCGAAACAAGGTTTGGTAAAGAAGCGAGTGATCTTAAGAGCTGCCCTCCGCTGACTTTGGCCGGAGAAAATATATCGAAGGGATGAATTTCCCGGTCGTCGGACAAATCCAACACCCTCAGTTGGGTTAAATCTAATAATACAGGTATGAGAGATTCGTTGGAGATCTGAAACAGAACATTGGGAGCCTCTGCATGAGCTGCGCAAGACAAAAACCAGTGCACACAAGTTTACCTTCAGATTGCAAAGTGCCAGGCTTTTCAGGCGGGATTTGCATTTCCTCAAAGGTGAAATGTCGTCGACGATGGTGTTGGAAATATCCAGGGCTTCCAGCTGAGGCAGATCCTCGCAGACGATCCCCAGGCCATGGCTGCTGAACTCAGTGCAACTCAAGTTCAGATAACGGAGACTCTGCAGTTTGGACAGAACAACGACCACACAGTACCTACGAATGAGGAAAGGTTAGGTTTCATAGAGAGCCAAGGACTCGAGTCCAAGGACATTGGGCTTACTTGGTGTTGTCCAACTCAAGGAAGGAGCATCTGGCCACATTCAAGCTTCTCAAATTCTGCAGAGTCCAATCACCCAGGCAAAGAATGAGATCATTCACTGTCACCCTGAGGCCTGTGGCTTGCAATGCAGTGATGTGATGTCCTTTCAGGACCCTCAAACCCTTTCTTGTTAGAAGATTGGCATTGGCCAAACGCACATTTCTGAAATTAAATTGACTCAGTAATGACTTTTGATAACATTCTCAAAGGTTCATTTAATCTCACCTTAGTCTTGTGCATTTTGAATCAAACAATGTAATATTCAAATCTGTAAGTTTGCCCTTATCACAGAGAAAAGTTAATAGTCTTTCTGAAATGATGGTTTGCAATCTGGCATCCAATTCTTTGAAGACTAATTTTGATGTCAGCCCTGTGACTCCATCACAGTACTGAACACACTGACACAGAGTTTCTATGTTATTTGCCACATAATCGATGCATATGTCCTGAAGACTGGCTGGTGATTCACACATTATCACTTACTGAAATTACAAAAACAATAACAGCACAAAAGTAATGAAATATCAAAATTAATTAAAGGCAACAATAATTAAAGTTAAATTATTTAAAAGCCAATAATTACAGTGCTGGTTTGATTATCTCACCAAAATTACCTAACTATTAGGTACAAGTTTATAAATGAACTTTGTTGATTGGTCTAACTTGTAAAGAAGTGACCAGAGACAAACTTTTAGAGAGAAAATACTTCCCAGGAAAATTAGAACAGATGTTTAGAACTCAAAAGATAAATACAGTGAGAAAAAAAAGGAAAAATTTAAACTGTATCCCATTTATAAAAAATTTCAAACCTTTTTCCTGACTTTTGGAACTTAAAAAAAAATTAGAAAACAAGGAAGAAGATGATGCCAAGAAAAAGTAGAAGACACTATATATTTTTGTTATTTTAATTCTGAAAGGTGAGAAATGTATTACATTATAACATAATATACCACTGAATGGGTTTTACATAATCATTGGAAAAAAACTCGATAAGTGCCACTGCCCATTTCATATCAGTGTGATTCCTCAGAAAATTAACAGTACCAAAAGTAACAGTAGAAAATTTACCAGCATTTAAAAAATTTGTAAGCTGGAATTGTTGCCAAAAAATTGCAAGCATGTGAGGAAATCCTCCTGTGGATTTTCGGCACTTATTTAAAATGAAAGAAAACAATTATGCCAGTTTGATAATTATGATTTTAATTCCACCAAAAATTGAATGAAATCAATCACAAACAATTTAGAAGAATAGCCTTTGGCTAAAAATGAAAACAAATGAATTATGAAATCAAATACGACTAAAGCATTTGGAAATTTTTGAGGAAACAAACCATTTCCAAATATGATTTTTTGCACCTGGAAAATTAATTACAGTATCTTATATGATAGAATATTGTAGATATAATGTTTAATTGAAAATCAAGATGAAATGTCCAAATGAGTAATGAGATAAAGTGGAAAAAAATAATAAGGACATTTAACATTGAGTGTTCTATTATCACAGCAAATGACCTTGAATAGACCTTATCAAGTGACTGCTATAATTACCAAAACATATTTTCATAGAGATTCTTAGCACCTTGACAACCTTAAACACCCACAAATGAAACAACATTGGAAAAAATAAAAACCTTTTGTTATGAGAGTCCAAAAGCCCAGCAAAGGCATTTTTGGCAATCATTCTGCTTCAATGAAAAATAACTTTGTCCTAGACAATAAGAAAGCCTCAGGCAAACACCGCGAACCGAAGGAGAAAAATTGGAAAACTTACTGTATGCATTAGTCGATAAATTGAATATTTTGTGCAAAGGAGAAGACTAAACGGCCAATTCCAAATGAAAATGACGGCATAATAGTCTGACCTACCAATATTCCCGTTTAAAGAGCATGTGCCTTGAAATTGCGTAATGAAAATATTATAATAAATTGCTCAGTTCGGCAAATTACATAACCGAAGGACCTAGTTTTATCATTCTACAACCAGTTATTTTAGGGCAAATCAAGCCACTCGGCGCCACTTCAACCGGCCTTTTCATTATTTAGTTAGACTCAGTACAAATTAAAGTCCTCACCTAAAATTTACAATAACGTATTCCTACGAATAAAAATGGCCGACGAAAAAAACTAAAGCTTTTATTTACTTTGTTTAAGGATTTTTGCTAATTCTGATAAAAATCGTCAGGTTTTATCGGCTATTGAACGAAGAAATATCTCACCTTTTCAGTGTCATGATAAATGAAAAAATTAAGCACGTTTTACAAAAGATATAATTTTAACATCTCAGTTAAAACGAATGCGCGAACTTATCCAGAAAGATAAGACAACCCGAACTGTTCAATTAAAATGACGCGAAATATAAATGTGGATGACGTCACGGCGCTGCGCCATTCCACGGTATTCGAACACCGTAAAAAAATCAATGTCCGCCGAAAAATCAGCTTTCCAGATTTTTTCACCCTAATTATACTTATTTCCATAAGTAAAAAAGACGTTTTTTAATTATGGCTCTGAATCAGTTTGCCTAAATCGAAATTCAAACACGTTTACTTCACAAGGAAACGAAAATACCTAATTTTTATTCCATGGACGTTAAAAGCCGTTACCGAAATATAATTTCCAAAGCAAAATATATCTAAACGTCGAGATGAAGCTTTTAAAGCACGATGATAGATCTACTGCTTTTACTTGTTCACCTGAGGGAAGGCGAAAAAAGGTCCCTAGGGAAACAGGGGAGGGGAAACGGGCGGGGAGTGGGAGAAGAGAGCGAAGAAGTTTTTATTAGAAAAAAGGGGGACAATAGTGAGAATATTCAGCAATGAAATTTATAATAATTTTAAAGCGATAAATTTTCAGCGAAAAACGTGCGAAAACTTACTTGGAATTTTGACAAAAGCAAAATATCATCTCAGTGGTCCGGATAAGTTTTGTGGGTCTGTGGAGTAAAGTTTGGGCCCGACTTTGGTGTTATGGGGCCCTGAGGAGGGAGGTTCAAAGGGGCCCTGAGGAGGGAGGTTCAAAGGGGCCCTGAGGAGGGAGGTTCAAAGGGGCCCTGAGGAGGGAGGTTCAAAGGGGCCCTGAGGAGGGAGGTTCAAAGGGGCCCTGAGGAGGGAGGTTCAAAGGGGCCCTTTTTTCGCGGGGGCCTCACTAAATATTTAGTTAGAAACTAAACGTTTCATTAAAAAACCCTTTAAAAAGAAATAATTGTTGTCGGTTATTTGGCCGCCTATTTTTAAGAAACGGCCCTGATTTTACGATCTCTTTCGGTTCCTTTGTGAGAGGACACCGAACTCTGTGCCTGAGATTTTTCATGAATAATACAGAAAACAGATGTTCCTATTTCATTTTGAAAACAGAACCAAATTTTATAGTTATACACTGGGCAATGATTTTTTTTTAAAAACATTTGCCAAACTTTGGCCCAAAAATACGTATCCATCTCATCGGTTGATAACAACCACGACTAAATGAAAGCTTAGAACACCCGAAACGGTGTTACGCCGTTACAAATGACTCTTTGACCCCCCGCCCACTACCGATGAAATCCAGAACTTCGACAGATCCAAGATAACTTTTCGGTCACTTCACAAGCTGCTTTTAGGTAAAACCAATTCAGGACATTCTCGTCTTTATCTGGGAGCATCAGATAAGCGGAAAACAGTTCCTTCAGTCGGTGTTTGCCTGCACTGATTGTGGTTGTTGACGACAGCAGAGGTTGTTAGGTTTATCTGAAGTGAGGGATGGGTCTCATTTGGGAGGGGACATTTTGGGACGCAGTGGCCATCATCTGTGTCACGGTGGCACTGGTGTATCGTTACCTGACGGCCACGCACTCCTTTTGGGAACGACTCGGAATTCCTTACAAGAAGCCCCACGTCATCTTCGGCAACATGAAAGAGATTATTCAGTTCAAGAAAACGCAATTTGAAGCATTTCAGGAATTCTATAATGATTTCAAGCGGAGTGGTCACAGGTTCGGGGGGATTTTCCAGCTGAGGGACCCTGCGCTGCTGGTGTGCTGTCCCGAACTGGCGAAGGACATCTTCATAAAAAACTTTCCCCATTTCCACGACCGGACCTTTGTCTACGACGAGGACTTCGACCCCCTGAGCGCGCACCTGATCGCCCTCGAGGGCCACAAGTGGAAAATGCTCAGGTCGAAACTGAACCCCGCGTTCAGCGCGAGCAAACTCAAAGAAATGCTCCCCATAATTAGGGGGTTGGGAGATGAGTTTGTGAAAACACTGGGGGAGGCGGCCGATAAGGAGGAAATGGTGGAAATGAGGAAGTCATGCTCGCTGTACTTTATAGACTTGATAGGGGCGGTTGCTTTTGGCATCGAGGTGGAGGCGCAGAAGAAAGATTCCGAGTTCTTGCACGCGGGCAAAATATTTTTCGAGCCCACTGGGTGGGAGAGGATCAGTCAGATCGTGCTGAACACCTACCCCTGGCTGTACAAGACTTTCAGAATCAAAACCATTCCGAAAAAAGTGACGGACTTCTTCATCAAGGTTGTGAGGGATTCGATGGAACACCGCCGCAAAACCGATACACAAAAAAAGGACTTTCTTCATTTTCTCATGAATATAAAGAAGGAGAAAGGAACTAACTTAAAGGAAATGGAAGAGATGAAAGGAGTAGATGCTTACAACATGGCAGTTAATGAAAATTCGTTAGGTGCGTTTCTCAGATTTTCCCAATTAAAAAAGGGAAAAAGACTAAATGATTGTTTTAATGCAGAACTAACAGACGGAGTGATAGCGGCCCAGGCCTTCGTGTTTTTCATAGCCGGCTACGAAACTTCCTCATCGGCGCTGAGCTCCTGCATTCACGTGCTGGCTCATCAACCGGAAATCCAAGAGGAGCTGTTTCTAGAAGTTAAACGAATCATTGCGGAATACGGAGACCTCACATACGAAGCCATACAAAACTTAACTTACACTGAACAAGTGCTTCTAGGTGAGCGCATGCGGTGATACACACCAAGTGCGGCCGAATTAAAGGTTTGCCTTTTCAGAGACTCTAAGGATGTATGCACCGGTGGGAATGATTGTGAGGAAGTGCACCAAGCCGTACCTGTTGCCGGGGACGGCCATCACTTTGCCGAAGGGATGTCTCACGTTCATACCCACCTACGCGTTCCATTATGACCCGGAGTTCTTTCCCGATCCCCAGGAATTCAGACCTCAAAGATTTGCTCCCGAGAACAGCCAAAGTTTGGTTCCTTACACTTTTATGCCCTTTGGCCACGGGCCGAGAGTTTGCATTGGTAAGTGAGCGCATGCGCAACTGCTGATTATCTTGTGGCTCTTCTCTCTTCTCAGAAAGCTACCGATCCGAAATAACCGCCCATTAACTGACACTCAAAATGGATTTCGTCCAAAGAACTGTCAAAAGCCAAAATACGATACTTCAACAAATTCAGACTGACCTCGAATTTATTTTCCTCCGAGTAAAAATAGAAAATTTGAATATTTACTGGGAAGGGAGTTTTGGTTGGCGGATTTCTCCTCGAGAGGAGCTCACAAAACAGCCCTCCATTTTGAAAGGCTTCTGACAATTTGTGTTGTTTCAGGTCAGCGAATGGCGATGCTTGAGATGAAACTCTCCCTCGCTCTGCTTGTGAAAAACTTTAAAATAGTCAAGTGCGAAAAGACAACTCCGTTCCGAATGGACCCCAAATGCTTTTTCATGAGCCCCTTGGACGGACTCTGGGTTCGACTGATCAGGAGAAAGAACGACTGAGAAGGCCCTCATCGCTCAAACTCTTTACTTCCAATATTCACAAATAAAAAACCCCTTCAAATGCATTAGTGTAAATTTTTTTTAAGCAACTCCTGAAGGTTCTGTTTTTCACGGGGAGAGGAATCCGAAGAGCCTGAGGAACTGCATCCATCAGGCATCCATCAGCCAAACGTTCCCCGTCTGAGCGTAGCACGTCCTCAGGGCTTCCTGGGCAAGGAACATTTGCTTGCAAGGGGGAGACACCAACTCGAACATTTCGTCCAGGTAGGCCGTCAACAAAGGAACGGCTTTTGGGCAGTTTCGGTTTTCCATGCACTCGAGCGCCTTCTCGAAGAGGTCTTGGATGTGAGTGATGCGGTCGAGGATTTCTGACACATTGGTGCTCTTCAGGCAGCGCGGACATGTTGGATTTGTGTCGGAGATCTTGTTCGCCTTCGGGTGAGAGAAGTTTCCCGAGCAGGAGGGTGTTCTGCACCTGAAAATAGACAACACTGTAGAGAGAGGAAGAGAAAAGACGGTACAGGTAGAAATGAGTTGAGTACTTTATCGTGAAATGCTGAGAAGGGAGATTTTCCACCAAAGGCCAGTCTTCGGCGCAGGCTCTGCACTCGCACCTGAACCAGTACCTGGACGTGAGTTCTCTTATTCTGTCGCGGAGGATTTTCTTGGCGTGATGAGGTCCGTAATTTTCAGAGAGGATTTCGTTCTTGTCCAAAGGACGAACTGCTTTGATGACTATGTGTTTGCCGTTGAAATACCTGAGAAAAGAATGAAAAGGAGAGGAGGTCTTTGGCGAGTTGGGGAGGGCGCCTACCTGGTGACTGAGGGGGCGCACTCGTGGTTGAACAGGGCCACAGTGGGGTAAATGCCCACGGCGATAAAAACAGCTTTGGCATCTCGAGTCTGACCTTTTCTGCTCACTCTCGTCTCGTATATTTCATGAGCGTTGAACTGAAGAAGTTCCAAATGACGGAGAATGAGAGAAGCGGTGAGAAGTTTATCTTGTGAAAACGTTTCGGACTCGCCTGTCAGAAAAATATTTTACACACCAGCATAAAGGAACAAGTGATAAGTGAACCTCCAAAAAAATTACACAAAACCCACTCTTTTCACCGAAGAAATCAGTTTTGGCTAAACATTTGACCAGAAAAATGGCCATTAGAGCCCTCCTGAAGTAGTCCTCTCCGGTGCGCAATTGCGAGTGCGTCGTTAAATTATACACGTGCATATATTGGGTTTCTCTTTGGGAAAACTCCACCGATGCGGAATCTCTCTTCTCTTTCACCGTCTGTATTTTAGAGTGAAGTTGTCTGAAGAATTCAAGGCCTTCCTGCGTGATCATGCGCAGGGACAGAAGCGACAGAATGGACATTCCCGAGCCCAAGAACAGCCCCATAAATTGGCACTCGTACTTATGGTAGCTGGAAGTGGCCAAGTCCCGGCACCGAACGCTGCAGAACGCCACGCCGGAGCACACCCTGCATGGCACAGGAATGTACAGCCTGAAAGAAGGTACAGGCTGATTCCCCTGGGGAGTGATCGGATGCAGAAAAGGCTTACCTGACGAAGCAGTGGAGGCAGTGAGAGGCGAACATACGAGGAATGAGAGTGGAGGCGTGGGGTTCCTCCACCACGAGAGTGGCTCCAGTGTCGATTTTGTCAGCTGCCACGGCGAATCTCCCGGCGCCAGGACTCTGTTTCACTGCGAGTAAGTTGGAGGCAGTTGGATACTTCTCATTTGGAACGGCTGTGAGCTCCGGCAGGGCACCTAAAGAGGGAAAGCTTGCGTGAAACAGCTGAGAAATGGGAGGGAAAGGCTTTGGTTGCAGACCTCCGATGTAGTCGAGGATCCCCGTGTGAGTTTCTGGCTTTGTTTCCCCCTCCAGTAAAGGTAGTTCTGCCATGGCTTGTTTCATTTCGTCTCTTTCCTTATCCAGCATTTTCTTCAGTGCGACATCTTTATTTTTGTCCGCTTTAGACCTGAAAACATGGTAATAATTTTACTAATAATTTATGATTGCAACTTTTTTCAGTATTTGAAAAAATTTCTGATGGTGGTGGCAGGGTGAGTGGATTTCAAAAGGCAGTGAACGCCATTTGGTCTCCTTTTCGCTCGGCAAAACCCCCAAAGGAAAAATGGAGAAGTCTGCAATAAAAACAGAAGCTGAAGTCCGAAGTCGATGTGAAACACTTACCCATGTCTGACGACAGTTGTCTCCAGCTTGAGTATTTGCTCGTCAATTAATTTTAAAGCTAGTTGCAAGGAAATTTGAGCTTTGCCGAGTTCCAGAAGACCTTTATAACACAACCCCATCTGGTGGAAAATCTGGTATTTCAAAGCGGCAGGAAAGCCTTCTTTCAAAGCCATATTCAGGTCGTTAAGGCATTCCTGGTACTGCTCGAGGCCGAACAGGGCGTTCGCCCGTCCTCTGTAAGCCAAAGCAAGCGAATGCTTTTGAGGGGAATCCTCCTCGTCTGGAATAAATAATAAGAATAAGTAAGATTAAAGGCAAAGAGTTGGGTGGATGTGGACTGATGCTTTTCCTTACCCGAGGGGGGAGCTCTTATGATGCTCTGGCTGTAGATCATTATGGCCTTTTTGCAGTCTCCTGCCCTGCAGAGCTGATCTCCTTCTAGTCGGGCAGAGTGGGATGCTTCTGCGCACTTTTTTCGGAAAACGGGACAGATATTCTGCAGGGCGTCTTGAATAGTGTCCCACACCTAAAAGCGGGAAAAGCAAAACTTTAGATAGAGTTTTCGTACGAAAAATCAAGCATGTAATTCACACCGGTGAAAGGTCTTTTATTAAAAAATATTGTTTTATGAATGAATACCGTGAAATTCTTCAACGGTCAATGCCTAACGAATACAAGATAAATCTAATAGAAGCTTTTTGCCTATACTTTTATTAATTATCTTCTATAAAAGGCCATAAAAATAGTACGGAAAAACGAAGTGGAATGATTGAAAAAATAAAGTAAAACAACATAATCTTACCTTTGGTTCATTACAGCAAATTCGAATTTTTTCCTCTGCAGTGATTTGTTTCTTAAAATCTTTATTTATCCATTCCGAGTCAGTTTTCTCAAGCATGACTTTAACGAACTCTTGAAAAAAGCCTTCATTTGTCGAGTATAAAGTTCTAATGCAACAAACGTCTCTGTAGGCTTCATCTGGAAACTCCATTTTGAATCCTGAAAGTTTTTTCCCCGATTCGCGAATAAATAAATTTCAATAAATTGAAATTTCTAACCTCTATCTTCGGTCTCTGATTTGACTCGATAAATAAATGTCTTCCGATAATAATCTTTTAGGGTCCCACCACATGCTTAAGATTTATACGTCGTCTATAAATAGGATTTCTACTGGCCCATTTCCAAATCATGAAAATTCAAAATTTATTGCAATTATGAATTTAAATTTGGCGGCAGTTGATAAATTATCATTAGAGAATCGATGTAATAAGATTCAAATAAGAATTAATTGGTGAAATTGTTGCTCTTTGATTAAATAATGGCCAGTTATTTAGTACTAGGTAGATTTTTAAATAACTCCATCACCGCCTTCTTTCATTGGTTAACAACAAAATTTTTCCGTTAACGGGAATTTTTAGCGCCTTGTAAAAATTATATTAATACTTCTATGCTTTTCATGTTATGGATTCCCTTTCGAAGTTTTATTTAAAAATCCATTGGGTTTCAAGAAAAGCGGATTTAATTCGCGCTGAGTCCGCTCTGTCTAAATGCAGGGATTTTAATTCGAATCCTTTTCGCGATTATGAAGATTATTCTTATTTCTGTTGGCAGCGCTTTACGTTTCTGAAAACAAGTACGCATTTCATCATGGACTTTAAAATTTCATTATTGTTTTGCGGTTGTTATTATAAATGAAAATGACGCCTTTTAAATTACATATGATTCAGACGGTTTAAGTTTAGGTATTTAAATTTTTGTATTTTGTTTTTGTCAATTTAGTGTTCTTTTCGGCAAGCAATTTTTTAAAATAAAATGTACGAGGTCGTTCCAAGCTTGCAGAATTATTAAAAGTAATTTTAGATATTTTATGGGTTCGTAATACTGTCTTCCCTTAAAATAAAAAAAAAATAAACGCTGAAAATAATTTAACGGTGAAGTTGAATTAAATTAGATATAGTTTTTGCCCGTTAATTCGCACTGATAAAATATGCAAGTGTAAGGTTAACCTCAAAGTATGTTTTTGAAACTATTTCCTGAAACCTTTCACTGCATATTTTAAAAAGGAATTTAAGATAGTAAATTTAAATAAACAGTTCTGGAGATTTGTTTTGGTTCCTATGAAATTTCATTTAAGCTGAAGGGAATTAAATTGGGATGTGGTTTTTGCTTTTAGTTGAAACTGAAAATTCATTTTCAATTATTTCAGAGACAGTATGATGATAAGGAAAGAGTGATTCTAGTAAATGGAAAATATGAAGAGAAGAAAAGATGGAATGTCTTCAAGTGAGAGGGTGAACCTACCTGAGAAAGTTGCTCATTTTTATTATTCCCATGGACTTCTGTGCTCATCACATCCAGTTGTTGTACTTTGTTTTGCCATCTCAGTCATTCTTCTCTGCTCGTAAGTACCTCATCTTTATGACTCTAATGGAAAGTTAACATGAAAACAATTACTAATTGATTGAATAATTAGCTTCTGATGAGATACAAAATGATTGTACTGTTTATTATTCACTTTAAAGTTAACCTTGTTGCCCATATGTTTCAGATATCCTCTGATAAATTTGCCTTTGCCTGGGGACACTCCCATTCAGACCATCACAAACTCTCACAACTTCACCATCCCAGACAATATGACCATTTTCTCAGGGAACCCAGCTGCCTATGTACAACAAATAGTGCTCAAGACTGGAGTCTCTCCCTGGCAGGACGGACTGACAGTCTGTGATGCCTTCAGAGCACCACTTCACCAGGTGTTCTCTCTCCTGGAAACCATCAGGAACTTTCACTTGGAAAACAGGTTGGTGTGAACAGTTGTACCAGTCCAAGGTTAAGTGCAAGGAATTGCATTGCAGTGTTCCTTTCAGTTCACAGTCACTCTCTGACCTTTGCCTTCATGTGGAGTCAGTTAAGTTAAAGTCTTCGGAAGATCGAAAGAAGTTGTTTCCAGAATACAACTGCCTCATTCTGTCACCTGGCAACTTTTGGCAGCAGAATGAAAACAATTTTCAGAGTGATGCTGATCTCATGGGCACCATATTTAATTATCACGTGAGTAAAGAAAGTGTCGATTGCAGCGAGAGAAAAGGTCCCTGTGCCGCCACCCACCTGTCCCACCAGCCAGAACTGATTCAGCTGTTGAGGGCTTGGGCTGTAGGAAATTCTCAGGTGGTCTTTTTTATAGGAAAACTCGTTCAAACTTCCGATAAAAATGAGAAAAGAAGAATGAAATAAATGTCCCTTTAAATAAAAGCGACGGATCGGGCGGAGATTGTTGGTCTAATGTTATTTTAGAGCGGCGGGAGCGAAACTTTGAAGCGGAGTGGCGGCGCTTGCTTTTGTTGACGAGGTTCGATTGCTTGACCGTAACAAAGGCCAGAAATCCATTTTCTCATTTAATTCCGGTTAATTCTCCTCCCGTTCTGGTTGACAGGGAAATCATTTTCCGTTTCAGAACATTCAGAAGGGGAAAATCAGTTTGACCGAAATACTTTTTGGGGTGAACATGAAGGAAAGTGGACTGAAGAGACATCCGCTCAGGTCGCGGCCAAGAGTTCTGCAGTTCGCCGTCACCCTCGTCCTGTCCAAATACGACCAAAAGTTTGTATTATTTGTTTATTGAAGAAGATAAAGAAGCGAAATTCCTTTAAACACCCCCAAATACATCGATCTCAAATAGGAAATGGTGTGCGAGTTAAATTCAGGCCAAATGGGTCAAAGTCCGCAATGCGTTAACGATTTGATTAAAACTCAACTTCAACTGCTCTCTCTCGCTTTCAGAAACATTTACAAGCAAGCGGTGCTAAAATTTTTGCTTTTATCTTAGGTACATTTCCGGTCTGAGAAGAAAATTGGAGCATCTCTTTCCGCTTCACGCGGGCTCGGGAGATCTGCAGAACATGACCAGGCTGTATCCGGAGTCAGATGAAGTGATCCACGTGTTCTACCCAGGAGAATTCAATCTCCATGAGCTCCTGCCCTTGGCGACCGTTTTTGTTTTGCTATTCATTTACATTTATTACTCTCTTCGGAAAATCGAACCGGTGAAATCGAAGTTGGGCATCGCATTCAGCGCTGTTATATCGATTCTCTCCTGCCTGTGCATGTCCATCGGTCTGTGCTTCTTCTTCGGGCTGACCGTGTCCGTGAACGGGAAGGAGTTGTTCCCCTACTTGGTGGTGATTGTGGGCCTGGAGAACGTCCTGGTCATAACGAAGTCCATAACGACCACTCCCGCCCACCTCGACGTGAAAATCCGCGTGGCTCAGGGCCTCAGTCGCGAGGGCTGGTCCATTACGAAGAACCTCTTCATTCAGGTGACGATCCTCACCATCGGATTCACCACCTTCGTCTCTGCGATACAAGAGCTTTGCATTCTGGGCATCGTCGGCCTCGTCTGCGATTTCTTCCTCCAACTCTTCTTTTTCACCACTGTTTTTTCCATCGACATTCACAGATCCGAATCCGATTTCGACAGCCGAAACAGTTATTATTACCACTCCCTTCCGCTTCAAAAAGCCTTCACCACTAATAACTATGTGACCGCCCCTTACAATAAATCCTATCAGAGGAATAACAATCTCATGCGTTCTAAGTCTCACCACAACTTAAGTTCGGGCCTCATTTCTTCCACTTCTATGCCTCCCGCTTATCCCACCAATGTTTTGGGTAAGTTTTCTTCCCATCTCCTGCCCTCCCCTCGCCCATAAGACCTTGACGAGTGCGCCTTTTCTTTCAGCTCAGTCTGCTCCCATTCTGAATGAAATTCCGAAAAGACTTAAACTG
The DNA here is from genome assembly GCA_028293925.1 of Brueelia nebulosa. Classification (NCBI taxonomy): domain Eukaryota; kingdom Metazoa; phylum Arthropoda; class Insecta; order Psocodea; family Philopteridae; genus Brueelia; species Brueelia nebulosa. Next base: position 212,521 of record JAQIBA010000042.1, read on the forward strand.
GTGAACATCTGGGCGAGCACGAGATTCTTTCAGAGAGCTTTCATGGTGGCATTGGTCATGTGGATGTGCTTCATCCTGTACACTGCCAAACTGGTTCAACAGGTACTTCAGGTCGATGAGCTGGCTAAGTTTCACGAGAAGCTTCAGGTTCCTGTAAGTACACTGATGGTTTGTAGCAAGAGTAGCTGTGGCCCATGATGAAGTAGCTTTTCTCTTTTAGAACATTCATCGGAAGATGCCGGGCAATTCTGTAATGGAGAACATAAATGAGCTCAAGTCATTTTCCGCTTTGATGACGGAGGACTCTTCGTTGGGAAACAACAAACACGAGGGGGATCTTTTCGAGGTGAGTACGCCAGCGCTTTGGAATTGGCCGAATACATTTTAATTCTGGATATTTGCAGGGGGAAGAGGATGATTTAGGCAGGTTCAGACACCGGGGACAGGATTCCCACAGGAGGTTGTCCTTATACCATTGGCCGGCACTCATGTCCTTATACAACATATCTCTCACCGGAAAGTACATAACCATTCTTCCGTCGATCAAGATCAGCCACACAGTCAGCCCCCAAACAGCAATTCACATGCGAAACCCCAACGACAAAATAACCAGTTTCCAGTGGAAGTCGCTGGCCGTCGCTTTGGATCCTTTGGACTTTTCCACATCCGGTAATCAGCTGCTCTCACTCACGGAAAATGCCTCTGCCTCCCCAGGGTGCAACTCACCCCCTCTTCTTTCTGCAGACGTATCCAAATCCTCCTCGCGTCTCGCCGGCAGCACCGACAGTCCTTTCATCCCCAGAAGTCCCATGGAGATCGCCCTCTCCTGCATCCTCGTCGTCGTCAGCGTATTCGTCCTCGCCTACATGACCATGGTCCTGTACCGCTGCATTTGCTCCAGGAACTATGCCGAGTGGCGCAGCAGCTGGTACTCGAGTCCTCAGCCCGAAGCAGACACGCAGGTCAGTCAGGAGGCAGTGCCAGGGGAGGAAAGGTTCCCTCCATGACAGCCATTTCGGTTTCAGGTGGTTCTCGAAGCCGTCCCGACGTCGCTGGAAGGCCACTCCCAGGACATCGAATGCTTGGTCAGCGACGGCCTCTTTGTCGTGTCTTCCTGCCTCTCGGGGGAAATCCGCGTGTGGAATTCCTCCGATGGGGAGCTCATCTCTCAGATCGACCGCGAGAAGCACTTCTCGCGTTGCAGTCCCCACTCAGAGTGCGAGTCGCCTTCGCCCCCCTCCGTGGGGGAGGCGGAACTCGCCCCCGAGAGGAGGGTCTCCGGTGACAGTAGTGCGTTTAACGGGAAAAGTGCTTTCAAGAGGAAAAAGCAGGAGAAGGAAGTGTACCTTAAACCAAACCTAAATTTCTCGGGTTTGAGGCTGAGCGATTACAGCGGAGAGAGGGGGAGGGAGAGAGAAAAAGGTTTCGATTTCGATACTCCGTATAGGAGTCTGAGGAAGGAGGGGAGGGAGACTTCGGTGGAGAGGGTGGAGGGGAGCGATTCGGTGCGCGAGGAAGGGGACAGATCGCTCAGTGGAGAAAAGAGGAACTGGCTGGTGGATTCCGATTCGGAGAGGGAGTTCGAAGTGAAGGAAAAAGAGAGCAGTGCGGCCCCCATTTGGTGCCTGGATTGCTCGAATAACATCATCGCCGTGGGGTGCAGTAACGGACGAGTCGAGTTCTGGGACTGCCGGAGCAGCAAACTACAGGTGAAGTACAATCTCAGAGTTTGACAAGAGATTTGTTGAGGTGGAGCAACAAAATAAGAGTTGGTGAGGAGCTAAAAGAAGAGAGGGTGAAGAGGTTTTGAAAATGATTTCAGTGCGTTTTCGAAGAGGGAAACCACGTGGGTGCGACTTCCATAAAGTTGTTCGACAATAGAGTGATCGTAGCGAGGCTGAACGGCTCTTTGGACTTGCTGCTGTTGGACAGTCAGAGGAGAACTCAGTCTGATTGGGGATTCACTCCGAGCAGAAGAAGTAAGTAAGAGAAAGGGGTGAGAAATGCCAACTGATGTTAATTATTGGTTTACTCGTCAGCTCACGTGCGAACAGGAAGTGTTGGATCCGTCCGTGAGTGGGAGAAATGCACGGAGGACCTCAAGTGCCGGAAAGTGAGCACTGTCAAAGCCCACCAGCAGGCGATAACCGTCCTGGAATGCGAGAGCGGCAAGATCGTCACTGGATCTCAGGACCACACCCTCAAGGTTTCCCACTTTTCTTCTCTTGAAAGCGTTCTCCTCCCCTCCCTTGAAAGCGACACCTGTGCCTCCTTTCAGGTGCTTCGAGTGGACAACTGCTCCCTCCAGTACACACTTCACGGTCACTCCGGCCCCATCACCTGCATGTTCATCGACAAAATGACTCCTCTGCTCTCCGGGTCAGGAAGCCACGACGGCCTTCTCTGCTTCTGGGATTTGCTCACAGGTACCGCATCTCCTCCCTCATTAGTCTTCACATGACATGACATGACATTCGCCTTTCAGGGGCCTGCCTGTACAGCATCCAGGCTCACGACGGCAGCATCTGCGCTCTCACGTACTCCGTCAGCTACGTGATCAGTTTGGGGACGGACGAACGCATCTGCGTTTGGGAGAGGTTCCTCGGCCACTTGCTCAACACCATCCACGTGGTAGGCCTTCGCCGCCGCCCAGAAACCAGGGGAAACCGGACTAATCGAAACTCGACTTTCAGATGCACACCTTTTGCTCGAGCATGGTGATGCTCACGCACAATCTCCTGGTGACCAGTAAGCAAGGTTCTCTCGTCATGTGGGACGTTCGGACAGGGGAAGCCGTGCGCATAGTTCGCCTGGGCAATGCTGACCATTCGGTGTTCGTGAAGCAGATCCTCAATTTGGGAGACAGCGTCGTCTGCGATTACGGCTCTCAGCTTCGAATCGTCAAGTTTCCTATTATTACCGACAAGACTGAATAGTTCGTATTTTCTCTTCGCTCATCCTCGTTTGGGTCACCGCTGCCGTCAGCCACTTCGGCTGTGGCAGTCGGTTGTCTTGCAGGCGCGCTGCTGTTGTCAGGGGAGCTCTGCAGGGGAGGACAATTGACAGGTATCCGGTACTCGTTGGAGGCATTCAAATGGAATTGGGTTATTGGCCAAGTCAGGAGGCGAGTGCAGCATTTCAGGGCGATATTTGGGTTGAAAAGCTGAGTTTTGTAAGGCCTTTTTCAAACAGTTTTGCTTCAAGTTTTGGTTTTTTTTTATATTTTGGCCAAAGAAACTCAAAAACTAAAAAGTTTCAAATCAATTTTTTATTTCATTGAAAATTTTATATTTAATTTATTGTTTCCTGTGATGTCATCAAATACAGAAACTTTTACGTTTGCCTTCCATTTTTTTTTTCACTCAAACGATCCTTTTTTACTTTTCAGATTCGGTTACCTTTGGGCCAACATTTACATGTTTGTGCTTTGTCATACCTTAACGTATTCTCTTCTCTGTCAGCAATCTCTTGCTTTCACTTCTATTGGCACAGAACGTTTGTCTTTTTTCGTCCTTTGAGTCGTACCTCTTTGCTGAGCAGCTCTCCCTCCCCCCACTGTTACTGACAGTTGAGCTTTCATCCCTTTTAGCTGAAACGTTGGTCAGTCGAAGACTGCATAAACATGAAAAGAAAGAAAAATCTTGTTAGACACGCTAACCATTTATTAGTTTTCTATCTGAGATGGAGTCTATTGACTTTAAATTAACCGTGGAAAATACGGCCGGAGGAAAAGAAAAGTGAAAAGGAATTATTGCATTCGGGGAGGGGAGGGAATTCCCATTAAAATTGCAACTTTGATCCGGTCCTGCCACTTGTACGTGACTCTACTTTATCTCTATGCATTTACCAATGTGATTGTTTATATTATACAGCGCAAACATCATCCTTTCTTTCCTTCAGTCCCCTCCCCCACGCACCCTCCGCCCCCACCCCGGCCGCAGCCCCTAATGCCCGCTGCGCCCCATGACGTGTTCGGGTGAAAAGGACAAGGGGATGAGCGAAGAGGTGGTACAGGAAGCGAGGGGCTCACCAGGTGGCCCCGCGACCTTTGTCTTCCCCGTCACTGTGTTTGTTTTCTAAATGGGGTGAGTCACGTGAAATTGGCTGTTTGTTTATGTGCAGCGGTGTCTGAGGTGGGAAAGTGCAGGGAGGGAGCAGAGGGAGCAGAGGGAGCAGAGGATCAGGGAGAAACAAAAGGAACTGGAGTGGATGAAGGACAGACAAATTCGGACAAAACGGTGTGCGGAGTCGTTCAAGGTCAGTTTTCGGAATTAGTTCCGTGCGGTTTGAAACATCGTAAAAACGTTTTTACGACCATCAAGTCGTGCGCAGACTTTACCAATCTTTATTAACAATAAAAACCGAAAATTCCGAATCATGTGGAGAGCGAGTCTTCCAGCGCCTTCGCCATCCAGCGGGACAGTAGTCGGCCCGAGGACAGGGAGGCTTCGAGGAGGGATGAAAGAAGGGAATCCCCTCGACAGAAGAAAAAGACAAATAACACCTGCTTCTTCCTGTTGCTTCCGTAACGTATTTTCAACCCCTTTAAGCATCCCTTCCCCACGAAAGCAGCCATTGATAACTGGCATGGGGATGATGGTGGCAGCCGTCCGCGGGGCCACCGTTTGGGGCTCTGCCCCTTGGCGAGGCGGGCCCTGGCCGGGAGGGGTGAGGGGTGCTTAGAGGGTAGAAGAGTTACGGGACGGGGATGTGAAATTAAGAATTCGAGGAGGGCATAAAGCGGTGGAAAATTGAAATTAGCGGCGGTATTATTTGAGCGGGAAGGGAGGAAAAGAAATAGAAGACTTTAGAGGGGAGAAGAGAAAAGTGACGGTTATAAAACTTAAACCCTTGAATGGAAAGAGAATCGAGAAGGACAAAAGATTCCTTATATCAATTCATCGTTCCATTTAAACATTAAATGACGAGATGGGCGAGGGGTGCATCTGCTCAATCAAGGGTTGTTCCCAAAATGTATTTCACCTACAGTCAACGACCCTTTTTCCCATATTCTCATCCCTTTCCATTCCTCCTTGCCTTCTCTCTGCAACAGAACTCTTTAACCCAAACCAACCCCATCCCATTCGCTGCCAAAGACTCCTTCCCATACCTTTCCACCAACCCCCCGACAACCGATCTCCACCTAACGGCTGCTCTACCCCCCGAAATCACAATTCACCCTCCACTTGCTCTTACCGGAAGTGAATCCCTTGAGGGGACGACACTCGATGAACTTACCCTTAACGGGCACCCAAACAGGAAGACAACAGGTGAAGAGCATCCCTTCGACCAGTTCCAGCCCTTATTGTGAAAAATCACGTTGGTTGAGTCGGGAACCGGAGAGGAACAGGAAGAACAAGTTGCGTCTTTTTTCCGGGTGTCCAAAACTCGTTTTGTTACTACTTCCGGTTTCCCATTCACGCTTCCATTCACGGGAACTGACTCAGGGAGCCACCGAGGGCGGAGGCCGTGGCGCACCCCCTCGGCCGGGCCATCGAGGGAGCGAGGGAGAGTGTCCGAAGGAGGCGGGGGGATTCGGGGGCGGAGAGAGGAAGGAGGGATGTGGAGGGTGGGGTGGCGGGGCGAGAAGGGAGGGGATGGCGGGGGGAGGGCGAGGGGGAGCAGAAGCTTTGCATGGGAAAACTTCTGGGAAGATGTTTGGCTTGACCGGTATTTAACGTTTAGAGTCAGAATATTTGAAGCATGGTTATTTTTAACAGATTGGTCGCCATGGCGACCGGTTGACTCGGGAAATCGCTACTTGACCGTAACATTTTCCTTTGCAATTCAAATTATGATCGTTTTTCTCGGAGGATCTCCGGGAATTGGGGGCGGTTGTCACTGGGGGTGTTTTGTCCCGGAGAGGATCCTCCGATAAGGTGTGGTTTTATTGGGGAGGAAAGGGGATGCGAAGGGAGTAAGGGAAGGTCAACGAGGGGTCGAACGAGGGAATGAGAATAGAAAAGGGAAAGATAAATATTGAATTTCTGAAGCTCCTCTTGGTCGGACCTAAAACCCCAAAAACAAAATTAATTTTTTTTATTTATTAAAATATTATCTTTCCCAGGGTGAATTTTCGCGGAAAAGGAAAATAATGGCCAAAGAAAACAAGGTGAGGTTTTCCTCCCCACGCCATTACAACGTTTCCCTCAGGCCGCCATTCTAAAAATTGGTTAGCAATTAATTGAAAATGCATGCACATACATGTAAGATCAATAGTGGAAGGGAGCGGGGAGGGAGGGAGGGAGGGAGGGAGGGTTGGAAACTGGCAAGGCGTCCAGCAGAGCCGTTGTTAGGGGAGGAGAGAGGGAGCAAACTATGCAAGGGTTGAAAGGGGATGGCATCCGGCCACCCTGAGCTATGTGGCCTCCGTCTGCTAATATTCCAACTCCCGTGCTCGCTGTTTCTCTTTCTTCCCCCTCCACCCCACCCCTTGCCCCCACACACGCTTTCCCATTTTTCATTCAGGGGTGACCAAGGCTTCCCCTCACTCCCCTCTCGCCACCCACGACTCGTCCCTCCTGGAAACACCCCATCGCTCATCTTCTCTCTTTCCCTTCTCCCCCTGACCGGGAAAGGGTTTCCTCAGGTGAACCTTTGCCCACTTGTATCCCCTGAGGGTGATTCTCTGCAGTCGGCCACTCACATCGGAGGGAGAGCACAAAAACGTGCATGAGGAGTTATTCAAATAAAAGCAATACATAAGGAATATTAATTGAGAGAGGGAGGTCGATGGGAGAGTGTGCGGGAGAGAGGGTGTGAAGGGGTGAAGGGGTGAAGGGGAGAGGGGAGAGGGGAGGAAGCCGAGAACTAGAGAGATGAGGAAAGTAGTTAATAGGGAAAGCACGTCACTGTGAGATGAGGCCGAAGCTCTGTCCTGCGGGTGGCCTGCCGCTGGACGCAGGGCGAAGGAAATCGCCCCCCGCCTCCCTTCCTTCCTCCTCCATCCTCCAACCCCTTTCTGACTCTCCGGGGTAAAATCAATAGTTTCAAGTGAAATTTAGGGATTCTACATCCTCTATCTATCCTCTTGCAAATTTTCTTCCTTCAATATGGCCTCCCATTCTTTGCATTAAAAATCTTTCCTTCTGCCCTTAACGTGTTTCTCCTTTCCTCCATCGAGTTCCTCTGCGTTCTTCCTCTTGGTCAGGTTTGGGGCGCCTCCGGGGTGCAGCAAAGAAGGACTGGAGAGGGGAGAGGGCAGATGCCTGGCCGATGGGGTGACGGAGGAGGAGAAGGGAGCTTTTATGTGAGGGACAGGAAGGGTTGCAAAGGACGAAGAAAGAGAAACCGGTCGAGGCCTTTTCCCACCCTCCCTAACCTTAATTTTTAAACTGCAGTTGAAGAGGCACGCGAGTGACCTTTTCTTGTCATTTCCACGGATTAAACCTTTTCATTTGTGCTTCTGAGGCCCACGCACTCTGGAATCGCCGTTTCGACTTGAAAGGAAAACCCCTCCGTATTTAATTAACTCATTCACCCACTTTTCAATCCCTCCACCTGTCCGTCCGACCGTCCGTCCGTACGCAGCCAAAGCTGCACCGACCCACGTGCTCGCCCACCGCCTTCTTTCCGACCACGGGAGACTCCCCCTCAGCCATAAAACCCAAACCCCATCCATCTTCGTCCACCCGCCCTTTCCAGAGGCAAACCTCTCCCCGTTTTTATTTTCATCCCCGACTTTCGTGGTGCTGTCCTCCCAACCCACCGATCGCCGCCCCCATTCAGTCCACCAAGAGATTCCAGTCCCATCAACACCACCATCCGTTTCGCCCATGTTAAACTTAAGTGACGGCGCTCTATCGTGGTTGGCGATCGCCTCTTCGGTCCGCGATATTTAGGGGGTGGAAGAGGGCCTCGGGGGTGACTGGGGAGGTGGGGGATTGTTCAGTGCATTGAGTAAGGCATGAAAGAGCATCCCAGCCTGGGCCCCAACTTCCGAGTGTGAAAGGGGTTAGCAATGGAGAATATTTATGGCTGATTTATTTCACCCCTCACCTGAGCTTAATTCTGTTTGAACTGGTGCTGACGAATGAAAGGGTTCATTTGATGGTCTCCAAGAAAGACTATCCAACCCTTGCGGCCTACTTTCGAAACCACTGACTTCAAACTTTTACAACTTTTCAAATTTAATCCCCTTAATTCTCGTAAAAGTCCACATTCTCTCACCCATTCTTTTCCATTCCTCGAGAAAACTTCTTTCTTGCACTTCTTCTCAACTGCCTGCAGATCCAGGCACCCCCCCCCCCCCCCAACACACGCACCCTCACATCCTAACCTTCTAATCCCCCCGACTGCTTTTAAAAAACAATACCTTGTGCACCCTTGGGGGCAAAAAGCATTCGATGCTTTCGTCGGCCATTTGGCTTCAACTGGAAGTCTTCTGCGCCCAGATGCTTTCGGGGGTTGGGGGGCGGAATCCCTTAAGAAGGGCGGAAGTGGGGGGCAGGGAGCAGAGGGTGTTTTAGAGGGTTTTGTCGGTGCTGTCGTGTCGGGAGGTGTGGGGAGGTGTTGGCGCTGTTGGGTGGTGTGCTGAAGGAATTTTTGGGTGTGAGTGTTGGGGGGGAGCAGTGGAAGTGGGGTGGAAAGTGAGTGTAAGAAGAGGAAATGTGTCAGTGGCGTCGAGGGGAGGTGGTGAATGGCGGTCCATCGAAAGATAAAAATCTGTGGAAAGAAAAAAGCTTATGGAGGAGGTGAAATTAGTGGGGCAGATGTAAGTTTATGAATCTAATGAAGGCTGGAGGGTTGAAAAGACCCTGACCTACCCCTAACTCCTTCCAGTTGCCGCTCTCATGGTTTCTTACAACACATTTTCTTACTTCTAAACAGGGTCGAATCTTAAAAGAAAAAATTTACCCTCGCAGATTTAATTTATGTTCTGTTTCTTCACTTCCCTCCCACCCCTAAACCGCCCATCCCGCTTTTTATCTCCCTCGCTTTCATTTTCTTAATCTTTACTAAAAATTCTACTTTATTTCACCACCAACCTCTTTCCCCTCCCTCCGTCCTCGACCCCCCGCCCCCCAATCCCCCTTCCCAACTCCCCCAAAGGGCCCCGCTCAGCCAGGGCCTCCCGCACTCGGGGCCCTGTCGCTGCACTTTCAGCCCCTAAGGCCTCAAGAAACGGCATTGTGACTTCTGTCGAGGGCTGTTAATGGCTTGGACGTTCCCGGAGGGGGCGAAGTGGAGGGCGAAGTGGGGGGCGAAGTAGGGGGCGAAGCGAGGGCGAGTGGTTCCTCGGGGTTTGTTTAATTGGAGGAATGGAGGGAAGTGGAAGAAGCATTTGATGACTTCCGGCGTGAGTTTACGGTCCTGGCATCTCATCTCATTGAAAAGAATGTCGACGGTGATTTTTTTGTGTGGTGGGCTTTGGTCACTGTTAGCATTGAGCCGGTGGAGTCTTCTTAGCCGTCCCCTGTGCATTCCCCATCGGGGTGCGTTTGCCCTTCGCCTTCGCCCCTCGCTTCATGAGAATTTCACCAAAACTTCTCTTCAACCATTGTTTGTTTTAATTACATTGGTTTGTTCTTCTTCAGCTTTTTGTTCACGGGTTCCGTTACAGAACGTTTTTACAAACCTTTGTCCTCTTCGCCACCACGGTCACACTGCCAAGGCCTCTCGCCTCCCCCCGTCACTCATCGCCCCCGCCCCCCAGCCCCAGGGCGCACAGAGGCCCACTGGGGCGCCCATGGTGCTCGCGTGGCGGAACCCCTCATTTAACGACCTCTGCCTGGCGCCAATACCCAAATTATTCATTTCTCATTGATTCCATGTTGGCGAAGCGCAGGGGTGTCCATCCGTTTGTTGTTGTTTGTCGCTGAGGGGAGAGGGGAGGGAAGGAGCGGGATGCAAAGGTGAGGTGAATGGGGGGTGCAAAGTGTCCCGCTCCGGCTCCTTGTGTTTTCGGGCCTCCCCACTCAGATGGGGCCTCCTGCTGCCTTCCTCTTCTTCCTCCCTCTCGGGGCGGCTGAGGAAGGCGGTGTCTGTCCCGGCCCCGCCCCGCCTCGCAGAGCGAGTCCCTCTCCTCCTTCTCTCGCTTTGGTCACCTCGCCTCATGGGCGAGTGGACGGTCTCAAGGTTCCTACCACCTTGAACTTGACAGGTAGCGAAGGCGCGGGGTTTGGGGGGTTCGCAGGGTGATTGGGGAGGGCGGTGGGTGGCAGGGGGTGAGGGGTGAAGTCGGCCGTCTTCCCTCTAAATCATTCATAAGGAAAGTTTAATTCTGTTGGGAACCACAAAAACTAAAAATGAATTTTGCGGGTTGCCATACGTTTAATTTTTTATGGGATCATTCACGCCTTATTCCTTATGGGAGTTGGCCAAACTGCGATGAGTTTAAAAACAATATCACATTTTGCACACCTGCTTTCACCTTCAAATGCTTCCCATCTCCTCCCCTCTTCCTCCCAAACAAACAACCCCTCTGCTGCAGTCCATTCTCTCTTCGTTGGGGGCCCCGAGGGGAGGAATAACAGTCCAAAATTTCTTCCCCCGAGTAAATCCTATTAAAGAATACAAAACAAAAAGTGGAATCCTCTCTGGACGAAGTTGAAATTTTCGCTTTCGCTCTCACTCTCTCTCTCTCTCTCTCTCTCTCTCTCTCTCTCTCAAAGCAGTTCAAAACAAGAAATAATGCCTACCCCTGATCGCCTTTCCTCTTGGTTCAGGGGGAGGTGAAGAGACAAAACAACCCTCGCGGCACCTGTTTGCAGGCTTCGCCCCTCCGAACTAAATTTCTTCTTTACTGAGATGCCAAATCTTTTTCCCATATAAACAGTCACGGTTGTAGTGTGTTTGTATTGCAGTTGTATCGCATCAGAACGGGGGGAAACCCAACCAAAAATACAGGCATACATTTTTCAGAATAAGGAAAAATCTCTCCGTTGACTATGTAATCCTCTGAACGGAGACAAAAGGTGGATTCATGAGGTCATACGTGGCCCTTCTCTTCCTTTCTCCCCATCAATTTTCCTCCCCATTTGCCAGGAAGGGCTTTCCTTCTCCCCATGTTCCTCCGGGTTCTTCCGCGGCCTGGCTTTTATCGTCTTTCACGGCCATGTTCCATCCCTCGTTTGCATGATGGGCCCGAGGCGCCCCAAACGGCGGCAAAGGAGGAGGAAAAGTGAAAAGTCGGAGATGAAATAATTTTGAGAGAGTGGTAGAGTCGCATATTAAGTGCAGTGTGAGGTCGGTGGCGGCGAGGGGGTGGCGAGGGGCGGCGAGGGGTGGCGAGGGGGCGGAGGGGCAGGCGGAGGGGAGAGCGGCTTGTAGGGGTTGATTTGAAGAAGAGTCCACGAGCGGGCCATCGCCCGGGGGAGGCTAAGATGGGAGGGCCTCCCTCGGCCCGGGCCCGCTGACCGCGGCCTTCTTCTGCGTCGTCGGCCGGTCGACCGTTCGCCAGTTTAAGAAAACCTCTTCTCCTCTTTCACCTCCGGCTTTCGGCCCCGCCTTTCCTGGCTTTTACACCAGTTTCCAGCAATTCAAACTTGATGTCCTTGGCAATTTTGCCTACAGATGAACTTCACTTGTGTTTGTCCAAAATTTTAAAACGAGTTTCGTGTACTTTTATCTTCCATTTTTCTCCCCCAGTGTTCTCCCCTTATTCCGCCAACTTTTATTTATCGCCTCCTCGCTTTCCCAAAACCCTCAAGCACCGCTTAGGCGCGCTCACGACCGCACTACCCTCTCGCCTCTCCCACCCCACCACGCCGACTCCCTCTCCCCATCGCCACCCCTGGCAACCGACGCCCCTCCGGCGACCACCACCGAGCAACAAGTACCCCCAAAAAACTCGCAGGGGAGCCACCTCCCCACCACCCCCTCCGCCCCGAAAGCTCTCCAGCCCCTCCCGCTCTCTCCATCCTCACCTATAAATCGTGCATAAACAATAGACAGACGGACGGACAGACCATCGTCGGCGATGATTCACTGAATCTCGCCTCGCGCGGGCGAAAACGGCGCGCGCGTCGGGAGTTTGTCCTCCCTTCGTGCCCTTCTCATCCGCACTTCTCCCACACTCTCCGTGCATAACGGGCACAAGAGCCCCTCACACCCTCCCGGTTCGTGCTCTTTTTCAACTGAATCTCCCGGCATAAGACGCATGTGAATCGAGCGATTACTTCAACGCTCCCCTCGGATTTTCTGCGCTGTGTCCCCCTTCGGTGGCATCGCCCCTCGGCCCCATGGCTTGGTGGTGGTCGCCTCGGCGAGGGGGGCCCCAGTGAAGGAGGGCCCGGTGGGGGCGAGGGGGCGCGGGGCGGGGCGGGGGCGGGGCCCCGGGAAGGCCCTCCCTCGGCCGGTGGGGGGCCCCGGGAGGCGGCGTGAGCGGGGCCATCCCCGGTGGGCGCTCAGCCTCAATGCGGATCGTTAGCGGCTCCAACTATAAAATTCGGTTAAGTTGTAGAATCTCAAGGTCTTAAACTCTGATCTTGTGTAGAACCTGATTTGGCTTGTATAACTATGCATTCGATGGAAGAACAAAGGAGGGACTTTCTTTAATCGATGCATCCCATATGACTCAGGCCTCGCTGAGTTGTTCTCCGGTGCCCGTAAAAGTTGACGCTTAATTTGCGTGAGTGCGTGCGTGCGTCGGTTCGGTGTAGACTTGTAGGTGTTAGTGAGTGGATTCGGACGCGGGTGGCTCGGGTGAGTATGGAAGAGTCGGTGGTCGGAGTGGCCGAGGGCAGGAGAGATGGCCGGGGTGCGGGTGTGGGGTAAATAGATAAAGAGGGAGCGGGAAAGGGTCGGTCCGGGAGGGGGAGCGCGGGAAAGCGGGGGGATCGGGAAGGGTGCGGTGGGAAAGAGAGGAAGGAGAGAACAAAGGGGGTGAAGAAGGTTAAGGGTGACTCTTCCTCATTTTTAATTTGATAAAACAAATTTTTTTGTTGAACCCCAACGCATTAGAATTTAGTCGTGTTGTTTCCCTTCCGGGTTTTCGGATTGGAAAAAGGTTAGGGGTTGAATGCGGATAAAAGGGAGAAGCAGCCCTCTCCAAGGAAAAATGATTGGATATGATTGGATCAGATATTGAAGATTTCTGCTCGGAGATCGCTCTTTTGCTCGGCCAAAAACGACATTTGCCTTTTCTGAGGCCCCGAAAAACGTTGCCAGCACCCGGGGGATGAAATCTCAGGAATCTCTTTCCTCCCTTGTGATCCTCTTCTCTTTTGCTCACACTTTCTTTCATTCGCTCTTTCCGTCATGCTTCTTGACAAAGTGGAACTTATGAGGTGCTCGGGGATGATTTTGTCTTTCCGAGAAGGGGAGAGGAGGAAAAAGCCGCCCCCGAAGCTGAGGGGAAAAGAAGCGGGCGAGCGCGGTCGAAGGTTGAAAGGTTCCGGAAAGCATCGCGCCTAAAAAAACAATTTGGAAGCAGTCTCCTAAAAAAAGTAAAATTCAAAAATTTAAAAAATTTCCAATCTGATTAGTTATAATAAAAAAGAAGGGACGATGGGCGCCGATGCTTAGCTTGGGGTGGAGCGTCTCGTCGAAGGGATGATGTTGTGTGGAGAGTGGGGATGTTTGAACCACTTGACGACGAGGGGGTTGGTTGGCCTGCGAGGGGAAGCGAGGAGGGAGGGCGGGCGGGGAGGGGAGGAGAGGGGGTACATACGCACAAGAAGCTGGACCATAGCTAGCCTGTCCCTTCCCTCATTTTATACGTTACGATCGCTGTGAAATCTTTTAACTAAATTTTTGCAAAATTTATCGTCAAAATTTTTTCGCTTTTTCTTTGAAATTTCTTTTTCAGATTTAATAGTTTTCGTTTTGTTTCGGGAAGTGTTTTGTAACGAATTTTCTGCTTTTCGAGTGGATTTCGTTTATTTTGTTAATGAATTTTGGATAACGTTCGGACACTCTTTCGGACATTTTGTTGGATTCGTTTCTCATTTGGTCTTCGTTTGGGTTTGTTTGCCTTTCGGTTTTGTTTCTTCTTATCAACCCCCAACATCCTCCCCGGCGTGTCACCAGAATCAAGGTATGTTCTCCTCTTTTACAATTCTTTTTCTGCTCGACGACCGACAGCTTCCGCTGCAGTGCCCGACGCTATCGCCTCCCCCTGCACGCTCACCCTCCCCCCAACCGACGTGCATGGCCACTTTGCAAATGGAAAAACCGTTATTTAAGAATCGTTTATGACCACATTTTGAGAAATCAGCAAAAACAAAATAGAATCGATTATAAAAGGTGGGACGCATGCGCGGTTCCTCCGAGAAGCCGAGATGGGGAGGAACGCCAGGGGTTCTTTGGGGGAGGGCGGTGGGCAGTACTGAAAAAGATGGGATGCATGTAAAGATGGCAACATTCCTCCGCTCTTTGTCCGGCTTTGCATCCCTCGCTGTCCACCCCAGAGCGGCTCCCGACTTTCCACTCTCGCATTTCCGCCAAACCAAAATGGCGAATCCGCTTCGAAAGAAAACTTTTCCGAGCGCTTTTTTCTCTCCGATAATTAATGCGCATGACTTTGGATAATTTCATTTTTCACTGCCCTTCCTTTCGGAACGGTCAGATCGGCCAACTATTTCTTCGGATGCCTCCGATTAATCATCAAACGCCGCTCTCTTACGGGGCCCTTTTATCCCCCGAACAACCCCTAAAATGCTCTTTTGTAGACAAATATTGCGTCGGTTCCTTCAACGAACGCCGGCAAAACTTTTAACGGAAAATATCTGTACAGGGGGAGGAAATCGGAGATGAAAATGATTGAGGGATGTTTTGCCGACGGAAAAGTGAGAAGGAGAGGTGAGAAGGTGTCGTCTGCTGTGAATGGGAAAATTTGGGGGAGGAAAAGAGCAGCGAAGTTGAGTTTAGGCGAAAAGCGGAAAAGCCATAGAGTGAGATGCAAAGAGCGCTTGCGCAATTAACTAATTATCTTATAAAAAAGCGTGGCCTTGGTTCGGCCTATTTGAAGATTAAAATTATTTTATTGAAAAGCCATTTCCAGAGTTCGACCCTGAAACAGAGGCCCCGGTTCGAACGCGGATTCGGTCAGCGGGGGGAGGCCCCCAATCACGAGCCGCACACCGCCCCCCCACTTCTCCAGACACTCCGAAGGTGGAGTCGAGCTTCGTGTCTGGACCG
Organism: Brueelia nebulosa; assembly: GCA_028293925.1. NCBI lineage: Eukaryota > Metazoa > Arthropoda > Insecta > Psocodea > Philopteridae > Brueelia > Brueelia nebulosa. The sequence continues at coordinate 227,602 of JAQIBA010000042.1, forward strand.
AGAATGAATCACGGCGAATGGCGAAATGCGGCCATTTTGCCGCTTCTCGGAAATTGGCTGATTCGGTGCAAGTTGTTGTCCTGTTCCCAGGCGGGCCCCGGAGGGGGATGGAAGGGGAGGGGAGCGTCCCCGGGGTGGGACAGGGGCTGACACGGGGGCGGGAGGCCCAACGATGCGGTGGTGCAGACAAGAATTTATCGTGGTGAAGTGATAAGTTTGTTTGCTGTTTGGTTCGAGTTTGGTCGGTTGTTGTTTGTTTGTTCGTAGCTTCTTCTTCCTGCGGCGATGTGGATGAGCCGAGAGGTTGTCAGGTGCGGAGAGGTGTGAGGAAGGCGGTGAGGTTGGCGAAAGTATAGTTGGGGGGGTGCAATGTGGGGGATGGTGGGTGTTGGGGCGAGGGGTGGTGAGGTGGGCGGAATTGAGTGGTGGGCGGCGTTGTTACAGAGTTGTTTTTTGTTGCAGATAGACGAGGGTGAAGCAGTATGGACTTCGCATCTGTTGTTAGAAAGCGCGTGAAGCATTCGAAAGGGTCGAGGACATCGAAAGAGAAAATCGCTTAAGAAGATTTCGAGATAAAATGTGACGAAATCAGATAAGTTTTTCGTTTTTGTTTTAGTTTTGATTTCGTTTCATTGGATAATGAAAATACGAGAAAGTTACTGAAAGAAGAAAATGTGCAACGCCAGTTCGAATATCGGGGAAAAAAAATTATGACAAGCTCATGATGGCGTTACAAGAATCAAACGACAACAGTCGAACTGGACACCATTGTCGGGACTGCGGCTTGTTTTTCGAAAGCTCCAAGTCGCTAGAAGTTCACCTGCAGTACCACAAAGAGAACCTCCTCACCAAGTGGGCGAATCAGGCCAACGCCGCCATCGATTCCTCCAGGACCGACTCCGAGAACAACAATGTCAAGTCCAGGCGAGAATTCCACAACCTCGTCGCCGCGCCCGCCGACTCCACCGACATGAAACCCCTCCTCCCCACCGGCCCAGGCAGACCCAACTCCAACTCCAGCTACCCCCCCACCAGCAGCCCCTTCACCCACCCCCACACCCCCGCCAGCTACTCCAGCGCCCCCAGCCCCTACCAGAACGACCTCCACAGGTTCTCTCCCTCCAACAACCCCGGCCCCTCCCCCTCCAGCACCTCCTTCGGCTACTCCAACGGCACCTCCGACTCCTACCAGCTCCCCTACAACAACTACCCCGCCAACCTGCGCTCCCCCAGGTCCCAGCCCCCCGTCGACCCCTCCCAGCAGTTCTTCCCGGACAACCCCCAGGAGCCCTACATCGTCGCCGCCAACCCGGACTTCTCCGTCGCCCCCGCCGCCGGCACCCCCAACCCCGCCCCCAACGCCGCTCCCCACCGACCCAACTCCCCCACCTCCTCCTCCACCTTCCGCTTCAACATGTTCAACAAGAACTGCTTCCCGCTGGACAAGAACGGCGTGAGCTCCTCGTCGCCCAACAGCTTTCGCCCGCAGTCGCCCCTGCAGTGCGAGAAGTGCGGCTTCATTTGCGATTCTCAGTCGACGTTGGGGGAGCACGTGAAGACGGCCCACGCCCCCTCCCCGATGGCGTACAACCACGGGGCGGGCGGGTTCCAGGGCGCGGAGTACTTCAGGGCGGAGGCGGTCAAGGCGGACGTGATCCAGGACTCGCCGGACATCCTGGACCTGGACTCGCAGCAGAAGGTGTTCCGGTCGGGGGAAGAGGAGTCAGCGGGGGTGGGCGCGACGCCGAACCCGCATTCGGTGTCGGCGATGCTGACGCCGTGGTCGAACAACCTCAAGTCGCAGTACCCCCAGAGTCAGGGTTACTTGGTCTCCTCGAGCAACCCCCCGCAGAATTACCCGGGGCAGAACGGACCCGTGCCGACAGCGAACTTCCAGTCGAGGAACTTCCCCTCGGAGTCGTACAGCCAGCAGTCTAATGTTCCTAATCAAAGTATTAATAATAACCAAATTCCTAATTCTGCTAGTCCTAAGCTAACAAACGCTAGCAACTCATTACCTCACTCCGGGATGAGTGCCACCAAGGGTGATTCGTGGAAGTCCAACGAAGCTAGAAGACCGAAGACTTATAACTGTAGCGCATGCAATAAGTGGTTTACCAGCAGTGGCCATCTGAAAAGACACTACAACACCACTCTGCACAAGAACGCGGTCAAGCAGAGCGGGCAGCCCGACCCCGCCACCCTGCCCATCAGCAGCCACCACCACCCCAACCGCGACCCCAACTACATCCACAGCTCCAAGACCCCGCCCGGCATGCCCAACCCCCCGCCCAACCTCACCGCCGTCACCAAGGCCAAGAAGGCCAAGTCCATCTCGCCCCAGGCCGACGCCAACACCCCCAGCCCGGCCTTGAGCAACGCCAACGAGGGCGACTCCTCCAGAAGCAACGACAACCTCTACGACCGCATGTACGAGCGCAACGGCTCCCTCCCCAACGGCAGCTTCGACCGCCCCGTGCACCACGCCTTCGCCGGGCAAGGCTTCGACATGATACAGCCCAGCCAGACCTCCGCCTTCGACAGGGCCACCCCCGGCGCGGCCGCGGCCGCCACCCCCACCCCCACGCCCGCCCCCTTCGACCAGCGACCGCCGCCACCCACCCACCCACCGCCCCACCCCCACGCCCACCCCTTCGACCGCCCCCAGTCCTTCGACGGCCGGCCCACCGACTTCGACAACCGCCCGCAGAACGGCTACACCATGCAAGACTTGAACCGTCCGGCCTCCAACCCCGACCTGGCCGCCTCCCAGAACTACGAGTATTACCGCTACGACAGACTACCTCTTCATAATCAACAGAATAGTACAAATCAACTGTCTGCCCAGTCCCCAAACTTCCAGGCAGGTCCCTCGGTCTCCCCCTCGGGGGGCCTGCCTATCTGCCCCCCTTTGCACCCTTCCCTTCGTACCCCGAACCATATGAACACATTCATGGGGGAGAACATTTTGATAGTGCCACCAAGCGACCTGCCCTCCCACCCACAAGACCACCCTACTACCCATCCCTATATCAGCAGCCCTATAACTACTGGTAACGACCCCCACCAGAACACGCCCCTGCCCAGCTTCTCCAACTTCCAGACCTCCATCTTCCAGCAGAACTACTCGGGCAATTCGCCCTTCGACAAGTCCTTCTACGCCTCCGACGCCCACGACTACCCCTTCGACAAGCCCGAGCCCGAGCAGAAGCCCATCTTCGACTACCTCCAGCCGCCCCCCAAGTCGCCCGAGCCCCAGCCCGAGCCCGAGCACTTCCCGCCCTTCCGCGCCGCCAAGCACCCCCACCTCCTCAACGTGAACATGGAGCTGGACACCTTCAGCGACCGCTCGCCCTCCCCCATGCAGGCCAGCCCCGTGGAGTTCCCCACGTCGACCAACGTGGACCTCCCCGAGCCGGCCAAGCCGCCCCGGAAGCGCAAGACGAAGCGCAAGGCGGAGGACTCCTCCAACCTGGTCACCTCGACGGGGAGCCCCCAGCCCCAGGCGAAGAAGGGCGTGATAAAGTGCGAGGAGTGCGACAAGTACTTCAACCGCATCTGCTACCTGACTCAGCACAACAAGAGCTTCCACAGCGGGGAGAAGCCGTTCAAGTGCGACCGGTGCGGGAAGCGGTTCCACTCGGAGGTCCGGGCGAAGGACCACTCGAGGAAGCACGGCGGGGAGAAGCCCTACAAGTGCGACATGTGCCCCAAGTCGTTCAACCACAAGACCGACCTCCGCCGCCACCTCTGCCTCCACTCGGGGGAGAAGCCCTACGTGTGCGACCACTGCGGGAAGGGGTTCATCCGGAAGGACCACATGCTCAAGCACGTCGACACCCACAAGAACGGCAAGAGGAAGTTCACCACCAAGGTCATCGACGACCTCTTCGTCCCCAAGAACAAGCTCCCGCCCGATTAGCTGCCCCACCAAAGACTTTCTTAAGAAATTATTAACTCGTTCTTGAAGCAATGTTTTTCGTGAAATCGTGTGTTAAGAAATCGTGTACCTCCACACCCCTTCCCTCGAACACACTTTCCGCACACAGACTGTGCACGTTACGAACTCTGCTGCTCTCTCGCGGCCGCTTCTGCTCCCGGCGGACTCCCCCAGCAGAAGGGACGCCCGAGGAGGCCCCGAAAGGGATTATCTGAGCACGAGAAGCGTTTGATTGAAACGAAAGCGTTTGTCCGAATGGGGAGCCGCAGGGGGCAGAAGGGGTTGGCAGAAGTGGTCGGTTGGCGATCGGTGGTTGGCAGGAGTGGGAAGTGAGTTTTCCGTTGCCGCCAAGATGAGAGAGGATATGTTTGGTTTCTGGGAAAGAGTTGTAGTTTGTGAAAAGGCTTTGAGCAGTTTGTGGGAATTGAGGAAATATAGTTTGTCATAGTGGTTGTATTTATTTAGTTAAATGAATTAATTGAATTGAATTCTGCCGGAAACGAGCCGCCATTTTCATACACTCAGGTTATGATTTTCCATGTTTTTGTTTGTTTATAAAGTAAGTTTGGAATTTATTTTAGTTGTTCTAAGACGCTGGTTGTATCAACCAAGTGAATCTTTTATGTTAAACCAGTCCACTAAGCTGTGTGTCGGTTAAGTGAAGCTTCGGAGCGGCGTCTGCTTTTGCCACTCCGAAGCAGAACCTGACGGCAATACTTTACCAATTAACTAAAAAATAAAATAAAAAAACGGAAAAATCTCTTTAAAAAATAAAAAGAAAAAAAGAAAAGCAATCGATGAACAAAACAAAAGTTTTTTGATTATTACTATAATGTTTAGTTTTTTACTTCTATAGATTTAAAAAAAAGAAAATTAAATTTTTAAATAAATAATAAATAAGTGATTAACGCCGGCGCTAATTAAACGCCGGCGACTCAGTTTAAGCAGACTGACTTGTTCTCCTGCGCCCTTCCCTCGGCCACGGCCCTCGGCACCCCCGCCGAGGGGTGAGAGGTTGCGAGTGTCGCGAGTGTCGCGAGGGTGCCGTGGGCGCGGGGGGGGCGAGGTCGCAGTCGGGGCTCCGAGCCCCACTTCTAACCGGATAAATAATAATCAACACGCTAACGATAATTAATAAAAAACTATTAGTTGATCTTTCTTTTTGACAAGCTCAAAGAATATATAATTATATATTATAGACATCGTTAAGACAGATGAATTCACAAACAAGGGTGTTTGCTTTGGGTTGGGTGCACGAGGGGCGCATCGCACCCCGCGCATTGCCAGCAGAAGGCAAAGGCCCACTCTTTCGGCGGTTGGCATCGTCTACGATCAAATTTATGTAAACACTGAATATAGAATTATATAATTATGTACAAATAAAATTTACAATATTTTCTCATGTGTAATATTGTTTTAAGTTAACTGCGAAGATATTCCTTAATTGTTACTTTTGTTCTTTTTTGTTGTATGTATTCGTTTTTTGTATTTTTGTCAGCCGACGCAGTGTGGGACCGCGTGATTGCTCAATATTGCTCCACGCCAAGGCTGCACCCTTTCCAGATGAGGACAGGGGAGGGACGGGGAGGGCGGGAGGGGCGGGAGGGGGGACGAAACCGAGTCGACTTTCCTGGAAGGAATTAGTGGTTTTCCGAGACGTGGCTGAATCATCATCGGTGGATGGGAGATGACTTCGGAAAAGGTGCACACTGTTGGAGAGTGAAGGAAAACACGTCGTTCACACTGCGTCGGTTTAGCGCCAGTTTTTTTCTACTTCCGACAACGACATTTTTCCCTTTTCCGATTTTATTTATTATAATGCGGGAGTTTTTATATAAAAAAATGTTGCTCTGTATTTGTGTACTCTTTATTATTTCCGGCACACTATTTATTTATGTGTGTTGATCGGCAGCATGTGTCACCTCGCTCCCCATGCTTCCTCCCTTCCCTTCCACCCTCTCCCCTCACCACCCCCACCCCCTCCCCCCTCCAGGGATTTCGACTGCTCGAAGGCGACACATGCTCCCGACAGTATTCGCCGCGGAATGGATTTTGTGTGAAATCCGCGGGGATGTGGCAAGGCCACCCTCTCGCCCTTATTCAGAAAGACTCAATCTGTACTGTTAGTTTTGTTTACGAATTGCAAAGTTCCTTTTGTATGTTACTCGGGGGGCGGACGCCCTCCGCCCTTCCTCCTCCTCCGATCCCTCTCGCCATTTTATTTAATTTTTGTTGTATATATTAGGTTTTTTTTTAACTCTTGATATTCCTAATTGTTTCTCAGGAATAATTTTAATTTACGGTTTTAATAAAAGAAATGATTAGATAAGAGACTTGTCTGAGTTTATTATGCACCTTTTAAAAGAAGCGAACGGTCTCCCGGGGTGAGCGGGGAGCGGGGCTTTGGGGCTTGTGGGGGTCGTGGGGGCGTGGGGGCGTGGGGGCGTGTGGGGGGCGAGAGGGCAAAGGAAGTCGGAGACAAGTGCAATGACTTCAATAAAAGTTGTGAAGGTCTGGTGTAAAACTGAATCTTTCGGTAAAAAAGTTTTTATTCAGTATTCAGTCGTATAATTTTTCTTTTTCTTTCATAAAAGAAAAAAGAAAAAGAAAAGAAAAAGTCTCATTTAATTCGAGGGTTGTCTCAGTGAAAGTAGGTCAAAGAAATAAAAATACTTACCCTTAACAACTTGTAAATACTTGACCGAAATGATCCTTTCGCATTGAATGCGGGGAATTTCCTTTTCTTCCTCCCGCCCCCGCCCCCGTCGCCCCCTCGCAACCCCCGCCTCCCCTTTCCTCACTTTTTTACCACTTTTCCCGATTTATATCTTTCGCGGCAATTCAATGAGTTTAAGTGGCGGCTTTTTGATTTACTGCCCCGTCCCTCAGTGTTCCGCCGCCGCCCAAAGGCTTCGCTCGCCTCGCTCACTTCGAAAACCTTCTGCTTCCCCTGTTTTTTAGCCAGAGTGCGAGAACCTGTTCACCCCCAGGGCATTCTTCTCTCAGGTACGCGCTTCTAAGGGTTGGACTGGAGATTTCTGCTCTCTGTACTCCTCTCGTGGTACAGAGGAAAGGTGGTCGATGTTATCGGGCTCTTGTGAGAAGCGAAATTAAGGTGCATGATCATAATTGAAGATCGGGGCTCCACAGGAGGGGTTGATTTAGTGAATTCATCCCCTTTTTTTAATTAAACTGAAATCCAATCTGTGTGATCATCTTATTAAGGCTGAAGGGTGAGAGACAAAGTTTTTTGTGCATCCCTTAACCTGGCAGGGTCTCGCCGTGTTTATCCAACGCCTTCTCCTCTCTTCCGCTCCTCCCTTTGTCCCCGATACATTTTCGCCAGGTGTTATAACGCACTTTCCCATGCGAAGCCCGAGACCTTGGACCGCCTCTTCCACACCTGGATGTGCGACGAGGAGCCCTCGATTTTCCACAGCGAAGAACACTTGCTCCTGATTTATTAAACCAGGAGAAAAGAATATTAAAATGAGGGCGGAGAAGGAAGAGAGAGAAGAGAGCGGCCGCGGACGTAAGTAGGGCGTTCGCCCGATGAGACAAGCATGGGGCGCTCGCATCAAGGCAAATTTAAGCAACGCCAGCAGCTGGGAATTTGACGTAAAGCTCCTTGGACATCACTTTGCTGGACAACCTCCCCAAGTCCGGAGTGATCGATCGATGCCGCAGAAATCCCACCCTTTGCTTACGACCCTTGCCTTCCCCCTCGCCCCCGCCCAACAACCCTCCCCTATCCCCGTCCGCTCGTCCGAACATTAGCATGCAGTACATCACTCCAAATTAACTCCTTTCACTGCCCCGCCCCGCCCCGAGTCTTCCGGGCTTCCGCGGGGGCGATCGCCCCCGACGCCATCGCTCCAGCCCGGGACGCCCTCACCCTAGCCCAAGTGGCTTGCACGGGAGAAGGCGTTCGGGGCGAAGGCAAGACGAGCCGGCGATGGGGCGATGGGGCGCTCATCCCCTGAGCTCAGTTAAAAAATGGCGGAAGCAAGGCAGTCCCAGTGGCGAGTCGTTAATTACCCTCCGCCGCACACGGCCGGAATAATTATCGGGCAACGGATGTCCTCCATCCTTCGCTCCCCTCCGCCTCTCATTTTTATCGACTTATCTCTCCGCTGTCGGAATCCGCGCAGGTCCATCAGCGAATTAGTGTGGTTCTCGAGAAGACGCCGGGGGTTGATGGGTGCAAAGGACGGTGCTTTCTCAGCTTGACTTGCCGCGAGAACCCCCGGGAGGAGGGAAAACGTCCCGCGGGGCGGTAATCAATGGGAATTGAGACGGAAACCGCAGTAACAATACGCGAAGGGGATTTATGGGTCAAAGGGTTGCGAGGAACAAAGGATGATAGAAGCGGTTGATTGTGCCTTTCTGCCGAGGAAAACTCGCGGAGACCGTTTACCCTTCGCAAAAAGAAACAATTAACTCGTCGCCAGCCCCGCCATTAATCTGGATCGCGCTTCCCCTGGGACCGGAAGTTCCCTCACCTGTGCCCCAACGCACCTGGGAATCACTTCCCCTTCTCACCCCGTCACACAAACTGCTTACTTGTCGGGGGACTCACTAGAGGATTTCTCTGGGAACCAGAAAAACGCTCGTCAGAAGAGAACAGGGGGCGGAGAAAGGGGACTTCGTTCTCATCGCAGAGAAAACGGTACAGTTTTGATTCTTTTTTGTGCCTCTGCCCACTGGAAGTTTGGATCCTGGAGTGAAGCTCCGTGTTCTGTCCCTTTCGCGAGAGTGGAGAGGCAGCCAAGGTGGCGTTCTGGGGGGTGGGAGAGCCCCCACGGAGGGCGGTGCCCCCGAGGGCGCGCCCCGAGGTGGGAGCCCGGGGTCGGAGACACTCGGACGGAGGTCCAAACTCAGAGTGAGCTGCTTTCTTTATAAGGGTGAGGCTCAAGGTTTGTTAAAAGAGCCATTTTGAACATTGTAGGGGTAGATTCACCTCGGATAGGAAGTGAGAGGGAGGTGGCGGTCCCGCAAGCTAAGCATGGGCGGCCGGACTCTTTCTCTCCGGTAAACACATTGTTTAAAGTACAGTGATTCACTTTCAAGGTCACTCAGAGAAAAAATATATTGCTATCTCGTACAGGTTGCTGCACAAGGTTTCGTCTTTTCTCAATTTGAGAAAGCCTTCGTTTCCTGCCCTGTTCTCCCTCACCCCGACCACTCCCGATGCACTGAGGTCAAAGGTCCCGAGGGTCATCCCGAATCCCCCATTCCTGGGCAGTTGCTCAGAGTTTTTGCTGGCGATGTCGGTCCCGGGTGGCAGACCGGATTAAGACCTTTGGAATTTGCTCCGAAGGAATTCTGTGGCGTCATCCGGTCGGACGTTCCACGAGCTCATCCTGTCTTGGAGCAATGGCGGAATCCCAAAATGGCATTCATTGGGGTTGCAAAGGGGCAAAAGCAACGGTTTGATGCGAGAAGAAGGGCTAAACATTGTTTTGCAGGGGCGGTTTTGAGATTTTGGCCCGATTGAACACATGAGGGATGTTTCTGACAGGCGTTCATTAAAAGACAACCAAAAAACTATAAGAAAAACAGATAATTATCCCTTTTTTATTAAAATATTCAATCCAAATACATATTGATTTTAAATACCAACTAAATAGTATTAGAAAAGTATTCTTGAATTTTATAAAAAATATTCTCCATATAAATTATAAATATATATAATCCCTATAATTAACAGAGCCCCTAAATGTGCCTTTATTTATTTGATTGGAGAAGGCGGTGAAAATGGCCGGTAATAAGTTGGAAAAATCCGTTGAAACAGTGAAACCGTTTCTGTTGTAACAAGAGAGTTATTAACCGGGATATAAATTTAAAAAGAACTTATTCGCAGACACAATTTCAGTAACTGCGGTACTAAAGACGTTCCCATGAGTGTAAAATCAAGACGTTAAAAGGTTTCATGCTCTAACGCCGAGGTAATCTCGTTAAAACCGATAAACCGTTTTTTCATCATTTCCTTTTGCTTTTGATATTCTCCGAATAAATTATAAATATAATTTCCGAAGATCTGACCACAAACCGATCACAGGTACGCTTTTATTTAACGGTTTTCGGGGGTGAAATTTCACCCTCTTCTGAGTTCCGAATAATATTTTTTTTCTTTTTTTGTTCCTCCAACGGAATTCAAAAAAATGGCGTGCATTTCACCCGCATAAGCTAAACATAGAATTCCATTATAACGAACCAAAACTACTTATTTTGCCAAAATATAACAGTTGAATATTTAAAACCGAAATTAAATATAATTGTTTAACGTTATTATAGTTAATTTTTTTAACGAAATAAATAAATAAATGACCATATAAAGGCATCGAAAAAACAAATCGAAAGACGCAGAAAAAACGTTGAGAAAAACTAAGAATCGTTGAAACCTCCATTTTTTTTAACAGAAATCTCCAATAAAAAATATGGTTTTAAGAAAATACCTAGTTTCATTGATTTCGTTTTAAAAAAAAATAAAAATATATAGAAATTGGGACTCAAAAACGGGTGAAATTAAAGTAAAACTAATCAGTGAAATTTTAAGTATTTTCCTAAGGGAGATTTTATTCTGTGCAAAAATGGCGGTTTAACGGTTGTGAAATTTGGAATTTTTTCACGTTTGTTTAGACCCGTCGTTTTGAAACAATAAATTTGATGCATTTATGTGGGATCATCGAAATAAATATGGCTATTTATTTGTTGATCTCGTGAGAATAAGTTCATATTAATGCACTCAAAATTTCATTAGAATTTCACAATTAATTAATTTATATATTTGTAAATTAATTCATATTCAACTATTCTTTGAGTGACCGCAATTTTATTGAGTTAAAGCCGGACAAATGGAGTGAAATGAGAATTACAATTGAAAAATAAGTGTAAAAATAATATGTAAATAATAATAATGTGAACATTATGATTTTTAATCAAATTTTGATTTTTTTTTCACGGCCATATTTTTGATCAAAATATTCCACATGAATTGGTTAAATTATATTTTACAATTAATATAGAAAACATTAAATACACAATAATAAATAAATGAATATAATAGTATTTGCACAATACATTTTAAAGAAGAAGTGGAGATATTTTCTAAAAGTGAATCATTTTTAGAAATCGGTGGGACAGTCCACCAAAAAGTGGTCGTTTTAACTATTCAGTTAGAATATTATACATAAATAGTTTGAATAACTAATTTTCATCGAATTCTATGTTTAGCTTATGTGGTCAAATGTGCGCCATTTTATTCAGTTCAAATTATTTTCATTAAAATGACAGTCACCTCGAAGGGCGACCATTTAATCAGATCGTCGGGGCCCCTCTCGCCCTTTCAGGGCCTTCTCCCTGAATGCCCCCACGGGAACGGGGGCGGAGGGCGGAGGGGCGCCGCCATCCTTGACCGCACTGCCAAAATGGTAGTGAGGTTGCACAGTGACCCAGTGCTTCCGCTCCGACATTTTTGTCATAACTTGGCTCCAAGGTCGTTCTCACATCTCGTCCAATCATTCGTGTCCTTCAATCCGTTCATTGCCGTAATTAATCATGATTTTCCGTTTCGGCGGCGGTTCTTTTCCTCCAACCAACTGCGCCATTCGCTCTCTGCAAAAAATAATTGTTACATAAAACCGAACTGATACGAACCCGAAGAGGAACCACAGAGTATTCAAATGTCGTGCCACAGAGGGTGAGGAGTAAAAATTGGACAAATGAGTAAAAATTTAGTATATTACTGCAATATGTAAAAAATCCTACATAATTTACAAAGCACATTCCGTATTTGATGCAAATATGCAATAACGCAGACGAACAGTTACACGTGATTGAGGCCACATGTGAGGACCGTATTTATATTATGTCCACGAGTCCAGTCAAAAATTTAAAAATTTATCCATTATTTAAACTTTAATAAACTGAACCAAATTCTCACATTTTAAAAAAATAAAAAAAGGTCAACTTTTCTTCCAAAATAAACTGTCATAAGCTATATTATAATAATTATTTCTGCCGTTACTGTTATTTATAATAATTTTTATCAAATTCATACTTTCAATAACTTTTCCATTTAAATAACTATTGCCAATAGAAGAAAGTAAAAATTATAATATTAACATTTGGTAATGGATCCAGGAGGCAGCGACGCCTCCCCTAACAACAACAGCGGGGCACCGGCCATCTTCCCCGCACCGCCCCGGGCTAGTACAACCGCGCACTCAGCTGGGTCGTCTCGCTCCGCTTGGGGGGCGGCGGAGGGGGCCGCTTCTTCGCTGCCACCCCCGCCCCCGGGGGGTACGCCCCCCGAGGGGGCCCCACCTCCCCCCTGCTCACGTTCTCGTACACGTTCTCGGGGTTCCCGTAGTGCTCCTTCACCCAGTTGGACACGTTCGTCTCCTTGTAGTCCGGGAGGGGCGGCGGGGGGTCCCGGAACCCCAGCACCTCGTGGGGCGTCGTCGACGCGTCCAGTTTGCACTTCTGCGCCACCTGCCACTTCTTCTTCATCACCCTCTGGAGGTCCTTGAGGAACTCCTTCGGCGGCGTCGCGATCTTCTTCGGGCTGCTCAGCCTGGTCGAGTCGCTCCTCTTCGGGGGCGGCGGCTTCGTCGCGGGCGAGGGGGCGCGGCAGTCGGGGATCTGCTCGGGGACGAAGCTGAAGGAGATTTTCTTGGGCGAGGGCTTGGGGGGCGTCGGGGGCGAGAGGGCGTGCGGGTAGTGGAGCGGACTAGACGGGGCCAGGTTGGTCTTCATCATGGCTTGGCGACTGGGCTTGGGAGGCACTTTGGGGGAGAAGGGGCTGACGGGGGTGGCGGTGCCGGAGGAGGCGGGGGTGGAGAGGTCGGAGGTGGAGGGGGGAGTGGTGGGCGAGGGGAGGGGGAAGGGCGGGAGGGAGGCGAGGGAGAGGGAGCTGCAGGAGAGTTCGTTCTCGTCGAATTGGGGTAGTTCGCTCTGGGGGGGCGGTGGCGGGAGGGAGGTGAGGGAGAGGGAGCTTTCGAACATGTCGGGGGCGGGCGGGGGGAGGAAGTCCTCGAGCTCGTTGGTGTGGAGTTTGTCTTCGTCGTCGCCGAAGCTGGAGGCGTTGTCAGAGACGTTTTCGAGGTTGCGTTCGAGAGCGTCCTCGAAGAGGGAGGAGGATTCCTCCCTGCAGATGGTCTCCGTCTGGGTGAGGAGGGTGTTCATGGCTTCGTTGAGGCTCCTGTTCACTTCCTCGAGGGTGAGCCGGTTGTCGAGGATTTTGTGCTCCGTCGAGATCGGTTTGTGGCTTTCATTTCCCGGCAGCCGGTTGTCGAGAACCTCCGACGTCTTCCGCTCCTTCTTCAGACTCCGCCTCCTCTTCAGCGTCCCCGAATTGCTACCTGCTCAATCATAATCACCTGATATATCACCTGATCCACTCCCCTCACTCAATCGAACGGTTTCCCACTCACCCGAATCGTCGGATGTCTGAGACCTCCGCCAGCTCTGCCTCGAGCCGGAATTCCTGGTCAAAGTGCCGCTCCTGGACAGCTTCCCTTCGCCCTCGACCGAGTCCACCGCCTCTCCCACCTCCTTCAGCTGCCGCGTCATTGACGTCAGCGGCAGCTTCGGGTTCATCGACGGCTTCCGCTTTATCGTCCCTGGCGACAGCAGTTACAGATTACAACATGGCTTGGCTGAGGCCAGCCGGCGTCAGGAGACACCTACCGCTCGGGAAGTCGCACTCGAAGCCCTGCTCCCCGCAGGAAGTCCCGTCGCTGAGGCAGCCGCTGCTGGAGGAACTGGAAGCCCTCGACTCCCCGCCTCTGCTGTTTATGCTGTCCCTCCGCGCCAAACTCCTGCCCTGACCGCCACTCAAGTCTTTCCTGCACGACAGCAACACATCAGTCACCCCTTCCGCCTCTTCACCCTCTCCATCCCCCCACTTACGTTAGGTCGTAACTCTGGAGGTAGCGATCGGGCGTCTGCGGCTGACTAGTTTGTGCTATCGATACGACAGAGCAACTCCTCGCGTGGGCCAACAAGTCGAGATCCTCCTGGGCGAGATCGTCCAACAGGATTCTGTAGTTCTCGAGAAGCTGGCGGCCATACTGCAACAAACATCGCCTCGATTAGCGGTCGAGCTCCCTCTCTCTCTCTCCTCCCTCGTTCCTCCCCTCACCTTGGCGATCCTTATCCCCACCACCCACTTCTGCAGCGTGGTGTTGTCTTCTGCGCACAGATACTTGATGTACTTCGTCGACTTCGGCTGCTGCAGTCGAGGATGTTTAATTGCGAAGCAGTAATCAGTCGGAGATTTGAACTTCTTCTTCCAACCGACTCCATAATAGACCTGCCATTGAAAAGGGGTTTGAAAGGAGGGGCAAAATGGGGCCAAAGGGGCGAAAGGGGCGGACGGGGACACAAACCTCGTTGATGTCGAACGAAGTCAAGCAGACGAGATCCTTGGAAGACTTTGACTTTTCTTTCGGGTAGTAGTACAGTCCGGACGCTCTCAGGACGAAGTGGAACTTCTTCCAGCCCTTCTTCGAGTCCGATTTGAGGTAGAGAGGGCCGGACAGCTCGGGGACGGTGCTGTTCGTCGCCGAGAAGAACTCCTCCAGCAGCATCGCCCTCGAGTGGTCGTCGTAGTCGCAGAGGACGTCGGTGCTCGACAGCAGGAACCTCTCGGGGCTGGCGAACACCTGGTACTTGTCCCTCCGCTCCGTGAATATTATCTTGTTCTTGGAGTCCCGCGTCCACATCATGAGGTTGTCCACGAGCAGCTCGTGGTCCTCGTAGAGGCGCTCCATGTAGAGGTCGGGGAGGTGCTCCACGATGGCCCATTTCGGCTCCATGGTCACGTGGTTCTTGTCGGCGAGCAGCCTGGTCACGTAGCCACAGGTCATCTTCTCGTCGACCAGCAGACTTTTCGTGCTCCCATCGCTGGTGAATGCTTTTATAAATAATTTCTTAACGGAGGCTAATTTCATTTTTTCTAACGCTATCCTAATTTTTTCAGCCTTTGCGCGATTAGCAGTCTCATTCTGAAAGAGTTAAGAGAAAGGATCAGTCGGTCGCCCTCAGACGCCCACATCACTCACCACTCACCTGTGACGGCGACTCCATTCCCAGTCCGCTGCTGGTCTTCGAGGCACCACTCGACCCCCCACTCGACGCCGAGCTTTCGCTGGACAACATCGACACATTGTCAGAGAAGGCAGAGTCATTGTCGGGGCTCTCTGTTCTTCCCACTGCAACGAAATAACATGCGTCTCATTCTGTCCGGTCACTAAAGACATGCCGTGTCACCAGACTTACCTCCATCGTGCTTCCCTCCGTGTTCGTCTCCCTCCAATTTGATTCTCTGCCCTTCGGAGTGGATTGTCCCGTTCGTGGCGGGAGCCGACGCCCTCTTCGACTCCCTCACGCCCGCTATCTCCTGGAACACAAACGCTTTGGGTGAGCAATGGGGCCTTCGGGGAGGGAAGGGGTGAAGGGGCGAAGGGCGTCTCCTCACCTGGTCGCACTGCGTCTCCAGGGCGCTGAGCTCCCCCAAGATGGCGTCGAGGTCGACGTCCTGCGACTCCTCGAGGTTGGCCATGGAGAATCTGTAGGAGTCTATCCTGGGGAAGTTGAAGTCGGAGGCGATTTGGGTCTGGCGAAGGGTGACATTTTCCAACCCCTGCAACGGGAGAATCCGCGTCAAATGAATGAAGCCAAAATAGATGTCGCGCTCTGTGCTAATGCCTTTTCCTCAGAGCAAATATTTGCCGCGATGGCATCTAAACGCACTGTCAACATCAAAATCCGACGCGGTATCTTATCTCTTCCGGATAAACGTTTAACCTTGCCGAAGACTTCCATTCGACTCTTCCCCCAAAACAATGCGAATCCACCGCCTTCCCTTAACATCCTATCGGAGCAGAAGAGCTGCTCTTGCTTCTCCTTCTGACTTCGAATTTTATTTATTGATTCGACCAATAAAGTTGGCCCTAAGAAGATTTGGCATTCGTCCCAAAGCCCTTTTAAAATAAGCATTGGCTTATCAACTCTCAGCAAATCGCTTACGAACCAAAAATCCCATGCGAGAAAGCAACGGCCACAAAGGCACGTCTCGTTGCTCCCGTTCCCGTTGTTTGGCCACAAATCACGAGCCGAAGGCAAAACATCGCAGCTGAGTTCTGGGCCCGTTGCCGGGGCCCTGCCGGGGCCATCCGGCAGGCCTTGACCGCCACTTAGCCGATTAATGAATGGGTGGAGCCGAGCATGTCCCGCGAGAGAGTAAATTATTTGGCATAATCGCTCAACGTCACGGAAAGGGGAAGACACTGCTGAGGCATAAGAGAGGCATATGAGAGGCACATGAGAGAAGATTAATTGCGCCGGGTCCAAACGGCTGACATATCTGACCGAGTGTCAATCCATCGAGTCATTATAGGGGTACGAGAGGTATCGTAAAATACTGTATATATAATGCGGTGGAATGGTTATCTCGAGGCACGGGAGAGACATGTCGGCAGAAAAATAAAAGTAAATTGATTTCTCGGGGCGAGCCGTCCCGTGACAACTTTATCGGGAATGAGCTCGATAGCGTCCATTTAATTGGAGTTATGTTCTTTTGGCGGATCGTTCCCAGTGATAAGTCTGAATAAATTGAACGGGTTCGGCCGAGGAGAAGAGGGCGAAAAAGCTTTTAAATGGAGCAATTTCCGGCGTTTAAATGGAGCCCTGACTAACAATTGAGGGGTGTTTTCCTAACCTTCCCACCCTTATACTCCCTTGCACCTGGACAAACACCACCCTCTTCCTGCGTGTCAGCAACCTTTTACTCTGTGCTCGCCTTTTGCCTCTTCCCTTGAATGCGCCTTACATACGCCAACATATTCGGCCGATTTGGGCTGACAACTGAAAGGAAGGAGCGAGATAAGCTATCACCGCCAATAGCTTCGCTCCATAAATAACTCCTCCTTTTAATTCCACTCTGCATTTGTTAATTGACTAATTATCGTCTCCGGGAGCGGTCGCTCGCGAAAACATCGGCAAAACCTCCATTTTGTTCCAAGCTTTCGGTCGAATGTGTGTCGTTGAACTCCAGTCTGACCTGGGTTGACCCAGGCAAGTCCCGTCTCCCCCTCTCCCACCGCGCTACGCAGCATCCCGCTCTCCATCACAGCCACATGCTTTTGCCTTTCATCCTTTCCGCCCCGAAATTCAACTTTGCTGGTTAACGAATCATTTAAGGGGAGTTTTCTGCCTTCGTCATTCATCGACAGTGGATAACTAACTCTAAACTAACTCACTCCTTCACGAATTTTGCTTTGATTCGCGGGGGAGATTTTTCGTAATATTGTCTGTGGTTTAAAGCGCGAAAGATGTGTTCACCACAACCGCATGTGCTGCACATGTGATGTTGGTCCGTTTCCGACGGGAAAAACGGGCGACAGCGCGAATTCGGAGAAAAAAAATACACAATACCAAGCACGTACCTTTAATTTCCTTAAAAAGGAAATTTTTCCCGGGAAATATATTTTGGCGAAGAGAATGAAAATAAAAAAGCGAGCAACAACCGAGCTGATGGCCTCGCGACAACTAAACGATGACGTCATTCAAAACATTGCATTTTGGCCGCAGTTGCGACGAAGACGGTCCGACGTGCATCAAATGCATTGTCCAAGTCTTCATTTTAGGCTGCGGACGATTACAAAAAAGCCAGAAGCGAAAGAAGACGTCGTGAACAAACGGATGGAAATGGAGATGAAAACTCATCTAAGGTTTCCACGTGAGTGGCTGTTGGTAACCGTACCTGTCACGGTGAGAAGGGAATCCCGATGACGTAAGGTAAGCAGCGGTGAAATGAAAGTCACGGGAACGGAGATGCTGGCACTTCGGGACTTCTAAGAAGACGTCGCGGAAGGGGTTTTCAAAACGAATCAACAGTTTTCATAAAGTGCGGCACCTATCGATCCAGTTTAATGGAGGGAGCTTTAGAAGGGACGTTTTCACGCAAACAAATCAAAGGGAGTATCATCAATTGAAACTCGAATAGGAGAAGTGCTTATTTTTCTTCAATGGCGGGATGACGGAATAGTGACTGATTAATAGTGATTCTCTAAGAAGAGGGAGGAAGAGGAGAATATGTTTGTGCTGTCGATGATAAGGAAAGAAGGAGGAAGGGCACAACCACGAGGCAGACATAACTGTGCAGGACCTTGAGTAGAAGTCGTGGGAGTAGCAACCGTGGCGCACCCACGAGGGCACGGGTGGCGCTCAAGAGGTGATGGTACCGGAGTTGAAATGAAGCCAATGCCTGGCTGAGAAGCCGTCTTTATCGGAGCAAATATCTTGTTCCGAATTAAAACTCTGTGAGACAAAGGCTGGCGCCATTGGTGCTTATATTGCATAACAGTTGTAAAGTGTCTGAAAAATTCGGTGCGAAGAATTGAAAGGATTAAGGTTTTGACGGTGTGACTTTGGTGAGGAAGGAGTGTTGAGAGTTGTGTGTTCGGCAGGGAAACAATGGCCTTCCTGGGGAAGCTGAAGGAAAGAAAGGGTTGACAATGCGTTCCGTGGGAGGATATTTTTTTTGTTATGGTAATGACCCGACTGTCCCGCCAAGTTGGCTTTCAACTCCATTCATTAGGCGATTCCTGCTTTCCTCCGAAGAACCGCCTCCAACACCACCCAAACGTGCGACAAGTTTTACTCCAGCCAAGGACAGACGAATTAATTGTCTCGAGACCATCTGGGATCTGTCTGGGGAGCCTTCTAGAACCTATCTCCTATCCTGCAGAACGAACGAACGAAAGAACGCCCGAAAAGCTCTGCATTTGGAATCCGAAGGCAACGCGACCCCTTATTCCCCTCTTCCTTCCCATTTCCGGCGTCTTCTGCCATCAATCAACGGAAGCCTGTTAACCGCCCCCGGGGTTCTCCCCTGCTCTGGCCGACTTCACCCCTCGTCCGTGTCATTCACTCACTCTTCGACGGCATGTTGACGAATACATCGGAGACCAATGAGGAACGCCCTCCTAAGAATGAGCTGTTTATTATTCCGGTCCTTCTCTTGACTAGAAAAACCGGAAACGAATCGCCGGATATTATTATTTATGAACTCGAAGGTGGAACTTAAGTGGCATAAGCCGGGACCGGAGGGCCCAAAGGAGATTATTGGCAATCCCATAGTGTGACCGACCACCGGTGAGTGGTTAAATTAATGAGGAAGTGATTAGGTCTCTTTCCAGTATACTTTGTTATTTTCGTGTGCGCATCCAAGGCCAAATACGAAATAATTACCATCCGGAGAATTGAAGAATGAGGAATTAAGAATGCTGTCGTGGTTTTTCGAAGTGCCTCAAGTCAAATGTGACAACAAAAGCCGACCAGTGGCACCTCTTCTCTTAGCCGTGACTTATTTACAAAGTCTTTCTTTTCATGGAACCGGATCCTGACAAAAGAAGCCTGAGGACTGACTTACACAAAAAGCAGAGTCTTTCTCTTCCTGCCCCCTGGGCCCATCCTTTTCTTCCTCCTCTCCTGCGTCTTCCTCCACGTGTCCTAACGGCTTCTTCCACGACATTTCCTTCACTAACTCACTTTCCACTTCACGTGACTTCCGCTTCCAATCGCTTCATCCTCAGCGTCTGGCACACAAGTCCCGATTCCCCGTCTCCAAAATTCTATGAAAACGACAGAACAGATGCCGGGAGCTGTTATCGCCAAATTAGGTCAGTTACATGCGTGAGAGAAATTGGGGCAGTCACTCCCGGGGGCGGCTGATGGGCGGAAATTCGCTGACGGAGCTGACCCGCTGCAGCGCCCACTCCTCGTGGGAGTGGCGGACTCGGATGGCTCCGACAGGAGCGGTAAAGTGTTTGAGGAGGGCGTTTGGGAGTTAAGATAGAGCCGATGAGCTAATGGCAGCATTGTTGGAGCGAAGGTAATTGTCGGGGAAAGAGATTAATTACCGGATTAGAGTTGGTGAGCGTAATCGTGACAAGCGGAGAATTGGAGAGAGAGAGAAAAGAGAGAGAAAAGAGAGAGGGAATGTAGAAGTAACAATAATGAGCGTGTTTGGCAACGAACACGATGCCCGAAACTCGCTAATGAAAAAGTATTTTCAAGTGGCTGTTAATGTCAAGGTCAGACACATGATTTACGGAATCGGTGTCAATTCGGATACTTTGGGCGGCACAAGCCGTACCTGGCTCGTAGGTGTGACAGAGCGCCGGGGGACGCTCCGTCGGGGGTTGAGGGGGAGGGAAGGCCTCCTGGCTCATTTGCCACATTGATATTCCTTCCATGTCCTCCCATTTTCCGTTTCTTCGTCTGATCAGGTTCGACGGCCAGGTGCCTCGAAATGTTTCTTCTGCTAAGCAAATTTTTGCAGAGGAGATAACGATGAGTTGCAGGTGGAATGTTTGTGGAAGGAATTCAGACGTGACAGAAGGCTGCTCCGGAACAAAGTAAATAGCCGCTCTTGTGCGCTATCAAGGTCTTCGACCTGTGCCCATGTCTCTTTGAATAACATCGGCCAACGATTAGGTTTGCTCTTTGGTGGAAAGAATGTATTCTTTACAGCAAAATGCAATTTATTGTGGCCAAGTGGAACAAACATTTGGTCCGTTCAATGCGCAGAAAGATATTCAGCCATAATTAGACGGTTTTGGCGGGGGCGTCGTGCAAAATAAGGACTATTCATACGGTTGTTTGGTCTGAGCGCGAACAGAAGGAGCGAAATCCAAATACGGCTGTATTTTCATATCTCGATCGTCTAAATGCTTTTCTAAATGGCGACTAAAATAAGGAAGAGTTTGGAGATGAGAAAAAAAATTAATGGATGGGTAACGGCTGTGACCCTGAATTTTGGGAAGGAAAATAAGATAACAGTATTTATTACCCTCGAAATATGATTTTTCATACATTTTCTTCATTATGCTATTTTGGGAGATTAAGAAGAAATATCTGTTTCTCTGGGAGAGCGAAACGAGGGCCAAAAGGGGGAACTCAAAGGAGAAGAATTGTAAATAGTCAAAGCAAAATGAAAGCTCCGACCAAAATTACACACTCTCGTCACCGCCTTTTAAGAAATACTTTTCTCAAGCATTAACATATTTGAAATATAAGAAAAAAATTTCATTTAACGGACAATTGAACGTTCAAGACGCGACGTTTCCAAACCATAAAATCTCCTAATTAAACCTTCGGACGGACGGAAGGAAACAATAAAGAAATTTACATCAGACTCTTGGCCGTCAAAATAAAAAACCTGGACCACTTTGGACCAACAGAGACCTAAATCCCGAGCATTTCCGGAAAGAAATGCTCGAAGGGAAATCAGTTGGGTGTCAACAGTCCCCCAGGCACCTCTTCGCGGTATCGGTCCACTTACACTTCCACAGCCACTCAAACACTCACTCACCAACTTCACAGAACAATCGAAATCATTTCCTATGGAAATGAGCGTGACCGCTTCAGTGACAGCGCCATGTCACCCCGTGCATACGAACTGATAATCACACCTACTCAAGCGAAATGAGAACCAAGGCACCACATGGCCAACAGACGTCAGACTAATCAAAGTGGAACTAATTTCTGGCAGAAAAAGACTTCGAGGAGGCCCTAAAGAGCTCGCAGCTCTCGCCCGACACCAACCTCCGACCGGTCATCTTACGAAGGAAACCACCAGCCCTCCGAAAGCTAAACATAAAAATAACACCATTTCTACTGCCACGACCAATCACGGATTTAACTTTCGGTGCACGACGCCAGATCGGACCCCACTTAAAAATACAACCGCCTCATTCATCTTTTCCTTTCCCTCTTCCTTCCTCTCCAGCGAGAGCTGTCACCGTCACCGACCCCATCACCTATCGCCAATAGATAATTACAGCCTTCGGCCACACGTCGACACGTAAAAAGGGCGAAGAAGGCTTGGTCAAGGCTCGAAGGTGTTGTCGAGAGAGCAGGCTTTCGAGGAGAAGGTCGCCGATTGCGCAACCGACAACCGGTTTACTTTTCCAAACACATTAATTGATATTGATAAATAAGACTGCTGGAGAAAAGCATGTCTTGTCGTGGGGCTGTCGCCAGAATGAAACTGTCGCAAGGACGATGCGGTGGGGCGTGTGGGTCCGAAGGGCGACGGCGTCGTGCGGCGTAGGTGGTCGTGATCCGTCAACGGTCGTGGAATTTAATTATCAGTTGGAGAGGACGTCTGGTTTGTTGAATTGGTTGAATTGGAAGGCTTAAGACAGGCGAAGGTAAAAGTGGGCGACTCTCAGAAGAAGTTGAAAGAAGATGCGGACTGAGTGATATAACAACAATATGAGGAAGTTTTCCAATGGCAAATTAATTAAGTCTTACTATCAATATTCCCGTAAACGCGTATAAAATATAATTCCCAAGCCTTACTCGTAAAGCGGAACAACTTTTTCACATATTAATTTCGTGTAACATATAATAACGTATTCTATCTCATTATTTTTATATTTAACCTTCAATCTTAAAAAAAACCTTTTATGCAATATTTCCGGCAACAAACTTCACTTTTTTCTTTAAATTTAATTAAAATAAACACCCAAATGATTAATATTTTATAGTCTTTCGGGTTTTTCCTTCAATGAACATTTCTCTCGCCCTTTGGCTAGAATAATATATGATAATTCGTTGAGTAATTATTTTCACATAGATTAGTCCTTTACAGGAATTCAGTGCGAGAAATTGTTTAGAGAGCCATAAATTTGAAAAATACAACCGAATTTAGTTGATAAAAAAATTAGAACCAAATCGCCAGAGTTCTTTTAACGCGGACGGCCTACACTTCGAAAACTCGGTTAGGCCTCATCTCGAAACAAGGCCAACTCGGCCAACACACCCGCGCACTCTCT
The DNA here is from genome assembly GCA_028293925.1 of Brueelia nebulosa. Taxonomy (NCBI): domain Eukaryota; kingdom Metazoa; phylum Arthropoda; class Insecta; order Psocodea; family Philopteridae; genus Brueelia; species Brueelia nebulosa. Next base: position 250,396 of record JAQIBA010000042.1, read on the forward strand.
CTCTCTCTCTCTCTCTCTCTCTCTCTTTCTTTCTCTTCTTCCTCACTTCACTCGAAGGCCTTCCCGTTCCTTGCTGCAAGACCCAACCTACCCCCTTCCCACCCTGCTAATTCACTAAACGTGTCAAATAATGCTTTTACCACTTCACTACACCACATCCCTCCTCACTTACCTTCCCCACCAAGTCAGCAATGCTCCAAGACAAACGCACTTCCGCATCGTCCGGCACTTCCACGTCCAGACCACACTCCCCGGAAATCCAGCAGTCCGCAGACACTCGTATCCTCCGTCCCTTATCGTCGCAGAACAAGCCGTAACTGGCGCCGTCCCCGCTCCCACCCTGTCTCCCCACCCCGCAGAACACACCCCCTAACAGCAGGCCTTCCATCTCGCCACGCACCACACAAAGGACACACACGAGCACGGTGTGCACATGATTCGCGCACTTTGACACTGGCGATGGTTGCCAGATAGGAGTATGGACACAACTGATTCGAGAAACCTGAAAAGGAGCCGAGTGCAACATGTCGGCCAGGAGAGGGAAGAGATTTCCATGTTTAGCAAAGGCGGCGAGCACTGGTTGGTGCCGAGCCAAGTTGCGGGTCTCTGCCTCCGAGGCTTTCCATTCATATGGATTAATTCGCATGATCCACTTTTTCTGGGACACGAGTGAACGCCTCTTTAATCGGTGGGGCGGGCGGCGGGGGCGGGGGGCGGTATCAAAACAAAATACTCATTGCAACCTGCTTTTATAGCCGAGAAAAACTGGGACGAAAAGGCGCTCCTAAGAGGGCCTGTTGAGAGCACTGAGAGAGAGAGAGAGAGAGAGAGAGAGAAGGAGGAAAAGGGCAAAGCAGAAGTGGTTAATCTTGGATCAGGTTGGTCCTTAGGCATGAGATGAGAAAAGCGTAAAGAAGATAAGAGAGAGGAAAATAAACCTTCCGGATCGCAAAAACATCTGCCGCGTTGAGGCCGAGTCTTCGCTATAGTTAGCATTCGAGGGGAAGCACAGGTGGTACCTTAATGCTCCGACGAGGAGCACACGTGCTATTAACGAGTGCCATCTGCTCCGCTATGTCTTCGCCCAGTAAATAACACTCGAAACTTCCATTAGCCATCCATCAAGAGGCTGGCCCCCCGAGGGGGTTATCGTGAGCAGACCATCGAGGAGGGGGCCGGGGGGGGGGGTGACATACACAAACGCACAAGTGAGTAAGCAGCTGAGAAGTGACTAGACGAGTTTCATCCCTTTAAGATTTCACCCCAAGAAAAGATTTCGAGTTTGGGGGCGAAGGGGGTGGGTTGGGTTGACAAAGCGTAAGATGCCTTCGCTGTCGGGGCTGCGGTTAACCCTGTCGACATCTTCTTGCCGTCCGGGTTGTCCTTTCTGTCTGCCGTGTGGGAGTGTGAGTCATTGGTGAGTAATGTCGGGTTTCATGTGGTTGTGGGCGACGCGCTTTCCTTCGCGTCCTGGAGGAACAGGGGCAAAGTGTTCATCCCCGAAATATAGAAATATAGAAAGACAAGAATGCCTTCAGAGGATCTTTCTTTTATTATTATGTACCGACAAAAACTAATAATGACAATCCCAACATACTCTAGACAAATAAATAAAAGCAGAAAATATGGCTTCGGCTTAGGCGCCATTCACAGCGCAGGGCACTCGATGCAACAGCATAAAACAGAGTAAGGTAGAAGAAAATGGTGAGGGAAGCAGAAGCACATGCAAGTCCCTCCGGACACTAATCAAGTAAATAAAAATGCAGACATACACTCGCCCCGACTTCAACGCGCGACAGAAATAGAATTTCGTTCATAGGAAAAACTCAAAGTTCATCTCGCTGTTGCAGAGCCGACTGTGGCCAGGACTTTGTTTATCACAGCAGCAGCAATCGGACATCACATCCGGCAACTTTAAATGGAGGAATGGTCCTTTTAAGCACAACAACATTCGGTGCCACAGAATGTATGGGTGCAACCATCTCGCACTCACGACTGACGATCACGATTTGGGTTTTCACTCAGCTGTTGCTAACTCCTTCTCTCACCCGTGTAAACACAAAGCACTTCTATTTATAGAGATCCATAGAAAGTGACATCAGTGGGAATCGAGTGAAGGCCTTTGCTCCTGCATGCCCTGGCACTGCCAAGGTTTCATCTTCCTCTTTGAGGACCTCCAAATGGCGATGGGAGTGAATGTGAGTCACGACGGCCCAACGAACCCAGACGAAAGCTCTGCTTCGAGTGCTCACGATGCAGGAACATGGACTTCCAAAAAGCTCCGTTCACGACAAACGATTCACGATGCAAAACAATGCAAAAGGACGCTTACCCCCGTGAGTGAATCAAGTTCATGAAGCCAAGTGTTGAGAAGCGACTCAGGGTCTTCCAGTTCCCTTTCCTTTGGCTGACCACTTCCAAAAGCAAGTTCCATGATTCGTCAATGCATCTACGTTTCTGAAACACAGTAACCAACCACAGGTAAGTTTACATCAAAGGGTGCACAAAATAAGCTGAAAAAGCTGCTCTAAACCTTTCCCAATGCATTTACCACCAATTTTCCACTGACATCAAACAAAGACGGCTTTTAAGTTACATTAACCTCAATGGTTACTCAACTTTGGCAACTTTTATTTAATAAATTAATTAACTATTATTAATTCGTTTATAATGCTGTCATAAAATTCCTGTCGTTCTTTTCCCTCCCCCCCCCCCCGCCCCCCAATTGCTGGCTCTCAAGAGGCCAAATCACTTATAATTCCTTACTGCCAGAGATTTAAATTCACCTCAGAGCAAGCCTCGAGCCTTTCCTGAGAAACATCTGTATGACAGGCAACATTAGGGATTAAAGGCCGGGAAAAGCGAGAGGAAACAGTGGGCGAAGGTGCCAATCCCACACTGGTGGAATCAAAGGAGTGAAGCGTCATGACTCTAGGCAAGAAGACCAGAGTAAAGAGAAAAAGCAGACGAACAATGCAGAAGCCCTCTGGTCCCCCTTCTTTCCCTTTAAAAAGAATTTGGTTAATTTGGTTTCCTCTACACTTTCGATCAGCGCAATTCTGTCACGGAGGCTGCCATTTCAAGCTGTTCTGTTTATCAGAATCTCCATTGGAATGGCCTTCCCAAATGGGTCGTCACGAATGAATTCCATCGAGGAAACACTCGCAGCGCTAACGGCCTTCACCAACCCACAAAAACCCATCAAAAAAGGAAAAATTCGTCCTCTCATTAACGAAAATCATTTTCAAACACAGCCATTAAATTTTCTATTCTAAGATTCTCCGGCCACCCGATCAGAAATCCCCATTTTACGACCCGAATGAATTACCAGAAATGGCTCCTCCTCTGCCCCCCCCCAACCCCCCAACCCCCCAACTGCAACGCATTTTCGCCTGAGAACGAGGCTCACCGGTCCAAATGTGTTTGCTGCAGCGGGCGGCCGCCCTCCTGGCCACTATTTTTGCTGCACTGACTCAGCCCCCTTTCCGCTTCTATTTATACAACTGGAAGCTCGGGATCCCTCTCTTTTCCCCTGCATCCAATCGCCATTCAAAGTTTCGCATCTTGGCGGGAAGGCGCATCTATGGCGCCCGTGACTCATACTTCATCCCAGAATTTGCTCCCGTCCTCCGAAAACAAAACAAACACTGGGTCACCCGAATCTCCCATTTTAAAACTAATCGCAGAGCTTTGCCAAACGTGAATCATTTTTCTTTCGGAACTAACTCAATTGCGTAAACCGTTTCAATAATTAACAAACGCATTCTGTTTATCTCGAAACCTGGAATAAGCGCTCTCCGTTTCATTCAGAAAATGATAATTCATTGGAATTTCCTCATTCACGATTTTATACCGCCATTTTCATTCGCCCCCGGCTCCCATTGCTCACATTTACCAACAGCTAAAGGTGGTCGAAGGGGTTGAATTTGTAGAGTTCTGTGGACGGAGACGTGTAGAGTTCTCCGCACGTGACGGAAGCCTCAGGATCAACGGTCTTATAACAACCCACAAGATGATAGCGCGCACCTAATTATAAATCACTGCCTACGGTACTTGGTAGCCCACGTAAATGTCCGCGTTCCATACCTGACGGCCCACAACCGTTGCAAGTAAATTATCGATGCAGAGCTCGAGGAGAGTCCAAACGCGCGTGTTCTCATATTGGTTCCTCATCATTAAAATTAATTTAATTGAAACGTCAGGTGTATTTCGGAGGCTGTCCCCTGTTTTCCATCCTTGATATTTTCCCCGAAATTTAATCATGAGTAATCTGCAGCTGAAGCGGAGGTTTTTCTTGGCCGAATGCCACTACAACGTCCACCCTTCAGCAACACATTGAGCCAATGTTTCCACTCTGCAGTGGGCACCCACTGCATTGCCCAGCCTCCTTTGGAAACTTTGGACTGAAGAAAAGCAATGCTTTGTATGCATACACATTATTTAATGTGGCAGAAAAGAGTAAATTATACTCTTGATGGGAGCAATGCTCTTTCAGGTGTCACCATAAAAAAGGAGACAAGTTTGAGGCAAATTCCTGGACTTCAGGTGCAGACTTAATTGATAATTATCATTCTGTACTGGTTGTTCACTCATTAACAGGTGTATTTTCTAATTTGCTTAAAGTTATAATTGTGAAAACGTCTGCAGCTGAGAAAAGCTCTAAAAAGAATGAAGTCAAATCACTGCAAAGCTCATTGATAACATTGAAACAAAGTGCAGACAGACAAAGTAAATCCTTGCATTTCAAACCAAAACAAATAGTATTAATTTATTCAAAATTTTATCAATTTTTCACTGATTTTTTCAATGTAAATTAAGCTTTGAAGTTTTCATTATATTCACACCAAATTAATTTTATTCCAGTTTCTGAAAACATTTACCAATTAATCTTAATTAATGGGTGGAATAGCACCATAAATAAAAAAAGCAAAATTTACATTCAGCTTTAATAAGCAACAATCATAAAAGAAAAATCAGTGCCTTTTGCATTTATCAATATAATATTAATGATTCAAATATTTAATGGTATTGATGAGACTGAGAACAACCGATATAAAAAAAAGCACAAGGCCATTTTTATTTGTTTTACATATTGGTCATATCTATAAATGAGTAAGAATGAATTCAGAAATTTGAATTGCAAAAAAGATGATAAAATTTCATCAAAATAAAGTGCATTAATAAGTAGTTGATTAGGGTAAAATTGGTGTTAAAAATTAACGATGCACTGGGAAACTTAATTACATATAAAAAGACGCAGCTTATCAGAATATTTAAAAACATGTTCACAGCCATGAACTAACCAACGCCAAAGCAAACATAGGTTTAGTAAATGTCACTCATAATGAATGTGAAGATAAGGAATATGTCAGATAATTAAAAAAGGACGCTTAGGGAGTAACTGTATTAACAAATATTTCCGCGACCCTGGCTTCTGTTAATTAACTTTCATTCGATTCGATCCTCGTGATCTGCTATCAATATCAAATCAAGCAAAAAATGCATTAATTTAAATCAATTAAAATTATTTAAATAAATTTCTAAATTAATAAGGTCATTTACTCACGAATATTACATTTAGTAATCCATCTATTACACAATTACAAAAATTTAAATCACCGACACAACTGTTAATGACAGAGGCGCCATGGGTATACGAAAATCATTTATTAACAACGCGCTTTACAATCACGTTTTTATTTAAATCTATTTCCTTAATGTGCTCGCATCACTGCTTTACGTTAAATACCATCCCTAAAATTATTAGCACATCACACGTCAAAAGCCAAACTAACTGTTAAACCGAAAAGAAGGCCCGAAGTGAGTCACCTACAGCTCACAACTTCTAAGAAACTTCCATACTGAAATCTCGATACCTCCTGGCTTTCGGTGTGGCAGCAGACATTCATTCGTTCATTGGCGGGAAAACTTTATTTTTTAAAATTTCTTTACTTGATGTAATATCTTTACATTACTTTTATTTCCGTTTGTCTGAAATTAAAGAGAGAACAAGAAGAGTCATAAATGTAATTATTAATGTCGAAAAAATGAGTAGGAAATGTAATAAATAATTATTTTCTCAGTTAGTTTAAAATAAATAAATTAAAGTGATACTCATCCACAGGCTTCTAGGTGTTCAAAGGTACATGATAAGCGATTAGGCAGTTTGATTTAAACCGTTGGCACCATTTTCAGTGACTATTTTGCCTGCTTTTCGGATATTGTAAAATTTTTCAACATATGCTAACTATGTATGGTACTTAAAAGTCATCAAAAATAAATTCTAAATGAGGTCCGGAAATCACTTATTTTTTAATGAAATAATTAAAACATATTTTTAAGATTATGGAAAACATAAATTATAAATAAAAAGTGACCAGTTGATAGAACCATATCTGTCCAAATTTTTACATTAAAGTAAAAAATGTTTCTCCACACAGTAGGATACATTTAACTAAGATAGAAATAAAAAATATTATATTTTAGCTATTTTTTTATTTTTTTAAGAATGTAACTAAGTAAAAATGCATAAGAATGAGAAAGAAATCTACAAATTAAAATCATAAGGCAGCTCCGTTAAAGCCATCGTACCGTAGTTTTTTCTTGGCTTTCATCAAGAAGGCAGTGCAAGTTTCTTGGCTGTAATCATTACTTCCACTTCTCAAGATCAGTAAACAGTGGGATGGTGCTCTTGTAAATTGTGCCGTATTTCTTTTAGTTAGTTTTATGTTCGATTTTTATACCTTCATTGCCTTGTTAAATTGTTAAAATGCCAGTTTTTCATACAAAAACCATAGAAAGTATATTAGAGCCAGTCGCGCAGCAGGTAAATACAATGAATTAAAATAATAATAGTGCGATGCCAATGCTTTTCAATTAAATTTTTTGAATTTTCGCAATTTTACTTTACGAAAAGTGACGCATAGTCCGAATCTATAAATACGCATTCGTATAGGAGGTGAAAAATTAGGAGCGGGTCGACTTGAATTTTAATCCTAGACCGTTTCCAGTACTCGTGTGGAATTTTCGTTAAAACGTCACTGATAAGCTAAATATGTGATGACGTAACTTTTGAAAACCTTTAATTTGCCTTATTAGGTATCGCCGTGCATTTGTGACAATTTTTGGCTGTTTTTTTAATTATTTCGCCCTGCTAGTGACGGAGTCTTGCGGAGTGACACAGTATTAACGTAATAAGAGGTATCTGCTCAAAATTATTTCTAACCCTCTTCACCAGTAGTTTGTATGTTTCTTATCATAAGCAAACACATTTCCCAACTTTCTGTCTGAAAATGTGCAATAAAGTATTTGGATTTTAATTGTTTTTTGTATAGTGCAAATGAACTTGGCTGTTAGCTTTACATCCCATGTCAACATTTGAGCTGAATCTGTTACTCATTGCCATTCATCCCAATGGAATTTTTAATTGTGTGTCTCATCTGTAATGAACAAAAAACTTATAAGTAATTTCATTTTTGTTAATTTGAGGGATTAAGATAAATTTTTTATGGGGAAAATTTCACCTATTTTAAGTGTTATAAAACCAAAAAGTCTTAGTTCATGAATTTGGGAGGAAATAAAAGTTATTTTATTTAATCAATTTTATGTTTACTTATATAAAAGTTTCAAAAAATTTATTGAATCCTTTTAAAATTTCAGTTTTATTTTTTTATTATCATCAGAGAGGGTTAATTGATTTTGGAAATTTATTTTTGCAGTCTAACTGCCTGAAGTTATTTTCTAAGTGTATTTATTTAAAGCTTTATATTTTATTTAAATGCATAAATATTTTAGCTAAAAAAATCATTTTTCACTGGAACCTTTGTTTAAGACAAACACTCACAGTTGATTTTATGTTTGTTAAACAATCGGTGCAAACATCAGTGCATTGAATATTCAATTTAGTGTTTGTTTGGAATTGTCACACATTCTTTTAGGATATTGGCCAGTTGTACAGGATGTTTACAGCAGAAAGCCTTAATGCCTCTTAGGCTCAGGAAATTGTTGAAGAACCTGAGAATTAGTTTGATTTTTTGCCAGGCTCAGTCTCTGATTGATTGTAACAATCTGTTTCCCTCATTGGCCAAATGCTCAAATGTTTTAAAAGAAGTATCGGAAGAGCAGAGATGAGTGCATCAGAGGGAATGCTTTTAGATTTATAGCCAATTGACTTGAATAATGCATGTCATCATTCACAATTGAGTGCTCTTTGTTTCTTTTAATAGAAGCTGGCTCAGAAATTTTTTTCTTGGAGTAATAATTTCGTAATAATTTAATTGGGAGAATGTGATTTTTAATTACATCCTCTCGTGCTTTATAGAAGTTAAGGAAAGTGCAATAAGCACCCACGCCATGATTATAAAAGCTGCGCCAGCGATGCCGCACACATTCCCGGAATGCTTTTAAACTTTGGAATGTGCTTATGAAGATCGTGTATGGTGCTGACTTAGAGAGTGAGCGCAGATTGCCGTTCACGAGAGTGCCGGAGAGAATTGAAGCGGTGCGAATTGGAAAATTAAAACTTTCGGCCGTAATGTGTATTATTAGAATCGGTGACTCGGTAAAACGAATTAAGTTTTGCCTAATTATTTTAGTCCAACGCCGCGAAGTGTGGGCCAAAACTCGGAAGGAAGATTGTTTTTGTAATGGACGCTTGTTTTTCGATATATTTATAGTCGGAACTGAGGTTCAGAGAAGATGTGAAAGTGGACAATGAGAGACAGGCGTAGAAAAAAGAAAATCCATTTTTGAACTTTTCACTTTTTGAACTCATTCACCACTTTCAGGTCTCAAGACTGGTGATACTTCATGAAGAGGCCGAAGATGGAAACGCCATGCCGGATCTGGAACGGCCTGTCCAGGCCGTCAGTCGGGCTGTGGCCAACCTCGTCAAGGTCGGCAAGGAGACCATCAACAGCTCCGACGACGCCATCCTCAAGCAGGACATGCCCGCCTCCCTCCAGAGGGTTGAGGGTGCCAGCCGACTGCTCGAGGAAGCTTCCGCCATGCTCAAACATGATCCGTACTCTAGCCCCGCCAGGTGAGTCCAGACAGCCATGAATCACCTTCTCTCTCTCTCTCTCTCTCTCTTTTTAACAAGGTCGGTTGTTTGTTTTGTAGGAAGAAGTTAATAGAAGGTTCCCGTGGAATCCTTCAGGGCACGTCTTCCCTCCTTCTCTGCTTCGATGAGTCCGAAGTGAGGAAAATAATTCGGGAGTGCAAGAAAGTCTTGGATTACCTGGCAGTCGCGGAAGTCATGGAAACCATGGAAGATTTGGTCCAATTCTTGAAAGATCTGAGTCCTTGCCTAAGCAAAGTAGGAAGAAGTCTCACATTTGGGAAATTATATTGTCGAACGGGAATTGAGAAGAAAATGGTTGCAGGTGTCGAGGGAAGTGGGCGCCAGGGCAAAAGAGTTGACTCATCAGGTTCATCGGGAAATCCTGATCAGATGCCTGGAACAGGTGAAGACCCTCACTCCGATCCTCATTTGCGGGATGAAGATATACATTCACATCGTTTCGCAAGGTAAGCCTCTCGTCAGTCATGTATATCGATGCGTGTGTGACGCTGGTATTTGTTCAGGAGGGAAAGGGACCGAGGAGGCTGCGGAAAACAGGAATTACCTGGCTCAGAGGATGACCGATGAAATAAATGAGATAATTAGAGTCCTTCAGTTGACGACCTACGATGAGGACGAATGGGATGCGGACAATCTCACCGTGATGAAAAAGTGCCAAAACGCCATCCAGGGAAAGATGAGGGCAGCCCACGATTGGTTGGAGGTAAAGTGGGCCTCTGAGGGCACCCTCTTCTCCACCAACCCCTGCTCCTCCACTCTGCTTTTCTCACTTGCAGGACCCTCTCGCTTTGCGGGGCGGAGTCGGGGAGAAATCGGTCAGGCAAATACTCGAGCACGCGACTAAAGTGGCCGAAAGGTCTCTGCCACAGGACAGGGACAGCATTCTCAAAATGGTCGACGACATAACGACTATGACGGAAGCTTTGTGCGAATTGCGTCAGGACGGGAAAGGCGCCACGCCTCAGGTACCTCCCTCAGCTGACCCCTTGTGCCTCCCCGTGGTTGCTCACCTCTGCCCTCGGGTTCCAGGCGGAAGGACTGGCGAGGAACATTCAAGAGCGATTGGGCGACCTGTGCCAACTGGTGTCTCGGGCAGTGCAGAACGTGGACAAGAGTGGGATCCAGCAACCTGCTCATACCGTGGCCGGACGCCTGGAGCAGGCGAGGAGGTGGCTGAACAACCCTGAGCGCGATGATAAGGGTTTGGGACAGAGAGCCATTGCTTTGATCGTGGATGAAGGCAAAAAGGTTAGTTCGAGTGTTGAGTTGCTTAGGGCAAAAGAGCACTAAAGAATACTTACTGACTTAGCTTTTGACTATTAAATGCTAACGTAAGGATCAGAAAAAGGTAGAAGCTCACGTGGTACATACAATTATTTGTGAGAAGTGAGAGTTTAATTAAGAATATTGATTGTCTCAGGTTGCTGAAGGATTGCCGGGAGTTCAAAAAGCTGAGATTTTGGGTCTCTGCGATGAAGTTGATATTCTGTCGAGGCAACTGAATGACCTTTGCCGTAAAGGAATGGGAGATTCACCTCAAGCTCATAGTATTGCCAGGTAATTTGGAAACAAATATTTAATGATATTTACATGATTAAAAAGCAATATGCAAAGAAGGCACTAATGATAATAAAAATCATATAATAAATACTCCTTCCAGAGCGCTCTCTCAAAAACTACACGAACTCAAAAACTGCATTCAGAACGCTGTTGTGAACCGAGTTGTCGAAGACTTCATCGATATCGCATCGCCCCTGAAGCAGTTCACCGAGGCCGTTTTGGCTCCCGAGGGAACCCCTCACAGGGAGCAGAACTTCGCCGACAAAGCGCTCAACCTGGAGCAGTTCTCCAACAGAGCTGCCAAAACGGCCAGAATGGTGGCGGCGGGGGGCAGCGGCGGCAATAAAAAACTCACCGAAGCCCTTCTGGCATCAGCCAATCAGGTGAGCACTGCACTCAGCCAATTGGCCAAGAGGCATTGGCTGTGGGACCGAATAAGGTTGCAATGACTCGGTTTTAGGTGGAGAGTCTGACGCCGCAGTTGATAAACGCGGGCAGAATCAGGATGACTTACCCCGAATCGAAGGCAGCTCACGAGCACTTCGAGAACCTGCGCTCGCAGTACGCAGACTCCGTTCAGAGGGCGAGAAACCTTTGCGACCAGACCATCGATCCCTGTGAGTTCATCAAGGCGTCCGAGGAGCAGATGCAGAAGCACACTATCCTCTGCGAGGACGCCATCAGGAAAAATCAACCCCAGAAAATGGTCGACAACACGAGTGCCATTGCCAGACTGGCCAACAGGGTTCTCATGATAGCCAAACAGGAGGCAGACAATTCTGAAGACCCGAATTTCATAGCGCGAGTTAACGACGCCTCCGATCAGGTTCTGGCGAGTGAGTATTAGTTCTGGGGGTTGGTTTAGTGAGTACTGGACAGAAGCTGAAGAACGGCTCTTTTTGTAGCGGTGACTCCGATGGTGCAGGATGCAAAATGCGTCGCCGCGGACCCGACTGATCCTAACGCGGCTGCTCGTTGGAGAGAGTCGAATAAAGCTGTAAGTGTTTTCGGATGGATAAAAGGCTCGGAAGAAAGTGGATGTTGAAATAAAGATATTGGTAATTGCAGCTGCTGAATGCGGTCGGCGGCGTGAGGTGGGCGGTGACCGTAACTCCGGATTTGCCGCCGCCCCCGGACATGAATAATCTTCGTTTGAACGGTAAATTTCTTAAGATTGTGTAATTAAATTGTTGAAAGGTTCTGCTTGCACAGCTTTCTTGTGGAAAGGTTATCTTCAGAAGAGAATTTTTCGGTTGACCCTATGAGCACCTTTGGTCATTGTATGCTTAAAGAATGCTTATGTCTGTTGTCCGCAGATGTGTACACAAGTAGCAGCTATCCTGAGTCGAATAACTACCCAGGACAAGGTAAAGCCTTTCTCGTTGTTGAATTTTTCTCTCACTGAATTGGTAAATTAACTGTACAGATCGCTAAGGTCCTGCTTTTATTTTTAAGCGCTAATGGGCTAATTTTTCCCAAACCATAGAGTGTAAATTGTAGTTTAGGACAGGCATGGGAAGTAACGCATCCATTGAATTATATTTGTGGTGTTACAAACATTTTATCTGTCGAAGAACTGGAGAAAACTGCTCAGTTTATTAAATTTATTGATGAGCAAGGGCGGTTTTTTTAGAAGGAGGGGAGGAAACCGTCTCTATCTTGTAAATAAATCGAAATCCTTTGGTGTCCTTTACTCCGATTCTTTTGGGGAGATTTTTCCACCTGAGACAATCCAAAAGGAACAACGGCTTCCGAGGTGTTGGTCCCCAAAGGAAGCTCAATAGTTTTCTCTCTTCCTTAAGAAGCCCTTGCTGATTTTGCACGAGTGTTGTAAATAGTTGAGCACAATTCGCCGGCAGCGGATGCTTGCTTCCCACTTGCTTCATTCCTTGGTGTGTGGAAGAAGCAAGAGGCGGCGGACTCCGCCCTGTTGCTTCTTCCCGTGTGAACAAACGGCCGAAGACGCAGGTGGAGGTGAAGGTTTAGTCGCCATTCGGCCGTGAGTTTTGCTGCGCGTAAAACCTTGTGGAAAGGTTGTTTGACATTAACCGGGCAAACCTTTTGCTTAATTAATTAGTATCCTTCACCCGTGGTAACTTAGTTGGGCTTTGCAATAAAGAATCGCCGCTCCCCGACCCATACGAAGATTACGACTACTTCGACACCGCTCACCGCTTACAAGACTGCTACGACAGCGACCCAGGTGAGTTCGCTTGGCTTACTCCACTCACTGCACGCACCTTCCCCCCATCCCTAATCACTGACCGCTGCATGCCCCTCACCTTCCTTCGATTAACACCTTTTCTTATTCAGATCTGCCTCCGCCAAGACCTCCTCTCCCCGGAGAGTATCCCCCACCCAGACCACCGCCACCCGAGACGGACGATGAGGACGACATGTTCCGACAGGCTCCGCAGCCCAATCAGCCCATCATGGTGAGTCCTCCTCATCTCTCTCAAGAGGCTCTCGACAGCGCATAACCGCCATCCTGTCCCGTTGCAGATAGCCGCTCACGGGCTGCACCAAGAGGTGAAGCAGTGGTCTTCGAAGGACAACGAGATCATCGCCGCCGCGAAGAAGATGGCGCTTCTCATGGGAAAGCTCTCTCAGCTGGTGAGGGGCGAGGGCGGAACGAAGAGAGATCTGATAGCGACTGCGAAAGCCATCGCGGAGGCCTCCGAAGAAGTGACCAGGCTTGCCAAGGAGCTGGCCAGGGAGTGCACCGACAAGCGAATGAGGACGGTAGGTTCAGGACGAATGAGGACGGAGGTCTGCCCAGATGGAGGGAAGATTGTAATTTTCGGGTTTGTGTTCAGAACTTGCTGCAGGTGTGCGAGAGAATCCCGACGATCGGCACCCAGCTGAAGATTCTGTCCACGGTGAAGGCCACCATGTTGGGAGCTCAAGGTAGGTCTTTTGAGGGTGGGTCTCGGAGGGTGAAAGAGAAGGTGGTTATGGCTGAACTAAGGAACTGAACATATTTTTTGCCCCACAGAAACGATTCCGAGGCTGGAAATGGGAGAGATTATAGGCGGTAATTGAAGTTTTTTTGTTGAAGTTTCGTTGAATTTGCATTTTGAATTGACACGTGTCAACGTGCATTTTGAAATGGTGTTATCGTTGCGTTGATGCGAGTAAAGATAACAGGGACGGTGGCGAGTCTTTGGCACGCAGTATCCTCGAAGAGTGTTCGACGTTTGTTAGTGTTAACTGTTTGTTTACTCTTTCATAGAAAAGTAACCTTTGTGTGTTTGATGCAATTAATGCAATTAACATCAACTGGAGTTGAGCTCCGTTTTAGAATATTCTCCAGTAGACTCTGGTATTGACTTGGCATGACAGCATGTTCTGGCTGAGGAGGTCTTTGAGAAAAGTGAATCCTCAGTGGTCTCCCCCTCATCTTCTCTCTTTCTTTCAGTCGTCAACGCCAACACCGTTCACGTCCCTTTCGATTAATTCATGATTGTTTGTTTAATGCTTTCAGGATGCATGATAGGAGCAAGTAAGTGGTACTTGCTTGGTAGTGAATGCAGTGAATGCAGACGAGCATGAGTAGATGTTGAATTGTTTGTCTTGTATTTGCCATTAAGGTTAAAAGACAGGGTCGTTAGGGGAGGGATGCAGCACAAACTCGTGTTTCTTGTTAAAATAGAAATTGTGGAATTTGTGGAAACGGGTGGGAACCGACTGCTAACGGGGTTTGCCTGCGAACGGAAGGACAGTTTGGCTTTGTCAGTGACGTTTGCTCTTCGTTTGAGAACTTTTTAACATTTAATACTGAAAGAATAGAGAGGGCGATGAATAATGCGGGCGAAATTATCCTCAGGTACGGCAGAAGATCAGGAGGCGACGGACATGCTCGTGGGAAACGCTCAAAACCTGATGCAGTCCGTGAAAGAAACAGTGCGCGCTGCCGAGGCCGCCTCCATCAAGATCCGCACGGACGCAGGAGTCAGGTACAGATGGGTCAGATCTCAGCCTTGGTACCAGTAGATAAGTAAGTAGCCTGAATCCACCCCCGATGGACGTGGACACCCCTTTTCATTTCCCTCTCTTCAGCTTTCAGGTTGCCTTCGCGTGTCTTTGTCTCATCTCCATCCATCTAATTTATTTCTATCAGCAGAAGTGTGTTATACTTCATCTCTTCACCACATTGCAGTGGAAGCGTTATTCGACCGAATCTCAGAATGTTATCGTTGTAAGAAAAATGGCAAAGTGGCGATTCCTCAAAAAGTAGAATAACTGTAAAGTGCCTGCGCGTTTGGTGCCAATTTGAGATCGCTTTATTCTTTGCCATAACTGCAGAAACATAGACGTCAATTGTATTTATTAGGGCCACGAATTTAATGCCAGTTTTTATAGATAAGTCTTAGACGAACTTTTTTAACTTTTAGTGAGATAAAATGAAGTCTCAGTAGAAAGAAATTGACTTTTTTTTTGGAACGAGTGAGCGCATAACCGGAGGAAAGCACAAAAGCTTATTGAAAGCTCGCGATTCTGCTTTGCACAGGGAAATGCCAAAACTCAGATCGCTTCCAAAGTTTCGAAAACGAAACTGCCTTTCATTGCGACTCATTATCTAATTCCATTGGCATACTTTACATTAGCTTTTCTGTACCTGAACTTCTTTTATATAAATAGCTGATGACGGATTTTGCCAGTTTTGCTAATCTGTTCTGTCTTAAACAGGAAATGAAGGTTGTTCTAAAAGATTTTTCTCCACAATGACTATTTTTTTTAACTTCAGGTTAAAAGTTAAAGTATTTAACCGACATTTTTCACTGGTGACTTCCTGAGTTTTGTAAAACGGGGAAAATTGATTGAACACCCAAAGAGTGTAAAAAATAACGTTTTTTTTTAGAAAAGGATTTAATTTTAATATTAGATTTTAATAATTTGTCAAAGTTGTCATTGTAAAAGTTCATCTTTTGGAGTTGTGACATTTTTTTACATTTTGTTAAGTATTTTCGGTTTTTCCGGAGGATCTATTTGTTAACTAACATTATTTAATTTTTTTGTATTATCATAATTTAACATTTGTTAATTTGTCGTTTTTATTTTGAATCCAAAAGTTAAGTATTATAGAGTTTATTTTATAGATGAATTTACTTTGCACTAAAGGCTAAACATTTTGTAGTTAAATTATCTTTTTTCAAAATGATACTAAAACATGTAACTCATAAAATAAACTTCAGATATTATCAAAGTTGATAAAATTTACTTTCCTTTGCCTTTGATATTCTGCACAATTTGAGAAAGTGGACAGTAAAAGATACATAATGCAAGTGAGTTTTTATGGCTTTATATTTCAAATAGTACAAATTTATTAAAAAAAAAAGCAATCTGAAACAGTCTCTTTAAAACATTTCTTCTATCAGGAGAAACACAATGGTAACCTGACTTTGAAAATTTTTGCTTCTTCTAAAAACTAACCAATTCCAGTCATTCTTAGAATTCTCTGCCATAAGAAATAGAAACAAACAAATCAATTCTTCTATGGTTCACTACTCCAGATAAAAAATACAAAACAATTCCTCTGCTGAACAAAATCTAAAACTACTCAACTTTGGCCAAAATATCAGATTCTCTAAACAAATGAAATTCTTTGTTCTCCTCTAATTCTACCCTGGTTCCTCCATACTCAGGCAGCAGGACTTTGTCCCCCACTTTCACTGCCAGAGGGATGTACTCCCCACTTTGGTTCCTTGAGCCTGGGCCCACTGCAACCACAGTCCCATGCAGGACCTTGGACTGGGCCTTTTCAGGGATCACTATTCCTCCTTTTGTCTTTGTCACTGCTTCTGCACGCTGGACCAGGACTCTGTCAAAGAGGGGCACCAATCTTTTCAGGGCTGGGACAAGTTGAGGTTTAGCAGCTGCTGCCTGTAAATAGAAATATGCAAGACTAGCTTTCTCAATTCAAAGGTAACAAAGGAAAAGCACAAAAATAAATCAGTGAGTCGTCCTTCCCATTTTTATTCAATAACTAAAAATTCGTTTTGAATAGGTTCTGTATGTATTTAAGGGATTTCAATTCAACAAATTCGTGGTTTCCCACCGCTTAAAGCTCCTTTTGGGAAGCAAATTCACGTTAATTCGGGGATGATAAATGATAAAGCAGACAAATCAATGACAGGCACGGCCATGTGCCCCCTACAGCACTAAAAATCCGCATCGTTCAAAGGAAATAAAGAGAATATTCGTTCTAAAAGCAAATAATTACAGCAAAAACGGATTTCTTGCAACAGATCGTATTCAACCGAGAAATACATTTCTGCAGTCGGAGAGGTTATCCTCTCTTTAAAACAATTTGCTCATTACATAAACAACCTTTGATTAAATTAATAAAAGACTCTTACCATTTTTAGTTGACGTGAAAAATATATCGGGAATGTAGACGAGAAATACTCCCACCGGGTGAGTTAATTTTAAAAAATTCCAGAAAATTCTATATAGAAAAGTTCCGACTCAGATCTCGACTGCGGGCATCTTCGGCTGTTTCCGCAAACAATATCAAACCATGTGACTTCCTTTCGAATGTTTCCCATTCGTTACAACTTCGAAACACTTAAAATTTCCTTTCAGGAATAAATCTTTTCTTGAGAGTTTGTTAAAGCCTGACAAATTATTCATTCATCCCGACTTCTTTTAAATAAACTGCTGCGGTCCCCAATTTATTTAACAGAGAACCAAATGATTTAGCAGGAAAGTGAAATGTTCAATTTTCCCCATAATTGCTTTAAATAATTTTTCAAAAACCCGTTGTATTTATTAAAAAAGGAAATGGATAGAATAATTTAATAAAAATAGGAATTTATTAATTATGTTAGGGAGCAATTGAATTGCATCACCTTCCGGAAACTTCTAGAACAGCGGCCCCGAATCGAGCATTGGAAAAATTAAATACTTAATTTCCATAGTCTTTCGCTTTTACACACGATGTCCTTTAAGAGCCTTTTGATAAAGGATAATAATTTTGTTTTTTATGAAATACTTTAACGGTATCATTTAAAATTGTTGATGGCAAAGTAAAAGAAAACCTTCCGCTTTTTATAGGGCCCATTTATAAACATGTGCAAGTCGTTGAGAGAAGCCATTTTTCTTTTAGTTCTTTGTTGGTGAACGAGGTGAGTCTTCCTTCCCATTTTTCCCCCTTTTTTCCTTTAATATAAAAAAGTTATTCTAAAAGAGGGGTGAAATAAGAGTGCCTTAGTTAGTTTTAGGTAAGTGTCGGAAAATAAGTACGGGGAAATTCAAAGAAAAACTTTAATTTTAAGTCATCATGTGTTCCACCGGTTCGATAAGTCTAACCTATAAAAAAAAGCCGGCGAAAAGTGAATTTCATCTTGTGTTTAAAATTATTTCTTTCTTTCATCAAATTCATCTTGAATTAATTTGGTCGTGTTTCTTTTTCATAAATCCCTAAAAAGAATATCCCTCTGATTGAATGATTGGGGGGTTAGGTTTCCGGAGTAAAGCATGGCCCCTTTGGTTTAAAATTAAATGGGCATTGCGTTAATAAGCATAAGGCTTTTTTCAATGTTTCCTTCTTATTAAAATGTTATATTAGTTTGGGATACAATGAGTGAAAGATATTTTAAAAGGCATGGGAATGGCGACATTGAGCTGTTCGATTCATAATCGAAAAAGGCTAATTATAGTGTTGAAAGATTGGATTTATTACAGTTCTTTAGTTGTTTATGGAAATGTTGAAATGATGCAGTGAAGGTTGAAGTGATATTACAGAAAAATTTCATTCTGTGCTCTTTTCTCTTCTGTTTCTTCATTTACTTCTTACAACCTCTTACTTATTACAATTTAGGGTTCTGCTCAACAAAAGATAACTTACAACCATGCAGTTGGTTCTGCTATTGTACCTTCTCTGTAATCTTTAATTCTTTTTGAATAGTGTTTGCATCATCTTCATTGAGGACTTGGGAAATCTGTTTGTAAAACATGATTGCCATTTTCCAAAAGAAAAGTGAAACCAATTTAATAATTTAAGAGTGGCCATTGTTTGCTTTCAGATTAGCAATTAAAGTCAAAATGCTTCGCTTGCCCCCCCTCCTCAGAGTGGTTGCCCAACATCACATGAGAGTGGCCCCTCAGGTGCGCTTCATGGCCAAAGATGTCCGCTTTGGCCCAGAAGTGAGGGCCCTCATGCTCCAGGGAGTGGACATACTGACAGACGCAGTGGCCGTCACCATGGGGCCCAAGGTGAGTGCCCCCGCCCCCTCCCGCCCCCCACCACTTCCCTGACCCTCCGCCTCTTCCAGGGCAGGAACGTGATCATAGAACAGACCTGGGGGAGCCCCAAAATCACAAAAGACGGAGTGACCGTCGCGAAGGGAGTGGAGTTGAAAGACAAATTCCAGAACATCGGGGCGAAGCTTGTGCAGGACGTGGCCAACAACACTAACGAAGAGGCGGGCGATGGGACGACGACAGCAACGGTGCTGGCGAGGGCCATCGCCAAAGAGGGCTTTGAGAAGATCAGCAAAGGGGCCAACCCCATCGAAATCAGAAGAGGTGACAGAGAGGGTGCAAAGGATGCAAAGGGGGATGTGCAACCGGAAGGTGATTTGAGAACGTTCATTTCAGGTGTGATGATCGCCGTGGACGCAGTGATCGCCCATCTGCGCACCCTTTCGAGGGAAGTAACCACCCCCGAAGAGATTTCTCAGGTGGCGACCATCTCCGCGAACGGCGACAGCAAAATCGGGGAACTCATCGGGGCGGCCATGAAGAAAGTGGGCAAGGAGGGCGTCATCACCGTCAAGGACGGGAAGACTTTGACTGACGAATTGGAAGTGATCGAAGGAATGAAATTCGACAGGGGATACATATCGCCGTATTTTATCAACACAGTCAAAGGTCAGTTGATGGCCTGAGAGGGTCAACGCTTCCTGGGATCTCCCGTGAGACGAACATATCATTCTAGGAAACAAAGTCGAGTACCAGGACGCGTTGGTGCTGTTCAGCGAGAAGAAGATCACATCCATTCAGTCCGTTTTGCCCGCCCTCGAGTTGTCCAACAGCCAGAGGAAGCCGCTGGTGATCGTCGCGGAGGACATCGACGGGGAGGCGCTCAGCACGTTGGTCGTCAACAGACTGAAGATAGGTCTTCAGGTGGTCGCGGTCAAAGCGCCGGGCTTCGGCGACAACAGGAAGGCCACCCTCCAGGACATGGCCATCGCCACCGGGGGCATCGTCTTCGGGGACGAGGCCTCCCCCGTCAAACTGGAAGACCTCCAGCTGAGCGACCTCGGCCAGGTGGGGGAGGTTCTCATCACAAAGGACGACACGCTGTTCCTGAAGGTGAGTGGGTTGCGTTGGGGAAGGGCCGAAGGACGGGGGTGACGGTTTGTCTGTCTGCAGGGCAAGGGGAAGAAGGAGGACATAAACAGACGCGCCGATCAGATCAGGGACATGATCCAGACGACGAACTCCGAGTACGAGAAGGAGAAGCTGCAGGAGAGACTGGCCAGACTGGCCTCTGGCGTGGCAGTGCTGAAGATCGGGGGCTCGAGCGAGGTGGAAGTGAACGAGAAGAAGGACAGAGTGAACGACGCGTTGTGCGCGACGAGGGCAGCTGTCGAAGAGGGCATCGTCCCCGGGGGTGGAACAGCCCTCCTCAGGTGTATTCCCGTGCTGGAGAAGCTGAAAGGCGCCAACGAGGATCAGCAAACGGGCAAGTATCCCTTCTGGGGGTGAGCTCCAGATGGAGGTGTTAGTAACGGAAGGTTCTTGTCCTTCAGGCATTAACATAGTACAAAAGGCTCTGAGGATGCCGTGCATGACGATCGCCAGGAATGCGGGTCTGGACGCGTCCGTGGTGGTGGCGAAGGTGGAGGAGCTGTCCCAGGACCAGGGCTACGACGCGCTCAACAACGAATACGTGAACATGATCGAGAAGGGGATCATCGACCCGACGAAGGTGAGGCGGGGGTCGAAGGAGGAGAGCAGTGGCGTTGCAAAGAGAAAGACTTTGTTTATTTAACGTCCAGGTGGTTCGCACCGCCCTGACCGACGCAGCCGGTGTGAGTTCGCTGCTGGCCACCTCAGAAGCAGTAATAACCGTTATTGTCCCCGCAAAACCCGACGTGATTCTCGGCGGAGGCGAAGACTACGTCCCTCCGATGCCCAAGCCGCAGCCTCGCTAACCTCCCCCGTATTTAACCCCCCTTTTGCTTTTCCCCTTTTTCATTTTTATTTTTCTTTATATAAAAAAAAATCTTTTGATCTAAGGTTCGTATTCCTTTCTTTTCTTTCTCCCCCGCAAACTGAAAAAAAATGGCTTCCCCTCGAAATGCCTCTTTCACTCCTCCCCATAACGGCTTTTTTTCAGTTTGCCCACTCGATATTCCACTTGTGCACAGAAGCAACGGTTGGGGGTGTTGAGCCACGAGTACAGTCTCTGACAGTCGACTGGAAGGGAGATAACTGGTTGTTTTTGGCGATTGCAGGTGGTGAGAACGGCGCTGACGGACGCGGCCGGCGTCGCCTCGCTGCTGACGACCGCCGAGGTGGTGGTGACGGAGCTGCCGAAGAGCGATAAGGAGGCCGGGATGGGCGGCATGGGCGGAATGGGCGGCATGGGAGGCATGGGCGGCATGGGCGGCATGGGCGACATGGGCATGTGAAGCTAAGGACTTGAGCCGGAGCCAAGCTAGAGGAGGTGCAAGAGAAGCCGCGTAGCCGCCTCTGTTTTGTTTTATTTCCGTTGGTTCTTTTAATAGGAATAGGATAATTGTTTGTCTCAGATGAAGATAGTTGAGGAGGGACGGGGCGGGGGGGCGCACGAGCGCGAGTGTCGGAGGGGCGTTCCCGGTCCCGTTTCGTTGAATATTTCATTCCAGCTTAACAAAGACTTTGCCTGCGTAGAGGAGCATTGGATTCTGTCGAAGTCCGTTATTAGTTACCGAACGTGTTTGTTGATTTGGTCTGATGCGCGACGTGAAGGGACTGTCTTCTGGACGACCAAAACGTACTGATTTTCTTTAGTAATGTACATAGTTTAGAAAATGTTTTTTTTTCATTTTCAGAATAATTTTAAATAAAATTTTGAGATTTTCTAAACCTTCAATGCATTTCAATTTTAATCCTTTCCACTTTGAAAATCTACACCTGATTAATGTTAGAACGCGATTAAGATGACCTCTGTTAACGGTTCGATGAACTAAGCATTTGATACCGAAAGTTTGCACCAAGAATTGATTTGTTCGCGCTAAAACTCTGCTCAAAGTAGCGGAAATGGTTGAACCTTATCCCAACTGAGAAGAGAGACGAGAGTTTGTAGAACTTTAAAGGCAGGAAAGGACTCATATCGAAAATCTTTAGGAAAAAGGAAAGGAAAGGAAAATACATTAATTTGACAACTGAATCAAAATAAAAATTATATTTGAGTTGAGCCGCGAAAAATACGGCTTTCGGTAAAAACAGGTAAACTATGCTACGGATAAACCTAATGTTAAAAAATATACAAAATGCGTCATGGCTTTTCCGACACCTGACAGTCATTCTGTCTCACAACCGATTCGATCATATCATTTTCCTTCGCTTCTCCTCACTTAATCTAAATTGGTGTTTTTCGCATCGATTCACACCGAAATGGAGCTCGCCGAGTATTCATCGCCGGCCAGGGATGCAATCCAGGCCACTCCTCGGGGGTTGCTCCTTCGGTGGGAAACAACCGCTCGAGCTAAAAAGCCACAAGATCAGATCTCGATTGGAAGAAATGGCAATGCTTTCTCTACGGGGCGAAACGACCCGTAGCGTCCTTCGGGACAAGACAAGGGAAGAAGTGGGTAACAGGCTGCAGCTGTGGTTTTGGCACGCTCAGGGAGCGATCGGGAATCGATGTCTCCCGCAAAGCTCCATTAATCCAAGAAGTGAGTGGAACCCCATCTGACATCGCATGTTGGGAAGACACGGGGAGACGTTGCAGTTATTGTCTAATCGATGGGAAAAAGGCGCGCGGGTTCAGCCGCCCCGGAAACCGTTACAGAATTAAACTTCCGCTGTCCATTTTTTAAAACAAAACAAAAACCTAATTTATCTTCTTACGTAAAAAGTTATAAACGTTTAATGGGTATGGTCTGTTAAAAAGAAAATGATTTCAAGAATACAAAACGCCACTGATCCCCGGAGTCGTTTCTCGCACGGAGGAAACCATTACTGAGAACGTAAACTGCTCACAACTTTCACTGCTTCACTTTCTTGTCGCTTTTTTTAAAGCATTCTTTCCTGCAATCTGGAAAAAAACAGAAAGAGTCGGTCATCCCGCGGGAATGAACGCGCAGAGGAGGGGCAGGAGGGGCAGGAGGGGCAGGAGGGGCGAAGGAGCAGGAGGGCAAGGGGAATGCAGGCAACCGAGCGAGAGCAGAAAGGGTTGTTAAGTGCGGAGGCCAACAAGAAAGACTTGCCGTTTGAGTTTCAATTGTGATCGTTCGACGTCCGTCTGGCTGGTTGCGAAAGGGATTCGCCCATTTTCGACTCCGATAAACTATTCGATCCGTCGCCGCCGTCGCTCGTTTCGGTCCCTGAAATCATTCCCTTCCTTCGCTTAACACGCCATTAATCGCTTTGCCACTCTGCTCGCGCCGGTTCCTTTCTTTTCTTCCTCTCTTGGGAGTCAGTAACTGTGCTTCTGTGCCGGAGATTCTTTGCGAAAGAAAGAAAGAAACGCCGCCTTCGAACGGACATCTCGCAAAGGGGTGGTAATTAAAGAAATCCCGGAAAAACGTACGTGATTTGGAGCTGGACGTCGGACGGTCGTCGCTGTCGTCGTTCTCCAAAGCCTCTTCGTCCGCCTTTATCAACTTCCTCGCGAACTCCACCACCTTGAATTCGTTATAGTGCATTTTCCTCTTGCTCTTGAACACTTTTCGTCGAGCCAGCTCCTCCGCCGTCAGATCCGCATCCGAATCGTCAGACTCCCTGTCCAGGGCGTCTCTCCTGGGGGATTTATCTAGATTGGCCTTTAACCTGTGGAGAAGACATTTTGATTAGTCGTGGAGAGGTGCGTGCAATGGGAAGAAGAGTCCAGAGCGGAGAAGGACCGACTTTTCTGCTAGTTCCTCGGGGTCCAAGACATGTTGGGAGTGGCCGTCGACGTCGTCCTCCTCGTCTCCCACGTCCCACGCGTACGGAGTTTTGGGCTCTTCAATTTTCATGTGGCCGTAGTCTTTGTCTGCGGGATGAAGTGTGGCAATAATGTTCATTTCATCCCATTTTGTCGCTTTCGGTTTATTTTTTCTGAAACATTTAAACATTTGCAATTATAATCCTGCTAAATTACAATAGTTTTTGATAAAACTAATAATTAGTTGGATGAGACTAATAAATAGGGCGTCGTCAAAACCGTTAACTTTCAAATTAGAAAAGGAAATATCAACGGAGGTTGGCAACACTGCAGAATGGCCAACCAAAGTCTAAGCAGAATTCAATATGGTGGATCATCTTCCTACACTAGTAAACATAAGGAATTTCGCAGTGGATTTGACTGCTAATTTTTTAAATGAAATTTTTGGGGGGGATGACGTAAGTAGAAAATTGTATGCAAAATTTTTGCATCTTTGTCTGTGGGTCATCACCATTCGAAATATTAACACGACGCATGTTATAAGGAAAAAATAAGTTGATTTTCTAATTATCTGAAATTTTTTTTTCAGTGATTTATAAAAGCTTTGAAAAAATTTTACCGCCATGTAGCACTCAGTGAACTGCTACTGCGACCAGGAAACGAATATCTGTTCAACACCGAGGGTCGATCAACGCTGTGATGGATGCTCTGTGTCTTTTTGTCTCAAACATTTTATAGATAACGCAGTGTAAGTATTTCATTGGCCTTAAATAAAATTATATCTTAAAATTTCTCTGAAACATGTACCACTGTTGGTGCCCAAAAAGAAATTGTTCATTTTTAAATAGTAATTAAGCTGTAAGAATATAGTAAATGGTTTTATTCCATTTGATAGTCAAATGGTTTACTTATAAACTTGTAGGCCTTTTTAAATAATGCAGTTTTTCATAAAAATTCAATAATAGTCATGTTTTTGTTTTAGGAAAAACAATGCAATCATTTTCGAGGCGTAAAAAAATTCACGAAACTGAGACGTTAATCAAAGAGTCTCTTCTGCAGCAGTTATCATATGCAGTGAAAGAAATCCAATTAATCAGTTCTAAAAAGGAAGAGGTGTTTTCAACAAATGAAGAATGTAATTCCTTAATAGTTGTGCTGGAATCTATTTTTCTTCATGGCCTGAAAAAAGGAATCTTAAAATCTGCTTTAAAAACCGTCTCTGGAGATAATGAGTCCAAACCCACACCTTCTTTCTGGCACATGGTCTGCTACTACACCCACAAAAACACAATTGCAACCATCAGAAAGCTCTCTCAGATAAAGACAGATGTGGGCAGATGCAGAGTCTGGATCAGAATGGCCCTCAATGAAGGAGAAATCACAAGTTACTTCATCGCCATGGAAAAAGATCGCAGAGCACTCAACAGTTCCTACTCAAATCATGCCTTTCTCAGGGACAGGGAAAACTGTGACACTGCCTGTAAACTACTCCAGGGAATTCTCACAGTTCAGTTTGAGATCCCCACCAACTCCAGCCTGCTCAACACTTGGACTTCTGAGCCTCTCATGCTGTCCGGCGTTTGGCTGCCCCCCATGAAGACGCCCCTCTCCACCGGCGTCGACGTCGCCGAAAAGATAGACGACGACGACGACGACGACTCCTGCAGCATCAAAACCGACATTTCCATCACCACCCTGTCCACCATCTTGGCCCTGGATGAAACACAGGCGCTGAAAATGATTTTGGAGACTCCCATTAAAAAACTGAATCAAAACCCGAGTGTACCGCCTCCCTCCCAACTCCCAAAGGTGGAGTGCCATTCCATATTAGAAGAAGAGGAGAAAGAGAACCAGGACATGGAAGAGGCTCCCCAACAACCCCCAAACGTCGCTTCGGGAAACTCCCTCGCCAACGCACACGGGTGGTCCTCCACCGATGAAACGGAAGCCCGGCCCTCGTCGCCCAAAGCTTCCGACTCTGGGACCAAAACGGAAGATTACAGTTCTCTGCTGGAGAAAGCGGGCATTTCCCCTAACAAGAAGATCAACTACGAGGCTCGACTGAGAGAAATGACTCAGAAGCAGGAAAGCGAAGAGCGAACAAGCACTCCGCCCAGCTCCAACGAGGAGTCCACCCCGTACAAGTCGTACACGAGCAACCTGTACAGAATAGTGAGGGAGGCCGGTCTGAAGGCGCAGAAGTACACTTGCGCGGGATGTCAGCTGTCGATCGGGCTGACCTTCGGGGAGGCGAGATTGTGTCACTTCACGGGAGAGTACTACTGCGAGAGTTGCCACCTGAACGAGACCAGCGTCATCCCCAGTCGACTCCTGTTCAACTGGGACCACAAGAAGTACCCGGTTTGCGCGAGCGTCCACAAATACCTCACCGATATCTGCACTCGGCTTCTCATCGACGTGAAGAAGCTCAACCCGAAGCTGTACTCGGCCGTGCGGGAGATGAAGGAGTTGAGGGCGCTCAGGATTCAGCTCAACATTTTCAGGGCTTACTTCTGCACCTGCCGAGAACCCGTTCTGATCGAGCTGCAGAAGAAACTGACTCCCCGCGAGTACATCTACGAGTTCATCGATCATTACTCGATCAGGGATTTGTGTCAGGTCCCGGGAGGAGGGCTCGCCTCGGAGCTGAGTGCGGTGACCGCCTTCGGGAGGAACCACGTGAAGGGTTGCGGGCTGTGCAGCGAGAAGGGGTTCATTTGCGAGGTGTGCAAGGACCCCTCGGTGATCTACCCGTTCGAGGTGGCGACCACGCACAGGTGCAAGAAGTGCTTTTCGATATATCACAACACGTGTCTGACTTCGAGCAAAAACTGTCCCAAATGCAAAAGGTTGAAGAGCAGGACTTTATCTGTTGAATGATTATTTAGTTGAATATATTTGAGCTTTATCTTTGTTAACATTAAGTTTGTTGGCCTTGTTTTTCTTTATAAAATTTAACCGGCGTTGGAATTTAAATTAGTCTAAAATTATACTTTATAAATTAAAAACACTGCATCATTTCAGTTTATCAATGTTTTGGCTAAAAAACATTATAGTGTTTCCCTCACCTACAACAGGCTTAAGGGCAAAATAATTTAAATGGAAATGTTAATAATCCCAATTAGGAGAAATCTTTGTTTTAAGTTGATAAACATACTTTAAAAAATTCATAGTGATTTAAAACAGTGGAAGAATCTCTAATTCAACTGAATATTTGTAAAATTACAAATGCTCTTTTACAGAAATGTATTTAATTATCCTATCCATTATTATACTCCATTTTGTATAAGCATCTAAAGCAGTTGCAATAATATAAATTTGTTTTATATATGATTTTTTCTTGGTTTACCTCATTCTTTTTATTTGATTTCTGGGGTGGAACGTCAAAGCCCAAAAAAGCAGCTGATTCAGCCTCAGAAGTTGATCTTTACAATTCCAAAAAGCAATACAACTGTATTGTTGTGCATTTACAAATTGTTCTATCATTGCTGGTTTGGGGAACTGACCAGAATATGGGGCTGCAGCCATATTTCTTGTCATTTTTTTTACTTAGATCCTACTTTTTATAAAATTTATTCACTGAAATCTTTTTCTTTGGTAATAATTTTTGGAAATTTAAGAATGAAAATTAAGAGCCAAGGAGAAATTCTTGAAGAATGCAATATTGCATAATTTAATATTTGCATACCAATGCAAATGTAAGGAATAAATATAACATAAGTGAACACTAGCCATTTTATATGAACAATTTAAAACCGTTTGAGTCCACAAAGGCATTGGGGTTTTGAAAAGTGAAAAAGCTTCACCTAAATTCATAACCAAACCAGGTGGACAACTTATTTCTGTGCAAATTTTACCACTTAATAAAGCAACTGCAAATGCTCACTTAAGCAATGACCGTGTTTTAGAGCTCTCTAAAGGGTTTCATTGACGGAAAATCCAAGTTTTGGCACCGTGGGTTAAACAGTGCTGTCGTATGAATCATACTTCAAACGGATGCAATTACATCATTTGTTAAAAGATCCCAAATGGACAACTCGCGCTTTATTTAAATCTCAAAACCATCAATAGGATTTGATTTGATTTTTAATTAATTAACTAATTTGGCGTTGAAATGAAGCTGAAAACCAAGCGTGCTTTCAGTCAAAGTGAAAACCGCTCTTTCCTTTTTTAAATGCGAAACGCCTTTTTGCATTAAATTATAACGCTTATACTTTACTTATGGTAAATCACAAAACTGCCAAAGACACCATCATTCAAACCACTCTTTTTTTTAAGCTGCCTTTCAAATTGACCAATATTTATAAAAAAAACTTACTTCGCTGGTTTTTCAGGCTTCTCGAAACTCGTGGAAGTTTTTAAAATTCCTTTAGACGGCCTTTTCTGAGGTTTATCTGCCATAATTTGTATAAAATCTCCACCATTTGCCATTTGTAAAAATTTTACGAGCAAAAGCCTTCTGCTAGTGATAAACAATCAAGATGGTGGCGAAGACTGCCGTTTAACACGTGTTTTTCACTAATAACTGAATTAACTAGCTGAAAAAGGCTGGTTAAATTATGATTTAATTTTTTAGTTTTATAAATAATCAGAATGGTGGTGAGGACTATCGTTTGACAGGGGTTTTTCCATGGTGTTTTGAAAAATTTTTCTTAAAACTTGTGGCGATTATGGAGGTGACGGATCTCAACAGTGTAAAAATTTATAACTTGAGTGCGGGCAAATCTTTGCCGGATTGGTTGAGCGACAGAAAAAAAAGGGCCCTTCAGAAAAAAGATGTGGATATTCGTCGTCGGATCGAACTCATACAGGACTTCGGAATGCCTGCAGTTAGCACCAGCATCAAAATGTCCCCCGATGGACAGCATATTCTTGCAACCGGTAATTCATTTTTTTCTCCTTAATTTGTATAAATTTCCAATATGTCCTTACAAATGAATAAGAGGTAAATGCAATTGGTATTGCATGATTGCAGATGAGAGGCATTCAGAAAGGGGTCTTCATTTGTTATGTCACTTACTTTTCAGGTATTTATAAGCCCAGAGTGAAGTGCTTTGATGTAAATCACCTCTCCATAAAATTTGAAAGATGCTTGGATTCAGAAATCGTCAACTTTGAAATCCTCTCAGAGGACTACAGCAAATTAGTCTTCCTGCAGTGTGACAGGTACATAGAATTCCACTCTGCCCCTGGCCGGTACTACAGGCTCAGGATCCCAAAGTTTGGCCGGGACCTCAAATACCACCGCCCCTCCTGCGACCTCTTCGTCGTGGGGGTCAGCTCAGACATCTACAGGCTCAACCTTGAAAGGGGACAGTTCCTCCTGCCCTTCACCTCAGAGTCCTCTGAAATAAACAAGTGCGCCATCAGCCCCCTTCACCAAATCCTCATGTGCGGGACGAAGGAGGGCAACGTGGAGGCGTGGGACCCCAGGAGCAGGAGCAGGATCGCCGTGCTGGACTGCGCCCTGGACTGCGTGACCGACTGTCCTCTGGAGGGGTTCCCCTCGGTGACCGCCCTCGGCTTTCAGAACAGCCTCACCATGGCGGTGGGGACCGCCACGGGTCAGGTTCTGCTCTACGACTTGCGGGCCAACAAGCCCTTTTTCCTGAAAGACCACATGTACGGTTTGCCCATAAAGAATATAGAGTTCGACAACAGTCAGGACTTGGTGTTGTCAATGGACAGCTCTGTGCTGAAAATGTGGTACAAAAATAGTGGTAAGATTTTCACTTCGGTGGAAAGCAAATCGGAGTTGAACGATCTGTGTTACGTGAAAAACGCGGGAATGTTGTTCATGGCAAACGAAAGCCCGAAGATATTAACGTATTATATTCCGAGTTTGGGACCGGCGCCCAAATGGTGCGGATTTTTAGACTCCCTCACGGAAGAACTGGAGGAGAACAAAGTGAACACCATTTACGACGACTACAAATTCGTGACGAAGAGGGAGCTCGAAGAGCTGGGCCTGTCCCACCTGCTGGGCACGACCTTGCTCAGGGCTTACATGCACGGCTACTTCATCGACGTGAGGCTGTACAAGAAAGCCAAGTCCTTGTCGGAGCCGTTCGCCTTCGAGCAGTACCGGAAGAAGAAGATTCGGGAGAAGATCGAAGAGGAAAGGCAGAGTCGCGTCAAGGTGGAGAAGCTGCCCAAGATCAACAGGGATCTCGCCCTCAAGCTGATAAGCGACCCCAAAAAGACAACGACTCTGCTCGAGGACGACCGCTTCAGCAAACTCTTCAGCAACCCGGACTTCGAGATCGACAAGAGCGCAGATGAGTACCGACTCATCAACCCCGTGCTCTCCAAGCTGGAAAAGGACAGGAAGAAAGAGAGGGAGAAGCTTCTGGAAAAGCAGTTTGAGGAAGTGAAGGAGGACGAGTTGGAGGGGAGGAACAGCTCGGCGGAGAGCAGCTCGGATGAGGACGACAAAGACATGAAGGAAGAAATGAAGAGGCAGCACGCGCTGATCAGGAAGGAGAAGAGACAAAAGGAGAGGGAGGAAAGGAAGAACGAGCCAAAGTTCTACGAGCTGAAGGAAGGGGAGGACTTCAAAGGGATAAGGCATCTCAAGAGAAGTGTCAACAGAGCTGCATTGGGGGAAAGGCTGGCGAACGAGGAGAGGCACAAAGTGCTCATGAAAGGAAGGGGAAGCAGGGAGATGAAATTCAGCATTAGAAAGGACAGAGTGAACTCCAGGTATGAGGAGAAGATGAAAAGGCATCGCGAAGAGAGGAAAATGTTGCACAGACCCGCGATGGCTCTGCTGGGGAGAGAAAAGCCCAGGTTTTGGAAGGGAAAGCGAGTGGCCTAAATAAATGAGCAAACATTGTCAATAAAAACAATTATTATACTTCTCTCATTGCATTGTACACGCCCCGCCGTTTCCTTCATAATTTACCGGCTCTTTACTCTTTTCCTTGAGTTCCTCCTCATCGCCTTTCGCCCATCTCTCGCATCCCATTACAGACAATAGTTCGGGGGCACAAAGACAAGACGAACACTCGGGGTTTCTCAAAACAGATATATCCATTGATAAAAGAAAGAATGAAATAGTGAAGATATGCAGGAAGGAATCTCCGATTAGGGATCCAAATAAAGGACAACGTGGGAGGAGTAAATGCTGCCGACGTTGAGGATCATGGGGAACTCGATGGCCAGCCTGGTGCTGTTGGGGACGGGGGGCGCCTTCCCCCTGGGCAGGGCGTCCTTCCGCCCCGCTCTGGCGCCCTTGAGGGGGTTGCCCGAGGGGTGGTTCGCCAGGCGGTCGCTCTCGAGGCATTTCGAGATGGGGGTCTTCGCCTCGCGGGTCCCCTCCTCCGCGTAGGGCATCGTCAGCGATCTCTTCATCACTTTCTTCTTTCTGAAGGTGGCAAAGGCTCTGTTCGACTTGGCCTCGTCATGGTTTGTGCGCGAGATTTGAGCGTACGACGGTGAAGTTGGAAAATAATTGGAAGAGCGCGACACAAACAGATTGTTCGGTCTGAATCCTATTTCTATGAGCATGAGGTGGTCAGAGCGTCATAAGTCAGGAAACCTAAAACAAAATGGAACAGTTACTCTGCGTCCTCCAGCCTTAGTCACCGAGCAGTGGTTTCCGAAGATATGCACAACTCATTTACATTCACATGTGGAGATAAAACTCGTGAAAACAAAAACGTGCAACGTTGCGGAAAGAGTTTAACTCGTTCAGTGGCCGTGTCGAACCAAATACTCTTAGTTAACCAAAAAAGAATTCAGGATCTGACCTAAATATTAGCTATTTATTATTATGCAGGACATGTTCGGAAATCACTGCTTTGGATTTGAAAGCCTTCCGCTCAGTGAGTTTGAAGCTTTCCTTTCATTCGCCTCATTCGGGTGTTGGCCGCTGCTTTGGCAAACGAAGAGGGATGAAGGGGAGGAAAGGAAAGGACTTACTTAGAGCAGAACTCTTTATCCAGGGACATAGACAGTCACTCCCTACATCTCCCAACAAATAACTACGTTTAAAGTGGAATTCATAAAGATGACAGGGAAAGAAGAGTCTGCTCCCGAAGGGGGGGGGGGGGTTGGCGGGAAGGGGAAGAAGGGGTTGAAGGGGTTGAAATACACACCTTGTGGGATCTTCCACGTAATGAGAGGGTATTTCGAAGAGGTCGGATGAGATGTTATCCCTGAATTCGAAATCTTGGAATGTGATTTTGGCGGTGATGGTGGGGAGGATGGGTATGTCCAGCTTGACGGGGAAACCGGGCGGCAGTTTCATCTCGATGAAATCCCTTAACTTGCTAAAGTGTTTGAAAGGAGCCGTTACTTCCAGCACGTTTAACAACATGTCGACCGTTAGCGGGAAATCACAACTCTGAAAATAAAAGAAACTTCCTCTGATTCATTCGGTGATGAAGTTATGGTGGGTCGGCGACGCGAAACGGGAGACCTTCAAAAGCAAACAACGCGTAACGGCCGTCTCACCATTGCCAACGTAGCTCTGAAAGCCTTCGTGCTCTCCTTGTACTGTATCTCCCTCCCCAAAGTGGGGTGCTCTCCGGGCTCCGCTGATATGTACTCCTTCCAGGTAACTTTGCATTCGGGCGGAGGGGTCAACGACGCTCGCCGCGCGGGCTGCCGACAGAAAACTCATTAGGGCGGTCAGGGCGAAAGGGTTGAGAGGGAGGGCCCGCGCTCACCTCGCCGTTGGAGTCGAGCCCCGGGGCGGAGCCTTTGGTGAGGCTTTCCATGAGTGCCTTGTTCTTCTGGAGATCCTCCTCGGTGAGGTGTTCCCGTCGCTTCCGGGACTCCAAGAGCATGCCATTAATTACATAAAAGTCGGCCTGGAAAGCGCCGACCATTTCCTTGCGGGCTTCCCTGAAGATCCATCCCGTTTGTGCCCTCGTGAAGGAGATCGATTTGGTGGACATCTGGGCGGACATTATGTCCGAGGACATGAGGATGTCCACTTCGTCTTCTATTTCCACTTCGCTTTCTTCGTACTTTACTCTTTGGTATAAATTGGCTTTATTGTCCAGCACCGTTAGGGAGTTATTGGGCTTTTCGTTCCCGTTGAAAATAAAGGAAATGTCTCCCCTCTCCCACCTCATGTCATTGAAATCCACCAGTGTGGTGTCCAGTCTTATGGAAGAGCCCTTCTTGTGGATTTTGCAGAGGTCAGAGGGAAGGATCCTGGACACAAGGGGCACCCAGCTCTGGAAGTCCCATTTGAGCTCCATGTAGAAGTCACCCATCTCATTTAAAGCTTTCACTAAATTAGGTTGTCTCTCCTCCAACTGCTCTCTAGCTTGTTGCTTCAACCTTCTCACTAAAGAGCATACTGAAACAGACATCATCATGCTTATAATCAATCAAAGGGGTGACTCAGGGGGGTTAAGGTCAAAATCTTGTACAATTGCACTCATATTTGGCATATCAATATGATGTGACTCACTTGTCTGCCTGTCACCATAACTGATAGCTTCAGCTAAAGGACTCCATCCTGCTAAATTTTTGACTTTGACAGGTGCTCCCCTGGCCAAAAGCAGCTGGACACATTCTGATGAATACAAAAGAAATTCAGTGAAGTAATACTGCTTTGAAAAGAAGGAATGTAAATGAGAATGAGAATAAATACCTTTCCTCCCAAGCATAACAGCAAGATGTAAAGGGGTGTTACCTACAGAGAGAAAAACATTTAATTCAACATTTAATCAGGCGTGATATGGTTCAAGTTTTTAAATCATTAAGCTTAATCTCACATAATTTAAAAAGAAATTCCGTTTATCTTAGTATGAAATTCAGTCCGCCCGACATGGGTAATTCAATTCGATATCCTTAATATAAAAGTAGTGCAATTTTTTGTTACAGAGAACGATTTTTGAGTAATTGAATATAACAGTTGCCGTTGAATTTTCATAACATAAAGGAAGATATGTGGGAGGTAAGTGCTAAAGGTACAGGTCGGAATACCGAATCAAATGTCAATGGTTTTTTATAATGACAATTCAATAAACAAAGAAATAGTTAACGAAATGTTTTCGAAACGTCAGTTTGTTTCTAAAAATAGAAGATATTTAACGGCAAATTTCAACGGTTAAACGAATCGACAGATATTCTAAAGACTGAATGTAAATACCTACCATGTTTGTCTTTCTTACTGATGTTGTTTAACCTACTTAGTATTGACAGTTTTCTCACGTCGCCTTTAAAAACACACTCATGTAATGGGAAACTCTCACTCTCATCCGCCATATTTTCATGGTACAAAAATGTCGGGACTGAGCGCTAGCAAATTGTCAATAGCAAAACGGAGCCGGGATGAGCTCGGTACGGCATTCAGGTTTCAATTACTAACTTTTATGCTTGTCCTTCAATGATTTTATCAATGTACACATTTTTAAAATAAAATAAAATATAAGAGTAATAAAAGTAATCTGAGTGCATTATATTAATAAATAAAAAATTTTTCAGTACAGATTAATACAGATTTTCCTTGTGGCCCCTTGATTGTGGGTCTTTTTTGACTTGTTCAATATCTATGTCAGGGAATTTCAATGCAAGAGCCTCTTCATCCAAATGTGGAAATGTTCTTAATAGAGCACAAGCTGCATTATATCGCTTCCTAAAAAAATAAATAAATTTATATGTTTTGTTATTCTTTCAATTTTTCAATCCTTAAAATAATATCTTACGTCTTTCTATATTTTGCAATGCGCATTTTCTTCTCTTCCAGCCTCTGTAAAAAACTCCTCACATATCTGTGGTCTGTTGTGTGATTATAAAGTTTTTCTTCAGCCAAAAATTTGGTATTATATTTTTTTTCTATTAAATGTTCTTTCATCAAATGTTTGTATTTTAAACCTAAAATGATGAACATCCCTTAATAACAAAATTTTCTATTAAATATCTCTGATAAAAGAATTTCTGCTAACCAAAGCAATTGGTGGCCATTACAGTAGGCCTTTCTCCAGTGTCTCCAGTTTCTAATTCATAGTATGCCCTATTTCTTTCTCTCACTACAGTTTCCAAGTTCTCCATGCTCTCTTCCACCTTGTCCAGTCTCTCAGGATTTGGAAATGAGTTATGTTTTCTCTAAAACAGTAACAAAAAGTTAATAACAAAAAGTGGTTTAAGTTTAATAAGTGCAATAGTTAGCTCACCTCATATTCATGTTGCATAGTTAGCAACATATTCCTTTCTTTAAGCAAAACATACCATAACTTATGCAAATCAGAATTAGATTTGATTCTTAATTCTTCTACTTTCCATGCCCTTCCTACTTGAACTTCCATCTCTGACCAGTTTTTCTTATCATCGAAAAATTCCATTAAATCATGCCTAACAGATGAAGTGTGAATGCCATTTTCATTTATTTTAAGATTGTTCAGACCGCGCAGAATTAATCTGAAAAATTTTTAAATTCTTCATAACCTAAACTGGTAGATTACAAAGTATATCAAATTTCAAGTTATATAAGATAAAAGAAAAACGATATGAATGCAGAGCATTTTCTTTTAAAGCAATAATAAAATTACCCTATTTCTAAGTTTTGCTTATGGCTGTGCTTAATAATATTAAAACTATTTTTACAATAGTAAAGTCGAGTGATACTCTTCCAAAGCGACATTTTGAAAAGTAACAATGAACTAAAGCAAAAAAGTGATTTGAAGCAAACTCTTTTTCGTCATAAGCTCTTCATTATTGATAATTTCAAATTACCATCACGAATTGAAATCACTTGTGAAATTTCTTCAAGCTCTTTCCAGAAAATATACTTCGATATATATAAAGCATCAGATTACTCACGTCGGTTTTTGATTCGAAAACAACTAGGCGAACTTTTTGTCTGAAAGGGATTCTTTCAATTAAACTTTTTGGAAGTTTTTTCTTTTCGAGGGTTCTCTAACATAATTTACAAAAATAGTTTTCCGGGGCTTGTACCCTTTTAGCCCTCGGTTTTCCACTGAAAATTCAAAAAAGAAAATCCTCCTTCATTCAAAACTTAACCCACGGGACAAATTTCACGCAGGATTTTGGCGTGAAAGCAACATTTTTCCGTTAATTTTAAGATTCTAAAAATGAGCTGTGTGGGGCGATGTTTTCCAGTTATCTTCTAAAGAAAATGTGAAAATCTTCTTCCTCGACGACTTCATACAACATCCGGTTGTAAGACTTGCCACTCCAGCTTTTGTTTATGGGCAAATATCTCGAAAGAAACCGCCTTTCAGTCGTCCAAGGAAGAAGTCACGCAAGTGTAGTTGTCGGGCAGGCTCTCTTTCTGATATGCGTCTTAATGGTCGACCTGTCGCAGTTAAACGCCAACCAGGCACCACAAACAAATATTTGATATTCGATCCTGAAAATCCTGAACGGATGGTGACGTCAAAAATAAACTCTGCATTCCTCAGAACCCGCATTATTTTGTTTAAAGGGCGCTCCATCCCTTCCCCCTTCTTTTATCTGTGCCTGCTTCATTGAAGAAGCCGTGCCGGAGATAAGGACTCCTTCGTGTCAAGTTGAACGGAAACGGAAGAAGAAGAGAGAAGAAGAATTGACAGGTCGGCCACGGCAATCGAGTCGGAGGCGGCGGTGGCGAAAGGAAGAATATCTGGCAAAGATGGCCAGAAATGGACAGGAGAAAATACTTCCGGTTTGGTTGCCATAACAGGACGTGGTCGGGACTCGTAATGAATGTCAAGAGCGATTTTAGATTTCACGATCTGTTTCCCGCACTGCCTCGATTGCTCTCTTCTAAGGCAACAATGCCAATTCGAATGCACGTTGTTTCCGCGGATGATTTCGCAATGGCAGAACGGTTCTCTTTGGCGACATGAGGAGAGGTCGCCCTGCGGCCGAACCAATGTGAACTGCTTTCATACTTACGTGTGCACGCTCCATGTCTCTTAGAACTGAAGCGCCAAAGACTTTCACTTTGTGTAAACCGTGACACTTTGATCGTGGCACATTTCTCTTTCCCACAGTCGGGAGAAGGCCTCAACGGGCGTTTCGCAACCAACAACCCTCAGCAATCCTATTTTTTCGGATAAATTCTCCAAATAAATACACCAAAAACGTACAATATACAATTACTTTATTTTATAAATATTTACAAATAAAGAAACTACAAACTGTTAATTTAATAAATAATAAATATACTTAAACACAGACAAAAACATTTGTACACGAAATCACAGGGAGCCAGTGGGAACTTGACAAGCAGAGGAAGCGGGGAGAGAGAAATAAATAAGGGAGCTAGGGGGAGGAAAGGGGGTGAGGGGCGGTCAGGGGGTGGGAGGGGCGAGGCCGAGGGCGTCGTAGGGGCGGACGCGGGAAGGGTAGGCGGGGTTGTGGCGCGGCTGGGGGTGGAATCGGGGGGTGTAGTAGCCGGAGTTGTGGTCTCCGAAGCCGAGTTTGTTGGTGGAGGGTTGGTGACTGGAGGGGAAGGAGCGAAACCTCGTCGGGGCCAATTCCTCGATGTCTTCGTCTCTCGGAAGGTGGTTCTTTTCGCCTGGTGAGAAAAAGAGTAGATGCTTTATTCAATGGAAGGACAGGAAATATCGGAGAAGGTGCTATTGATGATAAGTGAAATGGCGACCGTGAAAAAACAGGAAGGAAAGAGCGAGATATAAATGATCTCGATGGCCGTTCTTAAGATTAAAGTGTTATTTCCCTCAAGATCTCTATCAGTTTTGTGTCGTCTTCGCCTTCAAGAGATCTTTCCACTGCCCAAAGTGTTTCCCCCGTGACGACACCCGGAATAAACAGGTTTCACTTACCGGGAATAGGCATTCCGTTAGGCAGCACCCTAACGACCATGGGGCCCAGCAGGTAGGACTGGGGCTCCGCTTCCTTCACGTTGATGGTGCTGGCCGCCTCCAGAGATCCAGGGTCGGAGCCCTCCAAGTCTTCCGCCCCCGCCGTCGGCTCTATGAAGTTGGCCGTGGGGGTGACCGCCACTGCCCTCTCGGTGCTCGACGCCTTCGGATCGTACCCTCCCACGTGGTTATGCTTTGAACTCCCCTTCATCATCGAGTCCCAAACTGAAAAGCAGATCAACAACGAAATCCTTTCATTCTCGCCGTCAACGGGAGTGGGCGCGAAAGAGGAAGCGGAGTTGCATGGCCGCCAAAAAACAGGAAGAAAAGGGCCGGGCAGATTTCGGTGGACGGTCGCAGTTTCGGGAGAGGCCCTGACCTTCCGATGAGGAAGCCGTTTTGGTTTCGGCTATCATTTCAGAAAGTCTTAGGGCGCCGAAATCTGACGCTGACAGGTGAAGGTGACAGGCACTAAATGCCAGGCAAATGGGTCAGAGGAAGACAAGTGTGATGGAACAACAGAAGACCTTCCTCGGGCCCACCATTCAGTCCGAAATAATCGAGACCCGAGTGAATTGCAACTTCCATTCGAGAGGTCAATGCTGAAGCCCCTATCATTTATTACAAACTCACTGTTAGTCACTGCTGACTCACTGCCCTTTGTCAGTTCCGACAGCAGCAGCCCTGCACGAGCGTATCCGACAGAGTGGCGACACCCGGAAGAGGTTGCGACAGTTAAGGGAGGAAGCAGTCCTTATAACAGGGTGGCGCCACGGGGGCGGAAAAGGAGAGAAACCTACGCGTGAACTAATTAGAGTATATGTTTGTTTAAGAAAAGGTTGAGGAGACGAACTTGACACCTGACCTTGAACTCGAATGCAAATTGACTTTATCAACGAAGATAAAACGAAAACAGGGGAAAAAGTCAACAGTCCCCTCCGCGGCTCCAAAATGTCAAACGACCACAAATTATTGCACATTTGTTGCAGAAAACATGCTACCTCAACTGCCGATAAATTATCTCAAGGTCGCCCACGTACCGATCCTGGCCAGAATGACAATAAAACCACCAGGCGACGCCAAACCAACAATCTCTTCTTCCTCTTTCCTCCCTTTCTCTTTTCCCCAACAGCAACAACCACACCCTCTGCCTCTCGCCCCCCGACATTTCGCGCACCCATTTACATAACATCGCATTAAGAGTGGTACCTTGAAATGTTTCTCGTGTGAAGATGACTTGCACAAGAGCGTAAAGAGCGGTCCTTGGGTTAGTCTCACCCGAGGGTCGCTTCCTCGCGTGCACCCCACAATGGGGGCGAAACAGGACATCCACTTACCAATTTCACTGGCCCCTCTCTGGTAGGGATCCATCCCGTCCAGACTTTCGTCCTCCATTTTGGCGAGGTTGGTGAGGCCATAGACGAGGAGGAGTTTGCTGCAGTCGGGCTCGGGCCTGGAGGCGCAGTGCTTTTCCACTTGTTGGACGAACAGGTTGAAAAGGTGGCTCATCTGCAAGGAGAAGGGAGGCTAAGGGCCAAACGAAGAAAGTCTATGGCCAAATGTGCCATAACCGCGAATGCACTTTCTACGCCGAATCGGAGGGCCGCAATGCCGTTCTGGCTCGTTATAATCGCGCAGACTTTCGACTGGTGCCCGTGGCGGTGTGACACCGCGAGAAGTCGACCGCCTCATGGTGCAATTCGGGGTGGTCATCCCCGTCGGCAGCCACCCCTTTCAGACAACTTCGGACAGCAAAAAGGCTGCCCACAAAACTATGCAGTTGCGGTTGTTGGCGCAATAAAAAGCCTATTAATTGGGTTTGCACTTTTGAATTGAATGTGTGCCACGAAAGGTCATTTTCGTTTTCATTTAGAGAAAAACGATTCGACGCCATTAGGTTTACTTCCTTATCTTTTATATAAACGTGAATGTTGTTTTGCCCCCTTTATAGATCAGTCTTTTCCTTCATCTCTTTACCTCGCCCCCTGCCACCCCCAACGCCGACATCACAACCCTCCGCTCTCTTTCTCCTCTACCTCATCACGAACACATTTCCTTCCTCAGGGAAGTCGAGGAACACTGACACAGAAACGCCTGACAGTGCCTCCGCATACCGTTAGTCGCCCCTCGGGGCCCCAGCCAAGACAAACCTTTTCGCCCCTCGACAGGTACTCCCACATGGGAATGGCGGATCCGTGGGCCCTCGGGAGCAAACACGCCGCCGCCACCACCAACACAGACGCGCTCAACATGGCTCTTCGGCACTGCAACACTTCTAGCCGCATTCGACGATCACTTCTATCACGTTCCCTGAACCTGCACTCACTGAAGAGCGGACAGCTACACCAGCCATCATCGACGGGCGCCCAGGCGAAGAACGCCGCATCTCCAGCTTCAGGATCCGTCCAGGGAAATCCCGCCATTACGAGCACTCGAGGGCCATCGAGGGCTCCTCCAATGTTTTCTTTTCCTCCGACGAGTGCCTCCTTATTTGCTCTCATTTCCCTCTCTCAACAAGAGACACTTTTCGATGAAAGTTTCACGCCCCAAAGGATTGACTGTTCCATCATTGGGGGAGATATGGACACACCGGACATTCGCCTTCTAAACATTCTGCGAAACTTTTCCTATCCTGAACGAGATGACATCTGTCTTCGCCCACAGGAAGAATCACTCAGGACAAAAGGATTTAACTGAAGAGCCTCCAATCGGTGGTGGGCGAAGAGTGTAATAAAAGGAGATAACACTTTTTAACCGATTCCATTCCCCCGCCATTGTTTTCCTGAATGAAATTCTGTCTTAAAATGATATGCAGTGAATATTGTAAATAAAGTTAAAAATAGATTGAACGTTGGGCCTATCGTGCCATTTCAGGCGTTGCAATTCCTAACTGGTTTAAAAGTATTTTAATTAAATAATCGGAATTCTCCAGTCTGGCGAGGAGTCATTCCTGGGGGCGATCTGGCGCCCTTACAAGGAGACCTTACAGCTCATTAAGGACCGGATCGGCAAAGAAGGAGTCATCAGAAGCGGTGACCGGAGCAGCCTTTTGGGGAGACGGCTGCAAGACAAGCCGAGGACCCATCTGGAGGAAAAGCCATTCAGGGGCGAAAGGTCATTGCTAAGCATGAAGAGACCGGCTGCTGAGGAATTCCTACAATCATTGCCTTCAAGGCCTTCTCATCTCTGGCTGACTCCCTCCCCGGCATTTCTTCGCCCTCGTTTTTCTAAAGTCTTGTCAGCTTTCCCTGAACAAAAGGGTAGAATCCTCAACATTTACATTTACACGTGTTACAAATTTAGTGATAAGAAAATGAAGGTTTAAGTGAGAAAATTCCGGTTTTTGCGCCTTCTTAGAATGCGTAGTTTTTATATAATTTCAGCTGCACGAGTTTTTGCTTACGAAGAAACGAGCGCCTCATCCAACTTACATTTTCCAATTCTTTGGTTCTTCTGCTTGTTTGTCTCCATCCAAATAATTACCGCTCATTACTTAACGAATGTAATCACTGGCCGTGGCAAGTGCAACACGAACATTGGGAAGTTTCTGTCTTGCACCAGAGCGTTGAGGAACAAGTGTAAATCCGTCCAAAGTCAAGGACTGTGCGGACGACCTGTTTGCGTGTTTGCGAACTATTCACAGAGGAGGAACCTGACTCGCTTCCGGTCTGCGGACAAAGCCGAAGGTCGTGAAAAGGCAGCAAATGTAATCCGAGTGCACTTCCCGTGGTCGGGTTCCGGTCCAGCTCCCACTGAGCTCAACTCAAAATGTGTTCGAGATGGAGAGAAGGAATCCCTTTTAGGTGTAATTAATGAGACAACACGTGATGATCGGGGCGAAGTCAAGGTGAAACCGATCCTGTTCATCCTATTTTAAGTTTTCCAGGCGGTTATGATTCATTTTTAGCGAGTTAAGTCATCAGTCCGTTAAAAAGGGAATGTTTTGCGGGGGTTGTGTCCAAGGGGAGAGGAAGGGGGATGAATGGCTGGCATAAACGAATTGCACGTGCAGGGAAGACTCACGAGCGAGCGAAGAAGTGACTTACGTGATCCGAAATAAAAAACTTTCCTGAAACTTTGTGAAAAAACTTATCTGATATGCGATATTTTGAGGTGAAGTCGGAAAGTCACGTTTCAATTGGAAATTCTAAAGGAAAGTGCAGAAAGGGTGAGTCTTCTGCAACGACTGACTTCGGACACGGGAAAAGGTGAGAGATGGTGACAGGAAATGCAAGAATGTTCGAAGACGTTATAAGAAAATTATAATACAAACATGATTGGCGTGATTATCTATCGGCCGCAAGTGGGCAAATTCACGTCGAAAAACACGTTCAGTTCAATGAGTGAAGCCAATATGAGGAAAACTGCGTACATGAGAAGACAAATCCTGCCCACTTTCCTGTCGAGTTTGAACTTATTGCTGTAGAAGGTGGCGTAGAGCAGAAGGAGGGAGGACAGGAGAGAGATGGCACTGTATTCCAGCCCTCTGGAGTTTATCCCGACGAAATGCCGTCCCGGGTTGATGGGCAGGAACGAAGACTTGATGAGCCATGGCAGCCCCAGGCAGAGGAGGATGTCGAACGTGTTGGACCCGATGGAGTTGGAGATGCCCATGGACCCGTGCCCTGAAAGGATTCATCATTGCATTGGGTTCGGTCGAAAGTGGCCGCGATTCGTGCTCACCCTGTTTGGCCACGATGACGCTGGAAACGGCTTCGGGCACGCTCGTTCCGGCTGCCAGGAACGTTATTCCCATGACGGAATCAGGAATTTTTAAAGTGTCGCCTGTAAAGATCGGAGGAGGAAACCCCGTTATGAATTCAAGGAGAGATCCCATCAGCCTCGAGGCGAGCAATGGACTCACCGATGATGGTGATCATCCAGGCGACGACATAAGACAGACTTCCGATCCAGACAATGCACATGATGAAAGTGAGCGGGAACCATTTTTTGTACCTCGGCCTCTCGCAGTCGGGTATGCTCACGAACAGGATGATTCGCATGGGCCAGACGGCCACCCAGACTATTTGCCGCCAACAGGAGCGCTTCCATGGCCATTCGAACAACGGTCCGAACACGGGATCTGAAATAAAACCGTCATCGTTGGATGAGCCTTCGTTTTCTTTTTCATTGATTCAAAGAATTTTCATTCAAATGATTCAGAAGAACCAGAAAATAATCAAGTCTGCAATAGGTTATTTGATTTCTTTGCTTCTCTCGAATGGGGCATGGAGAAATGGCGCCGACCAATCAAAATCCAGGAAATTTCGCCAGCGGGACGAGCGTTCACTGCAATCCGAAAAGGCTGTGCGCTGTGTTGATGAAATCGTCCAATCAGGATCAAGAAAATTGGTAACGGAAAAGAACGCCATTCAAAATTTGAGGATATTTATGATTTTTACACAGGTAAATCAAAATAAAATTATAAATGTGGAGCTATTAACTTTGTTATTAAAACTGAATAGTATTTATTATTATTTCATTCATTTGGATTCATTTAGGACTGATTTTCTTTTTAAAATGAAAAAAATACAAAACGAAAAAGGCAGTCGAATCTCATTTTTGATTTGTAATGGAGTAAAGAGGGCGAAAGGATTTGGAAGGAAACAGAGGAAAAGCAAAAAATGACAATTGCAGAAGTAAAAAGTGCCTGTTAAGTTAAGAAGGAAAGCTTTTTTGAAAATATCTTGAAAAAAGGATGCAATCTTTTTCACTTACTATCTTCTTCTTCCTGGTCCGCCTTTGCATTCGAGTCTTCTTCTTTCGTGTCCTGATTTTTTACTGTCCCATTTTGTTGTTGGGCTGCTGTGGTCTGCAGCACTTGAATCTGACTATGAGGAGTGCTTTGCACCGATAAATCTTCCAGAGACATTATTCTTTTCGTGTCACTTTCTTCGCTAAACGAAACCGACATTATTTTCTTCTCC
The DNA here is from genome assembly GCA_028293925.1 of Brueelia nebulosa. Lineage (NCBI taxonomy): Eukaryota > Metazoa > Arthropoda > Insecta > Psocodea > Philopteridae > Brueelia > Brueelia nebulosa. The sequence goes on from JAQIBA010000042.1 coordinate 293,839, forward strand.
TCTGAAATTTATTATTTTCGGTTAATAGAAGAATTAAAAGCGTAATATTACTTTTCTTTTTCTCTTTTTTTTACTCCCAAGAAAAGAAGAAAATTAACCAATTCATTTTGAACTGAATAAATGCAAAAGCTCTTTGACCAAATGCTTTCAGGTTTCTCCGTTTGTTCATGAAAAACGGAATTGTAAACTTTGGATAGAGGGAAGGAAACAAGAAAAGGGCTGCTGAATTTAATAAGAAGACTTCTTTTTCATGAAAGGGTAAGTTTCATTATACTTCTAAAAAACCCGAAGAGATTTTTTTATTCTCCTTAGAAAAAATACGAAAAAGGATTCGGTCAAAGAGGCCACAAAAAGTACTAAAATATTGCTTTCTTACTTTTTACTTTTCTCACGTCAATTACGACGACTCCCGTCGACTTCTCGTCCAACTTCAGCACTCTCCTGGCGAACCTTTGGATGGCCTTATCCCAGTACATTATTGCGATATAAACGATGTAAAGGAGAACCAGTACGAGGGCTTCATACCACTCGATCCTCTCGTCGTGGATTATGCATATCAGGATGGCCACGGTCACGCCATAGCCCATACAATCCCTCGTCAGAGGCCACCAGTCTAAGGGCACCACCTGAAACACCACATCACATCACTCGCCGAGGCGCCTAAGACTTCTGCTCCCATTTCAGAATTTCCTCAGGACGAATGCCCACCGTCCCTGCGCCGATGCCACAACAACTGGCGACAGCGAGGATGTTAAAAACGGCACTGCCGACTATGGTTCCCACGCCGATGTCTCCCTCGGTGATGAACGTTCCTATCACGTTGACGAACAGCTCAGGCGCCGAAGTGGCTGCCGCCATGAAAGTCGCGCCCGCGACATCCTTCGACATGTTTAGAGCTGCAGAAAGAGAAAGATTAACGAAAGTGAAGAGGGGGTGTGATGGGGGAAGGAAGAGTGCTCACCCTGACAAATCTTTTCGACGGCGGGAACAAAATACTTATCACAGACTACAGCGAGCGCTACGAAGAGATACAAGGACGCAATGACATGGAGGATGACCGCACCATCCTGCCTTTGTTTTTCGGTGAAGAAGTCTTTCGGGAAGTCATCTATTGCTGGGGGCGTGCAGTTCATACCAGCCGGACTGTGAGATACATGGTCCCACACTGAAATGGACACTTGCAAACTATTTCCACCATTTATTTCGCAAGCAGAGAGCGAAAGCCTTTCGCAGAGAGTGGAATAATTGGGGTTTTGTGCGATGCGGATGCGGGAGGGGAAGGGAGCGGAGAGGGGTAAGGAAAGGGAAATAAAATATATATTTTAGAATATCGGGCTCAGCGGATGAAAAGAAAATTGGTGGACTCACTGTGACGTGACGTCCTCGCTGATTGGTTAAATTATATTTAATGACGCTATAGTCGAGGTTACGAATGGGTTTTGTTATTGTAAGAAAAAGGAAAACAACCTTTCGTTGTGTATTGGAGTAAGAGTCTGCGACACAGTGTGTGCATCAAATCAGTTTTCTCTTTCCCATCTTTTCGTGCGAAGCAACTGAAGGAGACGAAGCAAACCGCACCACATTCAAATCGTATGAGGTTTCCCAAGTGTAAATGGTTTGGGAAAGGGATTTATTCGTGGGAGCATATAGAATGTCAAGTACTGCAGCAGAGCAAAAGAGGATTAATGAAGCAAATCCACCTCAGAGACTCTTTTCTTTTTCACTGCCTTTCAGACCACGAATTGTTCATTTCGTCTTCTCTTGTTCAAACTAAAACTGAAAGACACTTCATCTTGTGATTCATGTAAAAATGCTTTAACTTGTTTTTAATTAGGTCGTTTAGAGTGCGAGAATTAACTGCATTTTCTTTCTTAGTTCCCGTCCAGGACAACGTGAATAGATTAGAAAAGGAAAAGATACAGTATATTTCAACCTGATTTCGTCGAACCGCTCTGAGACAGTTTTCGGCTTCACTAGCACGTCTTGTGCAAAGAAAACAAGAATCTACTTTGCGGGAGGATAACGAGAAGTCACTCTGGGGGCGACAGGTATAGAAAAGCAGTCAGCGAAGATGCACCATCGATGGCCTTCGATGGTCCAGCTTACCTTGTTCGAAGTCATCCATGGTGCGATAGTTGAGACACCCCTAAAGCTTAACATCACTTCAAAGTGAAAGCCCCAGGAAGTGGTGACGGTGGACGCAAGCACTGCACTGATTGAACATAATCTCGGCCACAATGGAAGCGCCGCTGAAGGACTGACGCAACAGCTCGAAGCGAAGGTTCACAATGACAAAGTGCCCGACAGTTCCCGAGAGTTGAAACGTTCAGTTTCCATGCGTTGAGTTGCCATAAGAATTCAGATTTCCTCCTCTGGGAGTGGGGGACTGACCACTTACAGCAGCACCGGTTCATCGACTCACTTCGCATACTTCGTCTGCCTTCCCTCCAACGATTCGGGGTCCACGACGGCCTTCTGGCACCTTCATCCCGTTCTTCTTATTATGGAAAACCTCTTGAGTGAAAACAAGAGTCAAAGTTCCGAGGGATTTGGTACAAAAGCCATTCTCTTCTGCTTCTTCGCCGGCGCCTCAGCCATCGATGACCTTTGCCCAGGCAGAGGAGAAACTTTCCATTGGCATTCCTGTCAGGTGTCGTCAGGGAGGAACCACAATAAGGATAACACCGGAGTCGTAAATCAATCGAACCTAACTCGAATTAAGTTTTAATTCGGGGGACGTGATCCAATCAGCATTAAAAGGTAAACGTGAGCTAATCAAAGTCGATTATCGGCGCCAATTGCCCTCACTGAATTGACCCCAAAGGCCTAATGGCTCCTATGGACCAAGATTTCCTCCAAAACCGCCCTAGACGAACAGAGCAACCTAAACGCATTCTGCACAACTTGAACAGACACATGTGCGCACACATTACGCATAATCAAACCCGAGATAAAGTGTCTACCTGCAATCTCTCTTTATCTGGTCCATAAATAAATCATCTCAGCCATTTCCTCGGTTTATTTCCCATTCGCTCGATAACACGCAGAGGATTCGATTCGTCTTCACTCTCACAAATAAATATTTCCGCTGTCAGTATTTATAATAATATTTGTGTCGCCGGGCGAGAGGAGCGGGAAATTCTGTTCGAGACGCATAAGATGACCAAACTCAAGACTGGAAGAGTGAGAAATGACTTTAAATTCAAGTTCATAGTGATCGGGTGTTTGTTTACTTGTTATTGCGCTGTCGGTGATTATTTTCTGCCCGGACGACCTTCTGACGACCTCCAAAACCATGCAGGTGGGTCACCCTTTTGCTTTCAGGGTCTGCACCCCCTCGCCACCCCTCGCCACCTCTCCCATCCCTCCTCATCAACCCCTCCACCCCCGCAGCGACTCCGTCGACTCGTTGCCCGGGTTTTAACATGAGTTCCGGGGGCTCGGGGGTTGTTTTCCCGCTGAAGGGAGGCTTTTTGGGCTCTTAAAGCGGAGATCTTCGCCATAAATCACGAAAGGCGATCGAAAGGTCAATATTTGACCCGCAGAGATTGCGAGCTGTTTCACTGACGCATGGTGTACATGACTTTGGTGTATCTTATTTTGACCGCGACATGGTCAAGTCCAGAAGAGGCTGAGTGGTGGGAATGGTTTTCCTGCTGACTGAAAGGGGTGACTGAGGTGAGATAGGGTGATCCGTCACCCTTGGCTTATTTATATTTTGTGAGTTGGCCATCCGGTGAGAAACAAATAAGTTACTATTTGTCATTCGAATAAGGAAAAACATATTAATATGAGATTCCATATGAAATAAAATTACAACGTAAATAAACATAAATTCAACTATTACTGTTATTTTACTTGATCAACAAAAGCATAGGCCTATTTGAGTGTGAAAATTATTATAATAAAATATTTCTATTAATAAATGCATTAAATAAAGTTAGCGGAAAGGAAAAAAATTACAATAAACATCAGAATTTTAATAACTGCACTCATTCGTTGTAAAGTAATTGCGCACTTTCGTTGACTCACTTAAAGAGTATTTCAGAGTTGTTTCCATGTTTCTGTCCTGTGCAGGTCGATCTCTCCTCTCCCACTCCGACGGGGGACCACTCAACTGCACCAACCCGACCATACAGGAGTTTCCCCCGGATCTCTTCACCCCCGAACAGAGACGTCAGGGCGCCGTTTCACTGCACTTCCTCCTCACCTGCTACTTGTTCGTTCTGCTGGCCTATGTCTGCGACGACTACTTCGTGCCCAGCATCAAAACCCTCTGCGACCGTGAGTATGGAAGCCACACGCTGCCGCTCCGATGCAGTGCAGCTGCAGCTCAACTCGATGGCTTTTATCTCGGTTGAAAAAGTTTCCACTCGTTGAGATAAACACTCCAAACAAGAAAGTACCAAACACTCGTGGCGAGGGCGGTCGATGAGCTCTGTTCTCCGCAGGTCTGCACATGTCGGAGGACGTCGCGGGGGCGACTTTCATGGCGGCGGCCACCTCCTCCCCGGAGCTCTTCGTCAACGTGGTGGGGACCTTCGTGACCAAGGGGGACATCGGGGTGGGGACCATCGTGGGGAGCGCCGTGTTCAACATCCTCGCCGTGCCCGCCTGCTGCGGCTTATTCGGCGGCCAAAGTGTAACGATCGACTGGTGAGTATTAGCTTTATCAGATAACCGCGCTAAGATAAAGATTATCTACTGCGATCGCTAAGCATGCTCTCCCAGATAAGTCCAGCTTAGGTTTGGGGTTGTCGTTTCAGGTGGCCGCTGACGAGGGATTGCTCCGCTTATGGACTCACCGTCATTCTTCTCATCATCTCCTTGCATGATGGACACATCGATTGGTATGAAGCCCTCATTCTCGTCGTCCTCTACGTCTTCTACATAATAGGTAGTACTGGGTTCTGTACTCGGGGGAGCAGAACTCAAAGAGTAACCACTTTTTACTTGCAGCTATGTACTACAACGACGCCGTGTCCAACAAAGTCAAGAAACTCGTTAAGAGAAGAAGAAGGTACAAGGAAGTCAATCTCCAGCAGGAAACGATGCCCCTCCTCAAGGACAGTCAGGCTCTGCGTCAGCTCGACTTTAAGTTGCAGTTGGACGACGCCCAAACAGCCCACAGCACCGGCTCCTCTCAGGACTCAGAGCTCACCGATGGTTGGTACCTGCCCAGGCATCCCCCAGGCATTCCAAGAGGCTCATTCGGTTGCTTTTGCAGGGGAAGCTCTCTACGCGATTCCCGAAGGATTTTGGTCCAAGTGCTTCTTCGTGTTCTCCTGGCCCATTCTGTTCATCCTGTTCTTAACCATCCCCGACTGCAGGCGAGAGAAGCAGAAGAAGCTCTGGCCGGTCACCTTCATCATGTGCATCGCCTGGATCGCGAGCACGTCCTACCTGGTGTCTTGGATGATCACCGTCATCGGTGAGTGTTCGGACAACCTTGAGGGTCGATAAAATTTCTCCTTTGTTTTTGTGCTCTTAGGCGACACGCTGTCCATCCCCGACTCCGTCATGGGACTCACCTTCCTGGCGGCGGGAATGAGCGTTCCGGAAGCCGCCTCCAGTGTGATTGTGACCAACCAAGGTGAGTGAAGGCCACGACTGTGTTCGGAGTGGTGTTATAATTGCATCTGGTTGCAGGACACGGGGCGATGGGCATCAGCAGCTCCATCGGCTCCAACACCTTCGACATCCTGCTCTGTCTGGGGCTGCCTTGGCTCATCAAATCGGCGTTTCTGCCCGCCGAGCCGGGGAATCACATCGTCAAGATCAACTCCCAAGGGCTGGCCTACAGCGCCATGTCGCTGCTGACGACCCTCACCCTGCTCTACGCCTCCTTCGTCCTCAATCACTTCACCCTCGACAGGAAAATCGGCATTATTTGTCTGGCAATGTACATATCCTTCCTGATATTCGCCAGTTTGATGGAACTGAACGTATTCTTCACGGTTAATATGCCCCCCTGCGGAAGCTGACCTTACCCTCCCCGAGGGCGTCGGGGCGATGAGGGCGATTCAGAGCTCCGCCCTTGCTTTGCCCCCGGCTCCCCACAAAACCCTTCAATTCCCACTCAGCAATAAATGAATTGGTTTCCAGTGGACTTTATTGCGGTGGAGAGTGACGGGAGGGCAGAGGTGAGCCGGAAGTTGTGGGGGGTCGGTGGGGAGGCAGCAGGGGACGATGTCAGACAATGTAGTAATTAAAGTGTATCTTTATCGATGACTGTGCGTCAATATTAGATTTTACTCTTCGAGTTATTTATTTTACAATTGTATGAATTATTATTTGGAATAAAATAGAGAATGTCGATGCGCAGTTGCACCCATTTACATATGCGTTACGGAGGAAAACCGAAATCGGAGAATGTCGACTCTCAATAATAGGGGTTTTCAGGAAACGACTGTAAATAATGATATCCCCAGATTTCGATGTTTCACTGTGGCATATAGATACCGGATAAAATTACAATATAAACTCGTTGAGTCCAAATAAACAAACAAATGGTAATATAAAATTGTTTGGCCACGACCTGAAGGATCAAGAATTTAAATTTCGGTTGGAAACTGGAAAACGATTGGGTTCTAACTGTAATAACTCTTTAAGAGAACAAAGCAGTTTCCTTTCTGTCCAATGTCGACAATCACTCACAGGTACTGTATTTATCTGACAATTGGACAGGCAAAACGGATATTCTCTGAATTTGTTTTAGACAAATGGGAAAACCTCACAACGGGCGATGCGAGGATGAAAAAGCAAATCCGCAAGGAAATAAAAACAAAACCAACTCATTAATTTACTGACGATATTTATTCCGCTCCATCCAGCGACACGGTCAAAATAATACTTGAGGTAACTCTCTGCTCAACTGTATAAAAGGATAAAATCAATGGAAAAATGTCTGGCCGACGTGGAAAATAAATAAAAGAATTGCATGAGGGTGGGGCCGGGTAGGGGAGGGGTCGCGTCGTCTGCTGCCCGTCCACCTAGAGCCCGCGACGCCGCCCCTGCCCCGACCGCTCTCGGAGGCGGATCACGGCAATTGCTCGTCCTAACAGCGGTCTCTCCTTCCCTAGATCGCCTTCACCAGCTTCATGAGTCCTTCCGTCGACATCGACTTGGGCCGCTCGATGGGCAGACCGAGGGCCCTGTCCCAGACGAGGGAGGACAAAACGCCCAGCGCCCGACTCACTCCGAACAGAACGGTGTAGTAGTTCATCTCCTTCATTCCGTAATACTGAAGCAACACGCCGGAGTGGGCGTCCACGTTCGGCCAAGGGTTCTTCACCTTCCCCGTTTCCATAAGTACAGGAGGCACCACCTTGTAAATGGTCGACACCAACTGAAACGAGAAACGAGGGGAGAGTCAGACGAGAGAAGATGGCGGGCGCCTGACCCCGGGGCCGACTCACCTTGAACATGGGGTCGTCGGGGAGGTGTTTCTGGGCGAACTCCCTCTGGCACGTGTACCTGGGGTCCGTCTTCCTGAGGACGGCGTGCCCGTAGCCGGGAACGACCTGTCCCGACTTGAGGATTTTCCAGATAAACTCCTTCAGGCTCTCCTCCGTGTAGTTATCTCCCAACTCGTCCCTGACTTTGTTTAGGAAGATCAACACCTGGAAAGAGCGGAGGTGAGGAGGGAGAATTTTCGGGGCCTCTCGGGCGACTTACCTCTTGGTTGGCCAGGCCGTGAAGGGGCCCCGCCAGACCGGCCATTCCCGCGGCGAAGGACAGATAGGGATCCGACAAAGCGGAACCTACTAAGTGCGTCGTGTGGGCGCTCACGTTGCCCCCCTCGTGGTCGCTGAAAGAGAATGCCGGTCAAGGGGAGGTTGAATAAAAGGGGAAACTTCGGGGAGAGTCGTTCACCTGTGAATGGTCAGGTACAGCCTCATCAACTCGACGAACTGTTCGTCGGTGTAGCCCAACATGGAGGTGAAATTGGCCGACCAGTCTTTGTTGGGGTCGATGGCGCCGACGCCTTTCCCGTCCTTGTAAGTGTTCCTGTATATCGTCGCCGCCACCACCGGAAGCTTCGCGATGAGATCCATCGAGTCTTCGTACACATACTGCGGACATGACACAATCATTGAGTGGAGTTATGGCGCGTTCGACCACTGCAGTCGACACCAACCTCCCAGTATTTGGACTTGTGAACTCCTTGTGAGTAGGCTTTGGCGAATTTCGAATCGGAGTTGAGGGCGATCACGGCGCAGCACAATTGACTCATGGGGTGCAGGTTGTGGGGGAAGTTATTGAGCATGTTGACCACGTGGGAAGGCAGCCCCGCCCTGTTGGCCCACTCCCTGGACAGCGCGTTCGCCTGCAAGCACAATCTGCCTGTGGAGTCGCCCTCTGTGGCTCCGCAGGGGCCCACTGGCCCAAAGGGGCACCTGAGTTTCCGTGGGGATGTCCCCGGTGATGAGGAGCCAGAAGAGGCCCTCGGGCAGCGGTTCGTTGCCCCCGGGGGCCTTCGGCAGCACTTTCTGGCACTCTGGGATGGAGAGTCCCCGGAAGCGGATGCCCTCCTCGGGGTCCAGGACGGAGGTTTCGCAGACGAGGCCCTTGATGCCGCGCATGCCGCCGTACATCTGCAAGAAGCGATCATCGCGGATGAGGAAGGGGGTCACCGGTGACAAGGTCACCGAGGTGAATGCTCCCGGTCACTCACCATGTCCACGGTGACTTCGCCCACATTCTTCGATCCGTGTTCCTTCCGGAACTTTTTCACCCTTTCCTGCTCGATGGGGATTTTTTTCGCGAGGATTTCCTTGAGGTTAACGCTGGCATCGGTGCGACTGCGCAGTAGGACCGAGGCCGCGGGCAGAACCTGAAATCACCAACTCAACCGTTAACTGAGCGCCGCTCACTCCCCCATTTCCGCTATCTCCGCGTTTGGAGATAACGCCGCCGATGACATTACCTGAGGCCATCTGGCCGTCCCCGGGCGCGATAAGGAGATAAGATTGGGGTCAAAGACAGGTAGGGTCCTTGGGCCCCGCCCGGGGGGCTTCGGCCTTGGGTGATTGTTTCGCGTGGATTTATTTCGGAAAGAAAAAGTTGGCCCAAACGCCCACGGGACTAAAAGCAAAACCGTTTTTGCGTAACCGTTGAGCGCGTGTGACGCAAAAGAGCTTCATTGCCAGCGCATAACTCAAATTTTCAAAAAGAATCTCCTTCTTTCCTCTAAACAAACAGCCGCGGAAAAGTTCCCATTCTTTCCATTTGTTTATCAGCCAAAGGAATGGTTTCGTTTCTCATCTTGCTAAAGTCAACCAGAGCATGTGATACGGCGAACCGTTCAAGGACAGCCAATATCTGACGTGATAACGCGGATGTTACACTCGGCCACTTTCGGCCATTCGGCATCGCTGCCCCATCTCCTCGGCCCACTTATTCGGCCCTGGACGGTTCTCCCAGAAAGAAACGGGCAGTGTCAAGGGCGGTGGAGCCATCGAGCGCCATCGAGCGCCATCAAGGCGAGATACCGATGCACGTCCTAATCTAATCAGAAAATCGGTAATCTTCCCAAGATGACGCTTTATTAGCATACAAAAACCAACTTTGACTTAACTTTTAACTGACAATAAATTTTCAATTTATCTCCGCAAAACGTCGACTGAGAAGGCCAACATTCAAGGTTGGAAATGTCGGCGCTCGTTTGACTCGGGAACCAAAACTACTGCTACTTCCGTTCCAACTGTCGTCTCATGCAAACGTTGCTGAAAACACGTCACCTCTATGGCCGCGCCGGCCACCGACCGACCACCGACCGACCACCGATCGACCACCCATCGACCACACCAGGTGAGGCTTTCTCCTCACCTGACATTGGCAAGTGCAGTTAATGTCAACTGATGGACAGCATTCTGCCAACTTTTAATTGCAGTCTGAACACCCTCTGAGGTGAAAGCAGTAATATTTTCTGTCAAAAGATGACTTCAAATCACTCTTTTAACTTACCAGGAACTCAAGTAAAAATAAAATTAAAAAATAAAAGCAAATGCCAAGGTGACAAATAAGTTGTCACTCCAGCAAGGTCCTTTGCTTCTGAAAATAGGGCACCAAATTTTCAAGCTTTCCTCCAGGCAAAAAGAGTGCAGAATCAGCAGTGAAAACTCCTCTTTAGCTTTGCCCAAATAAAATAAGGTCAATTCATATCAGACAGCTGTTTGAAAATATTGTCAAGGTCCCACTCAGGCTTATCTTACAAAAACACAAAAAAAATATTTAATAATTTTTAGTCAAAACTTGTAAACCATCTTCTTATTTGTAAAAGAAATATTTATTTCAAAAGGGTTGAGTAGTTTAACTCAAGTTTAACTCCTCCTTTGATGCCATAAGCAATTGTTTCCAACTGTCAAAAAATAAGAAAAAGTTGCAATGGCCTCAATGTGAAGTGCAATGCATTTGAGTCAGCAGTTTCAACCTACTTAAAATAGGCAATGGGCCACTCATCCACATGCAGGCACTCAAAGTATAAAATACAAATAGGCCATCACCTGTTCATGTCAGCCTTTTACAGAAACAAATGGCAGCTTGAGCCACAGCCAAGTTCAAGAAAAACAAAAGAAAAACTTAAAATACCCTACTTTAATATGAACAATAAGACTAAAACAGATCAAAGCAGATTGTTAGAAAGAAGCAACAGAAAAATTTAAGAATCCTTGGGAGGAAAATGGCGGTTGCAGTCGGTTTTTCGGGGCCCCAAAATCCAAAACAGCACTGAACACCGTTGGTTTCAGCAAATGATCAGAACAGCAAGGCATAAAAGTTAAGTAAAATAACGAAAATAACTCAGCAACATGTGTGTCCGATTCATTAATAAGCTGGCGCTAATAAATCAGCTTAGCATTCTCTAATCAACATTAGATATTAAGCATAAGCACATCCCCTTAAATCGTTAAACGGTCTTAATCTCTCGTTACCTGAATACAAACCGCTAATTCTTTCGTAAACGACCTCTGCCCTTAAAAATTTGACCAATTCTTATTAAAAGAGCGACCTGGCTATTAAATAAACACTTACGGGACCAACTGTACTGAAATATCTCATTAAAAATAATCAAATGGCTCTGTATGAGTCCAAACCTTTCTCTTGTTTTTGAGTGCAACTGCAGCCAACCTCCATTTTTGGTCAGTTATTGGCCGATTGTCTTTTTACCATTTAAAAACCTTTGTCATCGAGTTTTGATTGAGTGGGCTCCAAATTTGATTAGAAAAGGCAAAATATGGGAGCCACTGCGGAAAATTCAGGTGGGCCCCCAAACAAGGTCAACGAAGGGCACTGTCCAGATTTTTTGGCCACTAACATCAATTCTGATTCGTTTCGAGCGCAGTTTCGGCGAAGGACAGAATAAAGTAGACGTAAATACAATTAACCTCAAACCTGAATTGCTTTCATGTGACCCGAACGCTTAACCGAATATAATTAATGGGTAAAATTGTGTTTGAGTTTAGGTACTAAGAATGCAATCAAGAGCAGGAAAAATGAAAAATAAAGGAATTTTTGTTATATTTACCGTGAAAACATTAGGAGGGACGGTGTGAAGGATAGGAATTTCCAAGGCGGTTTCACGTGTTCTGTGTTAGCCTATGTGCAACACAAGCAAAAATAACCTAAAAAAAATTGATAAGTTTCATCGGATTTCGAGCAGGTAAAATAAAAAATTTTCATTGTAAAATGAATGGATGGGTAGAGGAATAGCCGAGATAAGAAGTCCCCTTAATTAAATTATTTACCTGTTGAGTTTCTAATAACTTAATTGCAGAAATACGAAAAAGTGCCATTTTAGCGTGAAACAAACAGTTATTACAGAGAACACCTCAAGCACTCGACCGAAAGCGATCGTTCAAAAATGTAAGTCAACTTCTGTTCTTGAAGACGTGATTCGATTGGGCGTGACGTCATTCGCGATTTTCGCTCGTTTAAACCAAAACCGAATGCATTCTTCGCGTTTAAAATTTCGATCTAATTATCGTTACGCTCTCAGAGGTGCAACGATTCCTTATAATGCCAATTTATCGCCGAGCAACGATTTACATTTAACCTTACCTGGTTAACTCCGCTGCCCAAGCAGACAACACCAACACGCGCAGAACTCTACAAAGAAAGCGCTCGCGTAAACGCACGATGGGCGCAACATCCGCGCACGGCCGTCTATTGAGCACGCTCCGTAAATCACAGTTAGGGCAGGTTTTAGAAATCAATGAACTGTTACATTCTGCAATGTTCACATCGAGCGGACAATCTCAGCGATGGCGGCTTCGCACTCCAATCGGCGTGAAAATAATCCGTCGACTGTGGTTATAAACTGAAAACTGATTTGAACATTGTCGAAGGCAGTTGTGTGGACTTTTATCGCAAAAGCCGAGCGAGTTGGCAAAATGAAAACGGAGCAAGGGTCCTGCAACACTTTCGTTGTGCTGCCACCCCTCACTGGCAAGGGGTGTGTCATTTTCGGGAAAAACTCGGACCGCCCCGCCGGAGAAGTGCAAGAACTTATTTATGAACCACCAAAGCAATGCACAGCTGGCGAATCTGTCAAGGTAGGTGAACACTTGGTTGACTCACCAGATAAGCCTTTTTTATTTCTATTATAAAAAAGAATAGATTTTAACGGTTTTTTCATATTTTTTGAGTATTCCATTCAAAATAACCAAAACCAATACACCTTTTACATTAAACAAAATATAACTGTAATTGGCCACATTTAATGAAATTAATTCTTTAGTAATGGAAGTACATTTTCAATCATATTATTAAATACAGATAGTGGTCAATGTCATCATTAAAATGGTTGTTGAGATCATTTTGGTCTTTTGAAATTTTTAAAAAAGTTAACAAAATGAAAGGCAAATTTGCTTACAATGCAGTTTATTTTTTAGCAGTTGTTATCCAACATCATTTTTTGGGTTCAGTTGCAAAAAATAATTTTTTTATGGTCACATTAGTCATTGATTTGGTAGAAAGTTTGAGATCATTTGCTTTTTATGGACCAGAATTCTCTCAGGTTATTATTAGATAAATTTATTAAGTAGCAAAAGTTGAGTTGGGTTTAAAATGCCTCAGAGAGATTTTGTAATTTTTCATGGTTTGATAATGTCTTCTGCTTTTTCAGTGCACTTATATTGAAGTTGAGCAAGTGGAGAATACATTTGGTGTCATTCTGAGCAAACCAGCATGGATGTGGGGTTGTGAAATGGGTGCCAATGATCAGGGAGTTGTCATTGGGAATGAGGCTGTCTGGACAAAGGTGGAAGATGATGCCAAGAAAAGGTTGCTAGGCATGGACCTGGTGAGGTAGGAGTGGAAACTCATTGCTGTGGAGTTAAATTGGCCAGATATTGATTTGATTTTGAATTTATCACAGGCTGGCACTGGAAAGAAGCAACACTGCAGAAAAAGGTGTTGATGTGATGACAAAATTGCTCAGTGAATATGGCCAAGGAGGGAGCTGCTCTGACTCCCATCCAGATCTGAGCTACCACAATTCATTCCTGATTGCTGATGCAAATGAGGCCTGGGTTCTTGAAACAGCAGGACAGCATTGGGTGGCACAAAGGATCACTTCTGGCTTTAGGAACATATCCAACTGCCTTAGCATAGAAACTCAATTTGACAAAAGCTCACCTGATGTCATTAATTATGCAAAGACCAATGGATTTTGGGATGGAGAGGTGTGCACATAGCATTGCTTGTGCTTATGGGGAATTGAGGGCACTCAAAATGTTACAATTTCAGGGAGACTTCAACTTTGCTGCGGCCTATGGCGCTGGGAACACTGAGAACAAGGCCAGACCTTGCCAAAAGTACCTTGCAGGGCAAGAGCTCCTTAGAAAATTCACAGAAAACAATAATTTCAGTGTGGAAGACATGTTTGCAGTGTTGAGAGACAAAGAAAGTGGCATTTGCAGTGCATTAGACTCTGCCTTTCCAACAACAGCCAGTCAGGTGTGAAATCACGTTTTCAATGCATCATTGCAAGTGGAAATTAAAACTAATTTCATTTTTATCAATTTCAGGTGTCTGTGCTGTCCAAAAGCAGACCCGCCTGCCACTGGTTCACGGCCACCCCCGACCCAACCATCTCAGTTTTCAAACCCTTTATCTTCACCCCCGACGTTCGGGTGTCTCTGCATACGAAGTGCCCTGTGAGTGTTTCCTCTGCTATCACCCCTTCGAAGTGCTCTCACTGATTACCCGCGCACCCCAAGGCCATTCATTTGTTTGGCAATTTCCTGCGCACGTGTTGGGATTCCATCAAAGTGAATTTCACGGTGCACAGCCAGAAGAGAAAGTTAATTGCCTTCGGACAATAGAATAGCCGTGTTTGGTTGTTATATTTAATTTTTTTCCTTCCTGCTTATTCTAGCAGGGGAAGTGCATATATTTTTAAAATAATATTTATAATATCCATAGAATTGAAGTGTACACAGAGTGTAAATATACACAAACGCTTGGCTCATTAGTGTTATTTGAATAATTGTGACGATGTTTTCAGGTGGGCGGTGATTCCCCACACGCGCTGTACAGCCTTCACGCTGCAGCCACTTCCAAAGCCGACAACAAAGTGACTTCCCTCCTCCAGGAAATGGAGCGGAACTGTCTCGCGGAAGTTGAGAAATTCCTCGACGACTACCAGGAGGGACAATCCTTGAGCGAATTCGACGAGCTCCTCAAAGACATCGTCGAGACCGAAGTGAAATTCTACAAGTAGGAAGTCGCGAAGTCCCTCGTGGGGGCGCCTCGCCCCTTCACAAGTTACAGATGATAATGGAGAATACTCAGAACGCGATTAGTGACTTGTGGAAGCGCGGGCCGCCGCCAATAAATATGCTCCACTTATCATAAGGTGAATGTACGGGCATTGAGCACAGCTTCTCGTAAAGCCTTTTCGACTGCGATATTATTTATTACTTTTTTATTAATTTAAAACTAGCTCGAGAATTTTTTAATATGTTATGACGTAAATTAGAAAAAAAAATTATTAGTGAAGTTATGTAAAATTAACTTCTGCCCGAGACTGTTTAATACTGCACTCTTCAATTTGCTCTTTGTATTAGACAAAGTATAAAAGAAGAGGTTCATAACGCGATCAAAATTAGGAGTCCAGTTCTGTTTGGGTTTTTTAAAAAGCCTCAAAATGTTACTCTGCTTTCCTTCGGGACTCCCATATAAAATAAGTTGTTCATTTGCATGAACCGCTATATAAAACTAAACGCATATGTTATAATATTAAGTCTGAATGTGATCTTTGGGAACAGCAAAGTCTGAATTATGAGGGTTATCCTCTTCTGAATCTCGAAAACATTCCCTTTAAATAAAAAAACGAATCTTTTTTCCTCTGAAAGTTCTGAAAGTATTAAAAAATACCAAAGACCCGTCGCTATGATAAACTCAGTATTGTGATAAAACGCTTTCTTTAACGTAATTACAAACTTTACTGTATCCTTCACTAATGAATCTCCGCAGTCTCCTTTTTTCTTGAAACCGATTCTGAGTGGTTTAAGTGCCCATAGATACAATATCTTGAAACACGCTTGCTGTTATCGAGAGAAAGGCGATCTGTCAGAAAATATATAATTCCTAGCACACATTAATAAATCTTATTCTTATCACATATTTATGGAATTTATGCTGAAAGCTTTAAGTTCATTTTGATTTACACCTTGTATATTTAACAGTGAGTTCCTCTTAAGTTGAAAATATTTTGCTCGGTTTTTGCCAGCAAATAGCTTTATCTGTGGTATTGTTATTTTATAATGAAAAAATACATAATATTTGTATGAGGCTTTTAATTGTACCAGGTTAGATAAGTCTTTTTATATTATATGTTCGGTAGTCTGAGTTCCGTTTTAAATTATTTGGTGAATATTTATAACGTAAACCTATTATTTTACGGTATGGCTGCAATCAAAACTATTGCAGAGCATTATTTACATAATAATATTGTTATAGAGTTTTTCATGATGGAGAACAGAAAATATACATCATTTTTTTTCAAAACTATTCGGATTTTTCGTATTGTCCTTTTTGATCAAGGAAAGAATAAGTTGTGAATTTGAATATCAGCAGAACTAAGCAGTTAGAAATCAAAAGTATGCGTTATAATACTTTGAATTAATCAATCGATAAAAAGACTGCAATTGGAAAAGTTTAACAATAAAGTTTGAAAACGCGCGCTTCGCCGGAAAATAAGTTCAAAGAGGCAATGAACCGCCGCAAAAGTTCGTTTTAACAATTTCCAATATGGAGGATTTAGCGTTTGTGCGAGTAGAAAAATCGATTAATTGTTTTCTTTAAGTACTATGCAGCGTAATTTCCCATTGTTAACGAGTTGAAGAAAAAATGTGAGGGTGTTTTTACAATTATAAATGATTTAACAATAAATATGTCTAAGACATCGCCACTGGTTAACGGTGAAAACAATTGCGGCGGCGGGGATTTCGGGAACGCGAATGTCAACATGGTTGCCATTATGGATTCACGTTCCAACAAAACCCAAGATTTCGCTTCAAGTCAAGATAAGTCCGCCAAGATGTATTCTTGCGATTTTGACCACATGTATGCCAGTGTGAATGATGTGTCGTGCGCAGGGAATCAAGTGAAGGATAAAGAGGCAAAACATTTAAAAGAGCTTCTGTTGTTGCATTTGGATTTGATTCAACAACAATCGGAGCAAATTGTCACTAAGGATAAACAAATAGCTTCGCTCAAACAAGATTACGAAACCGTACGTAATTTTATTTTCACTCACCAATTATTTTCAAGTTATTTTAAAAATGAAACTTTTTGCAGCTAAAGATGAGGTTCGACCGAATGGAAAGAAGAGTGACGCTCAAAAGGCACAAAGGGAGCGCACCCGAACCAACCAATAACAACAACTCCCCACAGTCATGCAGCAATGCAGTTGAAGTACAAAATGAAGCAGAAGTGAAGTCCCCACTGGGGCCAGTGGCCAAAGAAGAAGGGGACCAGTTGAGAGACTCAACAGAGACTTCAGTGGTGCGGAGAAGGATCTGCAAGAGGAACAGTCAGGAGAGTGATCCTGGGAAGAAGAGGAGAGTGAGCATAGGTTCAGGGACTTTTGGTAGAAAGAAAAGAACAATTAGTTTGGGTTCAGACAAAATGAAACAGTGTTCTGATGCCTATTGCGGTGAGACAGACAAAAAAGTTAAAGAGAGATTGAAGTTAAAGACTGATGCCGCTTACTACACAATAGTGGGGGAATATGAGAGTTGCTGGTCAACTTGTGAGGCGAGAAGTGTGAGCACTGAAGAACAGGTTCAGGTGCCCACCTGGAGGGAGAAACCCATTGCTCCCTGCTATGTGATGGAGGGCACTGAGAATCTGGGAGATGATGTGTTCAGCAAACGTCACCAGAGGTTGGAAATTGACGAGAGGAGAAGAAAGAGGTAACTGTTTTGTTGTATTCATTGTATTGGTTTCAATTTGTATTAAACATTTTACAAAATTAATTACAAATGTTAATAAACAGATGGGACATTCAGCGGATTCGAGAGCAAAATCACGTAGATAAACTAAAACAAAAGCTGAACAAACATCAGAATCTTCAGTCTTCTGAACACCCTCTTTCCTCCTTTTTCCCTTCAATTGACGACCTCGAGGAGATTTCAATTGAAGATCAACTTCCGGTCCTCGCCTTCGGCCTGGAGATACCTCTCTTCGAGAACAGGTAAGGGCAGTAACAGGCCCCCACCCAGTGGAGCTCTGTCAGTGACTGTCCCCTCTGTTCCAGTGAGTTCAGCCTCCCCTGGAGCATCCACCTGCAGGAGAAGCAGAAGCCCTCTGCCAGCTAGGGGTGGTTGTCCTGGGCCCGCGTGAAAGCGGGGTAGGATCAAGGAAGCTTTGGCGATTGCCCATTGTGACTAGTCCAGTTGTAATCTGTTTGGGGAGGCGACGAGGGATGGAGGAGGTCGTTAGTGAGGATAGGAAATTGTTTTAGAGGGGTCTTTGGACCTGTTTTTATTTTTTTAAATGAATTGTGATTCATCAAGTACAATTATAGTTTTACATGAAAAGGAGCTTCTCAAATGCGGCTCTCAAAGTAAAGTCAGACATTTTGAATTTGTAAATGAAATTGTGCTGTTTTATTAGAATTTAAAATGAATTTTTTCAATAATTGGAAGAGTTTTTTTTTCAATTGTGTCCTGCATTCATATCTGAATAAATGAATATGAGTTGAGCTAATATTATATTGTTGAATTTAATAATCAACGGAATTATTAGCCAGGTAATCTCTTCTGCCGATGTTGCTGGCGGCCTTCGACTGAACGGCTTCCAGTTTGGGGCAGTTGGTAATCCTGTGGCCGAGGCCCCCGCAGTAACTGCACCCCCTCTCGTCCCCCAGGTCCAGGTACTTCTCGTTCTCCGACTGGAGGTTCGCCAGGAAGACGGGCACCTTCTGATTCGCCTCCATCAGCAAATGCTTCAGGTCGAGCAGCACCGATTCGTCGTTCGCCTTGTTGATGAACGTCGTCGCGATTCCCGTCTTCTCCGATCTCCCCGTCCGACCGATGCGGTGGACTGCAATCAACGCAATTCCTCATTTCATTCCCTCGGGATCTCCCCTTTCATCCCTCCCATTCTCACCGTAATTCTCCACGTCGTCCGGCATGTCGTAATTGATCACGTGCTGCACGTCGGGGAAGTCCAGTCCTTTGGAGGCGACGTCTGTCGCCACCAGAACGTCCTTCTTCCCGCTCCTGAACGCCTCCACTGATCTGGACCTCTCTTCCTGGTCTGAAAGCAGAAGACGTGACTGAGTCCCGATGGAGAGTTGACGAGTGTGTCCATGTGGAGGTTACCTTTGCCCCCGTGAATGGCCACCGCTTCGACGCCCTTGAGCAGAAGATACTCGTGAATGGCGTCGACGTCCTGCTTTTTCTCCGCGAATATGAGGACGGGGGGAGCAGTTTTCTGCAGACATTCGAGCAGGTAAACGACTTTGGCTTCCTGCTTCACGTACTCCACTTCCTGAATGACGTTCATGGAGGCGGCGCCCGCTCGGCCCACATTGATCGTGATCGGCTTCACGAGAGCGGACCTCGCGAAGTTCTGTATCTTCTTGGGCATCGTCGCCGAGAAGAGAAGAGTTTGGCGCTGGCCTTTGAAGAAGGAAAATATCATCCTGACGTCCTCCTCGAAGCCCATGTCGATCATCCTGTCCGCCTCGTCCATGCACAGATACCTGAAGGCAAAGTGACGCCGTTGAGCAAAGCGCCAACCGCCGCCATCGGCGCCGGACGATCGCTCACCTGCACACGTCCAGTTTGATCATTTTCTTGTCGAGCATGTCCATGAGACGGCCTGGGGTGGCGACGAGGATGTGGACGCCCTTGGCGATGACTTCGAGGCTTTCCGAGACGGGGATGCCGCCGATGCCCAGGCAGCAGCGGATCTCGGGGGAGCCGCTGTCGCGCAGGGCTTTGCAGTAGTACTGGAAAATGTCGTGGGTTTGTTTGGCCAATTCCCTCGAAGGGCAGATTATTAATCCTGGAAAGAGAGTTGATCGTTGGACGGACTTAATAAAGAACTTGAAACAACGTTCGAAATGGCTGCAATGACTTTCTCACCGTAAGGTCCTTCGTTTTTAACGAACGGCAATTTGACTTCCTGCTCCAAGCAGAACATAATCAGTGGCAGCACGAAAACGAGCGTCTTCCCACTTCCGGTGAAGGCGATGCCTATCATGTCGCGACCGGAAAGCCTGAAAAATCGGCATTGCTTAGCACCCAGTGCCCTCTCGCGGCCAAATTACGAGCTCAATTCGCTTACACAGTTGGCAGCCCTTGAATCTGAATGGGCGTCGGTTTGAAGATGCCTCTCTTCTCGAGGGCGGACAGCAGCGTCGGCGGGAATTTCATGGCCTTGAAGGTCTTGATGGGGGGTGGAATGTCCTCCCCTTCCACGAGGATCCTCAGCTTCGTCCTCACCCTGTCATGGCGATTTTCCCCCAACGCGAGAACGGCTTTTGGGGCAGTCCAACTGCGACAGAAAACACCTGATAATGGTTTTCTTTCGGTTGAAGAAACTCTCATTGCGAAAGATTACCTGGTTTTGATGGGGTCGGCGTATTGAATGCCTTTGGCCAGTTCGGCCACTCCCATCAGTGCCTTTTTCTCGGCAACGCTTTCCAGAATTTTCTCTTCTTCCTTTAACTGTTTCTCCATGGCGCTTTCTTTCTTTGCTTCCGCCATTTTCTTGAGTTCGTTGTGTTGATCGAGGAGGGAAATATTCCACTTCCGACCCCACACCTGCAAATTAACAATATTTAGCTGACTGAGCACTCAGACTGCACATTCCACACGCACCTGACCGTCCTCTTCGTTGTCCATCTCGTTCTCGCTCGAGGACAGTCCTTTGTACTGTCGTTCTTCATCCTGTTTGATCTGAGCCGCCCTCCCCAGTTTGGCCAACTGCTGTCTCTTTCTCTCCTTGACGGGCACATAAGGCACGTAATCGTCGTCGGACTCCGACTCCTGCTCCTCTCTCCTGTACCTCTTCTTTGTAGCACTTTTTTCCTGTTCCTCACTCATTTCAACAGAACTTTCTGTCACTAGTTAATGTATTTGGCAAGCCCTTGCAGCAAACAACTGAAGTAGGATAAAAAGAGGGCTGACAACCTCTGAACAATCAAAATCGCTCTGACCAGATAACTTTCTGCAGAGTAAAAATTTAAAAACAAAAATCAAAGTCAACACACTGAGGCTCCAAGCTGTGCACAACAATCCATTTTTTATTTGTCCACAGAGATACATTCTGATAAAGACAATAATGCAAAAATAGCAGTTGAGTCCATCAGCAATGAACAGAGGGAGGAATATCTGCCACCAGTTTTGCTCAACAAGAGGAGAATCATTTAAATTAAATGCCAATAAAAAAGTGAAAATGGTCAATGACACAATATTAAGCCAAATTTCAAAAACTGAGATTCCCAAACAGCTCATAACCTCCCTTAGAGTGAAGAACATGGCAGCTGTCCCACTCTTCTTGGTTTTCAGCTGAAATCACAAAATATTTGCATTATTTCAATAATGTCACACTTTGAATCCATTTTAGGAACCATCAATTCTTTTAGTTATAATAAATTCTAAAATTTAGTTTGAAAGTAAGTAAAACAACTTTAATAGGAACAGAACTGATCTCTTCAACTAACAAAACAATTAAGAATAATTCCCAAAATGCTTACAACTTTAGAAGTTTGGCTTCCTGTAGACTCTCACATGAATGGCAGAATTTGATCTTGACTTTGAAAAAGGTTCTTCATCATCACCCAACGGCTGATAATCGTCAATGATTTCGACCGTGGATGTGTTCACTGCTAAATCAACGGTGTTCGATAGTTTTTCTTGTAAAATCAGAGCAACGTTTACGGCCGTATTGATGGCTGCCCCCAAACCGTGAATAACAATTTCAGAATGGCCTTCTTGAAATAATTTATGACACTTAGATACTTGACACTGTAAAAAATTCACATTTATAGCGCAATCATCGCGACCAGGTTAGGTTAGATTTGGTGACTACCTGAAGATTAGTGCTATTATTCACGTAAATATCGTTTTCACTGTTTGGGAGTCTCGGTGGAGCTCTTCTCCTGATCTGATGATTCGTATATCTCGCCTTACCAGACTTATTACTCATAAAACGGTCATCACTGTCTTCCATACTTCACGAAACGTTCCAACTCGTACGGCCCAAGGCCATTTCACACCAGTTAACGTAAATGAGAAATTACTATAACTTTTGGTACAACGTTTAAAACCATGAACTTCAACGCCCTAATTATGAGAACAAAAAATCTTTTTTAAATTTGCAAGAGTCCTATAAATTAATACTCGAAATGAACTTTGTCATTTTTGAATCCAGGAGGCTTTGATCAAGAGCCGTTTGTATTTTACCAACTGTGAGGTTTTTTAAATTTCCAGTTTTGAAGACTGAATAGAGGGAATAATTTTAATGAAATTTGATTTTTTAGGATAACCTGCGAGAACTTTTGAAATTTTCGAAACTTTCCAGACTTTCATGTTTGGAAAATTTGACGCTAAAATTATAAGATTCATTTCTGTTTTACTTTAACGGACAGAGTAGTTTTGAAACTTTTTAAGAATTGAATGGCTTATGAGTGACTTTTACTCTATACGGATAGGTTTTTTTACGTAAATCATCTTCGCGAAAGTGTTGCAATTTTGGAAAATTTTCAGAATAAAACCTTTGCCGCCATTTTTAAATTTCAGTCTATATGTAATACGTATTTAAATGTAATTACGTATAATATATAAATATAAAGTAGGAATTTTACTCTGTATTATTACGCACTAATAAAAATTGAGTGAAGTTCATTTAAAGAAAAGATATTCTCTCAGCGGCTGATTTATCATATTTTTCAGTTTTGTTGTCAACATTCGGGCTCCGCTTAACAGAGTAAGGATCGTTTCAATACGATAGTAAATGTCGGTTTAATTGCGATCCGATTTACAAATAACAAAAAATAAATAAAACAAAAGAATGATAAACAAATTAAAACAACGACATCAACGCCGTCGGATACTCTGCCACCTGGTGGCCGCTCTGCACAACCTGACCCCCCGCCTGGTTCACCATCGTCGCCATCGACACCGGAGGGCTGGAGTACGTCCCGGGGGCGGCGTTCCCGTGGTGGAACCTGGAAAGAGAGCCTCGTTGTGAGAGGTTCGGGAGGGGGCGGGGGGCGGACGCTTGCCTGGGGTCCAGCATCATGGCGGCGGCGACGGCGGCGGCGGAGGTCTGGTGGGACGACCTGTGGGCGGAGGCGGAGTCCTTCGGCCGGGCGGCGGACGAGTTGAGGAGCTGGGGGTGGTGGAAGTCCAGGGTGGCCGAGGAGGAGTTGGAGGAGTGGTGTGCGTGGGTGTCGTTCGTTGTGAAGGGGACGTAGGGGTTGGGGCCGGGGGTCGGAATGTTGTGGTTCTGGGCGAGAACGTCGGGGATGTCGGAGGCGGCGGCGGATTCGTTAAAGCTCTCCTGAAACAACTGATTCGGCTTTTTATTGGGTCTCGCTTTGTAAGGAACTTTGGCGGAAGCGTTGTCCCCGTGGTGGCGGACCATGTGCTCTTTGAGTTTGTCTCTTCGGGAGCTCGCGTAATCGCACTCGTGGCATCTGAACGGTTTCACTTGGAGGTGAATCCTCTCGTGGCGGACTAAATGGCTTTTCTCAAGGAAACCTCTGCCGCAAACGTCGCAGCAGTGGGGGCGAACTTCCTCATGGCTTCTCGCGTGGGACACCAACTGAGACTTTTTCCCCGTCGTGTACTTACAATGAGGGTAAGAGCACCTGTACACATCGCCCGAATGAATTCTTTTATGCGCGATCAAGTGACTCAAATACTTGCTGCTGAACCCGCACAAATCGCACACGTAGGGCCTTTCCGTCGCTCCCCGCTCGCCCGAATGTCCCACGTGGCACTTCGAGTGCACCAGAACGCTCGCCTGAGACTTCGACCGGAAACTGCAGTGGGGGCACCGATGCAGCTTCTCCTGCGTGTGCACCGACCGGTGCGTCAGCACTTCGTTGAGCTTCTCCGCCGAATACTCGCACGAGTCGCACCTGTACGGCGGCCCCGGGAAGTGTCCCTTCATGTGCTGAATGTAGAGGTTGTTCCACTGGCAGACGAACCCGCAGAGGCCGCACTTGTAGGTGACGTCCCGCGAGTGGACGGCGCTGAGGTGCTGCTCGAGGGCGGTCGCGTCAGCAGAAGGGTGCTCGCACAGGTGGCACTTGAGGGAGTTTCCCCCGACGCGGTCCTCGGAGTAATACTTGTCCTGGGAGGGTTTCCTCGTCCTGAGAACGAGTGCGGACCTGAGGGCGGCCAACCGCGCGATGGGGTCGGCCCTGGCGAACCTCTGCTTCTTCTTGAGCTTCTTCTTGCTGATGCTGAGCTTTCCGATGGTGTCGTCGTCGTGGTCGAGGTCCTTCTCCTCGTGTATGTGGCTGTACTTCTGGTTGAGGGCGTCCAGCACGGAGTGGAATTTGGCGAAGGTGAGCCCGTTTTCGTTGAGGTGGGTGAGCATGAGGTAAAGGGACATTTCGCTGGTGACGAACAGGTTTTCGTTTTCGATTATGTCGTTGATGTGCTGAACGTCGATTTCTATCCATTTTATCAGTTTCAGTATGGATTTGAGGTGCTTTTCTCTTTTGAGGACGTCCTGTTTTGTCCAGTTGATTATCACTTGCATTATTTGCATTTGAGAAAGAGTGAAATCCTGAAAAGTGAACAATTTTTAATTTAATCATACCATTAATTACATAAATATTCATTTCCTTATAATTAAAGACTTTAAAAATTTTGCTAAGCTGCAACAATGTTTGCCTAAGATTATAAATCTTGTTCCCCAATTAGTTGAGGCTGAATGTGCTCATTAATTCATTGTCAGCAATGCATTATTAATTAATAGTTATCATAAATATACTGTAATTGGTAATTGACCAATAACAGCAGTAAAACAAAAGGTCTAATAAAAGTTGGTTACATTTTAGATTACCTTATCAGATAAAAATGTCTCAAGTTGAGTGACATCCAACTCCAAAATATGAGAGCTGCTCAGAATTTCTTGGAGATGATTTTGTATGAATGCAGCAGTCAATCTGCTCAACATAGGCATGTTATACTTGTCAGCCATGTCTTTCACACTCAAGCAATTGCTCAAATCCAAATATCTTTCCAGATACTCTGAACAATAGGACTTTAGTTTGGCCACATCCAAATGGTGGGCCAATTTGAACATTTCTGCGACGTTGTTTTTGTGTAAAACAATCGTTCCCGTGTACATGTAATTGATGAAGCACTGAAATATTTCCACGCTCTGACCCTTTATGTTGAATTTTTCTTTGGTTGTTTTCCTCGACTGAAATAAGGACTCGAAGTAGGGAGAGAAAGAGGATAAGACGTTGCGATGAAGATAAAATCTCTTGTTTTCCACGTAGAGAATAACATCGCAAAACTTTCCAGAATCCCTTTGGGCCTTAAGTTTTTCCAGGAAGTTATTGCCGTGCTGGTTTTCGGAGAAACTCATTGGATTCGTTTCGCCTTGACTGGCTGGAGTTGCCGACATACCGACAGCACCTGTTTGCGGTAACGAATTCGACTAGAAATTATTGAAAGACAAAAATCAATAAATAATACTACATCTTAAACCCTATCCGTAACACCGCGAAAGGTGTTTGAAAGTGAAGACGCATTTATTCGAACAGAAAACTCCTCTTCTTTCGCTATTAACTCGTTCAGAGTTTTCCGAAAAACACGTAAAGACATTTTAAAACTTATTAACTGTTTATACAAGCGACATTTTCAAATCGATGATTCAAAGGAAAGTTGACGTGGGATTAGACCGCCGTTAGTTTTCCTTTGAGGAAATGTTCCCGCTTGAGATCTTATCAAAATGTCGGAAGACGAAAGTGATGGAATTAATTACACTCACGAGCAGTTAATGGAAATAACCACAGTCACTTTGAATGAATTATTAGCTCAGGACACTTTTCTCAGCGATTTGCCCAAAGGGGTAATATTAGAAGAAGTCAATAATCAAATAGCCCTTCAGTATGGGAAATCTATAACTGTTTATGTGGTGAGGGCGGATGGAGAAAGAATGCCTGTTATTGTAAGTTCTGTTCTAACAGTTTGCTGAACTCTGTCAGAGATAAAAACTTACAGCTTGTGATGTAAAAGCCCTAAAACCTGTTTTTCAATCGGGTGTTGACTGTCGATACCTAATTCTAAATCCAGATAATCCAAGAATTTGATTGAATGAAATGATTTCAGGTGCCACAGGCAGAGGGAACGTTGTCAGACCTCAAAAAATCAATCAGAAGGTACATCAGTTTAAAACTGTCTCGATCAAAAAAAAGAAAGAGGCAGAAATTGATTTCATGGAAATACATTTGGAGAACTTATCATCTGAAACATAATGAATGCTTATTGACTGACAACAGTGCCAAACTTTCTGATTTGGGCATAAAAAACAAAAGTTGTGTTGAGTTTGTGAAGAAAAGAAGGAAACAAAGGTGACATTCCAGTGGGGTTAAATTACTTTTAGCATAGACAATTATTTCCAGAATAGTTTTCTAAAGTTTCAACTTTTGAAAAACTCCATTTTGATTTGACTGTAAGTTATATTTTTTTCCATGTAAATTATGTACATATAAAATTATATTTTTAAAAACTCTGTATTCTTTTTGTATGTATTTGAATAAAAATTTATTGATTATTCCAAAAAATAATTGATTATTTTTATGTGATTTAATTCATTGCAAACCTATTTTAAAGATATACTTAGCCATAAATAGCACCACTCAGTATTCTTCAATCAAGCTTTATAACTTTTTCCATGAAAAACGATTGTAACCCGTCCAAATGAAAAACCGTTATTTCGTCGGTTGCACTTCGATCAGTGTTGCCACCAGAAAAATAAATGGGCCGTTGCAGGGAACCAACAGGAATGAGGTTCTGAATGAAAAGCCACAAAGTAAAATATTTCTAAAATAATATTTTCTTACTTTTAAATTTCTAAAGACTTCTACACAGCCATGAGTTTCTACTAGCAACAATGCGTTTTATAAAGAAAAGCACTTAAATAATTTCGATTGAAAACATTCAACTAAAAGCACGAAATTTTGGCAATTGACGTCTACTTGAAAAACATTAATAAAAAGATTCAAACTATATTTGCTAAATAAAATCTATGAAACATAACAGATTAAAATTGATATGTAAAGTTGTTTGTTTTTTCTCAAAGCTTTTAAAATTTGAGCTCGAAAATTATTCATTCCCGATGATTATAAAATACACTTTGAAATGATGGAAAACAAAAATTATTTATTCATAAAAATGGTAACCCCTGAGTTCTGAAGCAAAAAAAGCAAAAAGAAAACACCGTTTTAAATAATTAACCCGAAAAATGACCCAATTTTCATTTCTTCTTTAAACTTATTATATCAAAAATAATTACTAATTAGTTTTCTTGTAATTAAAGACTAGTTTCCTTTGTTATGTATTTAATATGAAGGATTTGGAGACAATTTACTGTTAGCGTTTACATAAAAAAGAACAGAAAAGTAAAAGCAGAATAACAAATTGTAGAAAAGGCGGATACTTTGCGAAAAAGTAAGTAAATAAATAAAATGGATAACGTCCCAAAAAACAAAAGTTTAACAGCAAATTTACAGCATCGACAGAATCAACAATGAATTTTAGTGTGCGACCATTAAAAAAATTGATTAAAATTCAACTAAAAAAGGAATTTTCAACGAACTTGTGTCAGTTTGGCCAATTCCATTTTATAAAATAACAGTAATAATAATTACTTATTTAAAAAATATCACTTTGAATGCTTAAAAACTATGAATTTCCCTAAAATGTCTGTTCCTCTAAGTTTCAAAATTGAAAATTGATATGTATCGATTTCGTTAAATGCTAAGTCGCGCTAATATAAAAACCATATTTCCCTTTCGACTCACAAAGCTCATTTTTTTACTCTAATAAATATTTCCATTCTTTTACGTCCATCGATTGAGATAAACTCTCTTATTTAAGTAAAATAGAAAGGAACTATAAAAGCGGATATAAAAAGAAAAAATTCGTCATTTCTTTATGGCGAAAAAAACTGGAATGTTAGCTAATATTAATTGGAAAATTAATTAATTATTAATCAGTTTACTGTCGGAGGTACATTTTTCTGAATTTTCCGTCTATTTTCTCCAATACAACTTCCGCCGCCATTTTTTCTTTTCAACCGTCACTTCCTCCATTGCCTTAAAAACTCTGCCAATCGTCCGTTTCAAATATGGCAGTCCGATAATGACCCGAAAATCTGACAAAAGCTCTGACGAACGCTGTACCTCCAAAAGGGAACATTCAGCTAACTGATCAAAGACTGAGGAGAATCTATAGAACACTATTAAAAGAAAATGATTGCGAAGGTAACAAAATCATGGTAACATTTTGTAATTCTAAAATATACGGCCTCTATCATCTATATATAAATATATGAATATGGAAAATTCTATTATAAAAAAAATAATATTGACTTGATAAACTTTTTTTTTGCTAAAGTTGGGACCTCATCTTGGTACCAGACAAAGTGCCTAATTCTTTTTCCAATACTTTCAACAAAGTAAATCGCATCATTAAACCGAACAACATTTACTGCGCCTCAAATGCACATTCAACAGTGGCAGCAGACATCGTCTTCCGGGTGTATCGAGTCAAAGGTTCGTTTCAGCTGCAGCAACTACAGGAGGAAAACACAATCTGCTGTTTTATTTGAGCTGAGAGGGTTTGATGAGCTTTAAAGTTCATCGTAAAAGCCCTGGCTTTTTCCTTTCTTTAATTTTATAATTTTCTCACTGATTATTCCTCTTTTAGTCTCCTGTCTTTTGTGGACAATGTAACACCATTAAATAAGAGAGGAATCCTAATACTTCTGTTTACAATTTACGCAGTTTCTACGCCGAAACGAAACTACGACTCAATTAACAAAATTCTTTTCTAACATAAAACCGGACTCGACAACCGCCGCCAAAATATTCCTAAACAACAATTACTTTCATTCCCGAAACAGGAGTCAAACTACAATAAAAACCTTCCCTCAAAACACAAACCCTGCTTTGAATTTCTTTTGCCTCATATCCGTCAGCAAGGGAGCACTCGAGCCAACTGCTCGGCTGGCAAAATGTAAAACTTGCATTAATGTCCGTCCACTTATTTAACGATGAGTGATTCCACTGATTTGGATGGCCGCAGTGAGGTTTTGGACACCTGAAGTGAAAGACAACACTGAAGAGTGAAAGCGCAGAGAAAAAGAGATTCGTTCTCACCTTTGGTTCGGCCACGTGAGGAAGATCTGACGCGGATTTTTTCATGATCGACTCGAACTCCAAAGGCACGTCGTCTAAAGTCCTGATTTTGATCAGTTTCAAAATGGATCCGATCTTCTCGGAGTAATCGGTGTGCCCTGCAAGTTGAAATCATCGCCATTCGATTGCTCCACTCTCGGACTGTTCAAATTGCAAACCTGAAACGACGTCGGTGAGGTCGATGTTGACGACCCTTCGATCTTGACAAGTGATGGGTTGAAGACCAGCGACTCCGCTATTCATGGAAAACGTTCGGTAGAGGAACTTCAATAACCAGTCACTCTGTCAATTAAGAGACAAACACTGTAAGATTGTTCAGAAGCCAAAGCACTCGGGTTGATTAGAGCTGGTTACTTTTGAGTAGCCGTTGATAAGGCGACCCGCCACCACTCTCGTCAGTTTGGTCCAATCCCTGCATGAGCCAGTGACGGGAGCCCCCAACAGGACGGCATCCTGAACGATTCCCTCACAGCCGTCTCTCTCGGACATTTCTCTCAGGCAGTAATAAATGACTCTGGCCCCCAGACTGTAGCCCACCAGAGTGACAGGTCTTTGGCCCTGCTCTCTCGACAGCAGAACTTCCGCCAATTGCTTTCCCACTTCCGCCGACCTGAAAACATTTAATTTATTATTACAACTGGGGACTCCGCCCTCCAATAAATCATTATTAATGAAAACAAATGTTACCTTCGGCAGCAAACGCCCCAAGGATTGTCGATGACGCCCGCGAGCGTCACCAAACTGGCCGGCCAGGCAATGGCCGTTATTATTCCGCTCAAGATGGTGTATTTGAGAGCTTCTTGGGCGGCCATTGACACAGCGAAGCTTAAAATGTAGTCCATCGCCCGACCTAGCTCCAACAAGTACTGTGACTCATACCTATAAATCAAAGAATTATAGTAAGAGGGTTTTTATGCGATATAAAAGAAGACATTTGGAAGAAATTAGGTCATATAAAAATATATATTTTCCATAAAAAATTATTAGAACTAAATAAAAATTATCAAAACATGATTTTATATTCCAAAATTAGAAATTTGGAGCATCTAAATTCTTCAAACTATTATTTTACTGTTTTATTAATTTGTATACCTTATGGGTATAAAGTCATTATTACACTTCAAAATTATTTTTACCTCAAAAAATACTGTTCTCTGGAATTCAATAAATTCCTCCATGGTTTTGTGAAATTGTCTGGCTTTTCATCTGACAGCCATCCAGAGATAGCTATTGTGATGTGTAATTCTGTGTGAGACACTGGGTCTCCTGTCAGAACTCCAAATGCAAATTCTTCCACTTCTCCAACTCTTTTCTTCATTTTGAAACCTAAAAACAATTTCACATTAAAATCATTCTGAATTAGACAATCTTTGAAAAGATTTACAAGAAAGAACATTATTCTGTAAACTTATTTACTAAAGAACTATTCTGCAAGCTTAGACTTGAGAAAAATTCCAATCTAAGATTGAAAAAGTTTTCAGCCAAAAAAGTATGTGAACAGATTTTAGGAGTTATATACAAACAAAATAATCTAAATTAAATCTAATCAGGTAAAGGAAATTAAAGATAAGCATTTAATAATATAACTGTCAAACTAAAGATTTAATATGATTTGATTCCTGTCTTATCAGTGAATGATACACTTGAGAAAGAAAGAACACAAACCTGTAAGACCAGCTCCAGCCACCCCAAAAAGTGAGCCAATGATGGCAACTCCAGCAGCTGAGCCCAGCACAGTTGCACTTCCTGCACCCAAAATAGTGCCAACACCAGCACCAATGAGAGGGGCTGCCAACCCTCCAGTCAGCCCCAGGACTGCACCCCCTCCCAGTGTGGCCAGGCCAATCAAGGCATAACGTTTCATTTTCTTGTTCCTTTGTCTCTTCTTATTCTTTTTCTCCTCTTCCCTGAGAAAGAAAGAATAAACTTTTCCTCACAAAAATCATTTTCAAAACAGAGAAAAGGTTTACTTACTCTGTCACTTCCTGAGCACCCTCATTTAAAAATCTAACAACTGAAACTTCATAAAGATCAACAATTTCTAAGGGAACATGTAAAAGTGAGGATAAATGACGGATCAAAACTCTCATTCTTGCATCATATTTTCCTGAAAATGGAAAAGCTTTTGTATTTTAAATGAGATTTGGAGAGAAAATGAAAATGCTCTGAAATGAAAATGCTCATTATCACCTTCTCTGACTGCAAGATACAAAAGATCTTCAACTATGAGCACAGCTTTCCCAGACAATCCAGGCTCTGCCAGCAGAAGATCAATGTAAGCATCTGAGCTTTGGCTTCCCTGACCATCCAATAAGCTTTTCATCACTGTTTCAACCTGGAAATTCAAACGGTTTTCGATTAATTCTGCGGAGA
Source organism: Brueelia nebulosa (assembly GCA_028293925.1). Taxonomy (NCBI): domain Eukaryota; kingdom Metazoa; phylum Arthropoda; class Insecta; order Psocodea; family Philopteridae; genus Brueelia; species Brueelia nebulosa. The sequence continues at coordinate 325,127 of JAQIBA010000042.1, forward strand.
GGGCGACCCTCAAATGTCACTTTAATTACCTGTTTGGGTAAATTTAAATGTTTAATTAATACTGATATGCATTGTAAGTTGAACTTTCTGTCCCACTGGTTATCAAAAAGTTCTCTTAAGGCCAATGAAATGATAGCTGCGTAAGAGTAAGTGCCAGCATCTGTTAACACGGAGGGAAGATCCTTCGTGCCTGAACTGGAACCCGAACTGGAGCATACGCTAAGATTGTCAGCCAAAGACTCACACGGTGCTTTTTCCTTCGTTTCATTTTCAGAAGCTTCTTTCTCAGCTCCGACTTCGGCCATGTCTGTGCGATAACAAAAATTAACAACGGCATGAGCGAGTTGACAAAAAGTGAAACGTCAAGATGATTTTTCAGTAAATGATTGCTAATTAACTGACCGTTGTTATCCAATTTGTACTCTTATTATAGTCATTCTATTTCTAAACAAAAAATTAATTGTGTTTAAAACGAAACAAACTGAAGCAAACGAAGGAATAACTTTATAAAATTATTCAACAGAAAATAAAATAAGTAAAAACATTGAAAATAAATAGCAGGTGTGCCAACTTTACGGGCGAAAATTTCCGGAATTCATCGAAAACATATTCAACGCACTGTGGTTATATTAAGACATTTTACATTATTTTCTTTAATTAAACGCACACCGTTGGGCAGTGAAGTGTGACTTAAAGTGAAGCGATTCAGGCATTTATAGTACATATTCTGAGGAATATTATCCAGTGGGTGTTCTGCAGAAAATGATTCCTTGCATTTAAGTGTCATTAGCACCAATCAGTCGAATTTCTTTACGTTCTTCCTCCGCTTTTTGTCAATTAAGCTATTTTATTAAATTATTTCGTGTATCGAGTGGGAAAATGTCGCATCAAACTGGAATCAAAGGTGTGTGTAATTTCTCTTGCTGTATCTTCGTTTAATAAATTATGGGAGGTTTCAAGAAAATTCTAAGCTGTCTTTTTTGTTTTATTTTTAGCCAATGACAAATTGAAGAAATTCTTTAGTCAGTGCAGAGATGGAAAAACAAGAGCTTTTAAAATTTCTATAGTGGATGGTATGTATTTTATGTTTTTGTAGCCTTTGCTGTGAGTCAGCTGTTGTAAGAACATCCAAAAAAGTGTCCTCTAATATTTGCAACTTTACAGACAACATAATATTTCTGCTGCTGTATTATATACTAAATATAATTTCCCAAATATATTGTATTTTCACCAGTTAAAAGTATTTATAAGTGTATATAAAAGTATAATATATATATACATCAATATTCATAAGTTGAATATGATTACTCAATTTGATTATGTGATTGTCACATCACTTATACATTTCAATTATAAGCCTCTATTATATTGTATTTATTGATCACATATTTATGTATTTCATAAATTACATCATTATGAATATTTTGCAGAATATTTTCACAATAAAAAAATGAATGATAATTTAGGGTAATATTACCCCAATTTTAGTGCACTGTCATTCCCATTTAAAAGAAAATGCAGTTCTGTTGATTTGACCAAATCAAATGTCAGTCTCCCTAAATTGGTTCATTGACAGGTTCACATCCATTTTAGAGTGGGTTAACAGTGATTGAAAACTTGCTTATGATGTGATGAGCCTTTTTTGGTGTGGACAACTTTTCCTCTTTCATTTTATTTTAAAGCTTTCACCTAAGATGTGCTGATACAATTAAATTATAGTTATTAAGACATTGAATTTTTATTTATTAATATTAATATTTTTTTATTATGGTGGATTTATAAATTTTTTTTTTTGGTTAGTTGAATTTATAAGATTATAATTAGTTTGTACATTTAATAATGAAATTATAATTGCATTAAAAAATGGTAATTTTAAATAAAATTATATTTATTATAATATTATATAAATTATCCAGTTATTATTAATGTCTTATTAAGATTTATTTTTTATTTTTTGTTTTCAGAACAATTAACATTGGCTGATCAAAAAAAAGTAAACAAAACTTGGGATGTTGATTATCAGAACATTGTGCCAACTTTAATTACGGAGAACCAACCTTGTTATATTCTGTATAGGTTTGTGTCCTCATTTCTTTTTTCCATTGAAATCCTTCCTTTGTTTCTTGAGCAATTCTCCTTCCAACAGGTTAGACACAAAGAATCCCAGTGGCTACAACTGGCTGCTCATCTGTTGGATCCCCGAAACGGCCCCAGTCCGACAGAAAATGCTCTACGCGTCGACCAAAGCCACACTGAAACAAGAATTCGGAAGCGGAGACATAAGAGATGAACTTCAGGCAACGAGCGCGGTAAGTGCCCCAAACTGTACAAGAGGACGTGCACACGAGAGAAGTGTTCTAACTTGTGGGTTTTCAGGACGAGATCACTTACAAAGCGTACATGAAGCACAGGGAGGACATGAAAGGGCCGGCGCCACTCACGAACAGAGAGGAGGAGATGAAGGAGCTGCTGAAGTATGAGAGTGCGAGTGCGAGTGAGGTGAGCATCGACACTCGGCATAAAACCCTTTCCGGTGTGGCATTTCCAATGACTGAAGATGCGAAGAAAGCAATTTTGGAAATCGGCCAAAACTTGACTGATTATGTCCAACTTCGAATCGGTAAGCAATCGCATTTCGGCGTCAGCCTTCGTTTTGAATTTTCCTGAAACACGGCAAACTGGTTTATAATTTTAGATTTGGACGAAGAGAAGATTCACCTGGTGGAATCGTGCAAACTCAAAGTGGGGGATTTGTGCAAGAAAGTGCCAAATAACGCGGCCAGGTATCACTTGTATCGGTTCGCGCACATTCACGAGGGGGACCATTTGGAAAGCATCATATTTATTTACTCTATGCCCGGCTATAACTGCTCAATTAAGGAAAGAATGCTCTATTCCAGCTGCAAAGGTTCTCTTTTAGAAACAATTGCCCTTATGGGGGTGAAAATCGACAAGAAGGTGAGAATTTTATTATTTTTGCTATAGTTCACACGTTTCCAGAAGAATCTTATGCTTTTGATTTAGTTTTTATGGGGCTTTTTATTCCATTTCCGCCATTTAGAAACCCTTGAATAATCAGTCCATTTTGTAAAACTGTTGCGTTATTAAAATTCCAATTCAAACTAAAAAGGTTAAATAACCAAATTAAATTTGTTAAAAGATTAACCGAATGGCGACCAATAACGGTTAGAAAAACAACGTAATCTCCTACCTGTTTAAAAAGGTGACATTTGACTCGAACTGATTTTCATAATTTAATCCATAATCTTGAGCATTATTTGTCAACGTGACTTTCAGCTGGAAGTCGACAGCGGAGATGAATTGACGCAGGATTGCCTCATGGATGAAATGCATCCGAAAGAAATCATTTCTCGTCCCGTCTTCGAGAAACCGAAAGGACCACCGAACAGAGGCGCGAGGAGAATCACGAAACCTCAAAAATAGCGAAATAATCCGGTTTTTTTGTGTTCGGCCGTGATTATTTTATTGACTTAGGCCATTCGAACAGGGCGAGAGCAAATAAAAATATATGAAGTCGTGATAAACGTGAAAATCCTTCCAAAAAGTCGCTCAAAAGCCATCGCGCTTTATGTCATCACCCGCCTTATGTTTGTTTTATCTTCGCCACAAAACGTTGATAAAATGCCTCTCGATTTGCCCCGTTTTTAGTTTTTTCTGTGATTTTCATTGGTGATATATTTATGAGTTATTTTTAGCGGACGCAGAAAAACGACCGTTGATGACATAATTGACGTTAACGTAAACTGCGAAGTTGTGCCAACTTTTGAAAAAAAGAATAATTTTCGTATTTGCCGGTGGGTGGCGTGACATTTAGCGAACTCAGAATTAAATTCCGACAAATGTGAGAGAATATTTCTTTGTTCCTTCGTTTAAATTTATTTATTTATTTCGAATTCAAAGCCTGTTTAAAGCCTCACTTGGGCGAGCATTCAGTATGATCTGATAAAATGAATGTTTTATCATAATTTGTTGTTAGCATAAGAGGAAGGGCACATTTCCCAAATGATGAGATCTTCCACGAAAATTTTGACTCGCACTCAGCACCATTCAAATCAGCACAAAATTTCAGTTTTATACTTGAAACTGTCTTCCGCCGCATTCTTAAAATTTCCCGGGATTCTTTCATCTCCACCGCAAGTGTTTTAAGGAGACCTAACAATTCGACCGATTGAAAAGCGCAAATGATTTTTCGGAAACCCACTCCTCCATTATTTCTAAATGATTAGAGTATTTCTAATAACGGAAACAATCATTAAAGACGGCTAAAAAGCAGTGCAAACAATAATGGAGCGAGTTCAAGAGAAAGAGCTCAGCAAAAAGAATATTTCTAAAGTTTATTTGAAAGTATTGAATTTTTCTGTTAGAATATTGCCTTTCCTTAGCCATTTACCAAATACACAGCTGTATATTTTGAGAGTTTAAGCATAACGGATACAGCGAAAATCAAATCTGTTGTCATGGCGACACAACGTAAAAATACAAACAACGATTGGCTTTATATGAATAAAGATCGAATAATGATCGATACACAAATTACAGAATTGTCAGAGTTTCGAATAGTCCAAAACAAATGTTTGGAATTAAAGAAAGCGGCTCTCGAAGGCATTTGACAGAAATCCTGTCAGCAAAGGTTCCTATTCTACAAAGAGGCTTATTTATTAAATATAAATTATGGTGATATGTGGAGTTGCACTTCTCAAAAGCCCAAATACAGTGATGCTCTTAGAGAATTTAGTTATGCAAAAATATAAATATTTTTTCTATGGAATTTAAAAGATGTATTGTATATAACAAATAGAAAATTTGTGGTTTACAATGAAAGCACTTTATTATTCCCTTCATTGGAATTCTTTTGAATGTTCCCCCAATCAGCAAACATTAAATCATTAATCATACTTTTCTCTTTTTCCCAATTTTTTTCTTATTCTTTTTCTTCCTTTTCTCTGCGTTTTTCTTTTTCATTGAATTAAACTTTCCTTTTCCCTTCTGCTTTTGACTCGACTTATCTAACGGTTGTTCCTCTCCCTTTTTCAAAATTTCCTCCGCCTTTTCCAGGGGATTCCCTTCCAAAATATCCAACATGGGGTTGATGTCGTACGATTTCTCCGGCCTTGTTTCTTCGTAATGCTGCCTCTGCATTTTCCTGTCCAAATACTTGTTTCCCTTCTTTTTGTTCAGCTGTCGCCGGAACTGAAAAGAGAACCGCAACCTATGAACTGAAAGAACCCAAATGACCACCCTCAATCTCAAAGGAAACTGCTTCTTACCATTGTGGGAGAAACATATTTGGGGTTGTCCCAAAGGACTTCGCCACCGAAGCTTCCGGCGAACACTTTTATTGGATTTAAGACAAAACGCGGACCTGAAAATCCAATCAACAAAACAATTAAATATTATTTAAAAATTTAAAATATCTCAATAAATGTTGAAACTTAAAAAAATAATGAAACTCACCCACTTCAGCTAAAGCACCATCTTCTGACAGAATCTGATAATTTCTGAACCAAATTCTGTTGTCAACAATTGTGAATGTGTAAATGTGGTCCACAAATGGCTGACTCTTTGGATGATGATTTGGAGTTGAAAATATTTGGGTGAAGAGTTCCTTAAGGAGGAGATAGTGACTCTCCGACTTGAAGTTCTCATCAAATGAGAGGAGTGGACGAGAGCCTTTCAAGCAGTTTCCTGTCAGTTTCAATTCCTTCATTGTGTAAACTGCAAAAATAAGAAATACAAATGGTTACTTTTTCTTAAAAACAATACAATCAAAAATTAATAATTAATTTCCAAAAATAAGTGTCTAAATATAGATTTCAAAAATAAATTTTCATAAACAGACTTCCAAAATTTAAATATCAACTTCTGTGAGGCAAATACAGTCCCAATAGATCCTATACTGTATAAAAAAACACATAAAATATTAAAGAGAGGAACCAGAAACAACTGTCTGAAATATAAAATCAACATTCACTTACTGCTCTCGACTTGAAACTTAGCAGAAGGCCCTCCATTATTATTGGCAACCCACAGATACAGATCGGATTTTCTCCTCGTCTCAAATAGGATAGTCTTGTTGCAATTTTTACTTTCGGCTATTTCATTTATTATGCTCAGGTTGTCATTGTTCTTTTCGACTTTGCTGTCGCGCTTAGAATGAGGCATCAGAGTCCGCAAATCCTCCATGAGGTGTCGGTGCAGATATGTGATGCCTCTGAGGGCGAGTATGAGGACCCTTTGTTTGTTTACCCATTTCACCTGAATTAAAATTATAATTTATCGTTACGACTCAGATTTCGAGTCTATCCGAGTTTGGTTATGTTGCCGTTAGCCAACGGCCGTTACCTTTTTCTTAACGGGCTCATCCGAAGTTCTCGTCGCGGGCGGCAATTCTTCTTCCGGCTTCTTCTCCACCTCGCTGATTTTTCTTTTCAATCCTTTTCTTTTCATAATTAAATCCCTTGACGATTTCACCTTTCCACAATGCAGTGTCGGACACCATTCACACGTGGTTTGCAGCGCCACCACAAAGGAACGAGTTTGAGTTTCCATTGAATTCCTTTGGGGCTCTTCAAACTTATTTTGTAAGTCGTGAACTTGGGAGCGTTTCGTTAGCGGAATGGAGTCCGCAAGCAAAAAGTTACCTGATCTGTTTGAATTAGCGAAAAAATTTAATTGCTTTTACTTAAATGGTTAGTGAGCCAAGTTTTAATTAAAGGAGTTAATGTGAACACGTTTTATTTCGCGATCAGTCGCACGGCTGTGTTGTTTCGATTAGCTCTATTGTCTCTCCCTTTGGTTTGCATTGTCCTTCGCAAACTCCCTCCAATGCCCCTATTTTATGTTGTAGTCAATTACGATTGAAATATTTATTTGGAGAAATGCTTGGGCAATTCACTTTTCGATCTTTGCACCCGCTCTCGTAATTTTATCTCATGATTTCAATATTTACAAGGGCGGGCTCAAACAGTTGATTTTGTTTTCGGGTTCGAAATGATTAATGGAAGCGCTTGTGTGTATCAAAAGGTATAAATAAGGGAGAATGTCGACCGTTCATTATCGATGGTCATCAGGTCGGTTTGATCAGGCCAGACATCCTGAAAAATTTGCTACGCTACCCAGAGGTGTTCCTCAATCAACCGGACTGTGTCGAACTTAACCCTGCGTTCAGAGACTTTGACGAGAGATCCTCTAAAGTCGATAAGGTTTTGAGGGAATGTCGAGACAATAATATTTTCTCAACTCTAAAAGGATGGAGAGACGAGGTGGGTTTTATATTATCGCACGGCCTTCCATTAATCGCTCTCTTTAACTCAAATTTTATCTTTTCAGTGTTACGAAGTCAGGGCCACATATTCAGATGCTCCTCTTTTGAAAATGGAAAGATCTGCCATGTGTCTCTTTGGAATTAGAAAATATGGAGTAGACATTAATGGTTATGTAATGCACCCAGAAAAAGGTCTTTGTCTGTGGCTGCAGAGGAGAGCCAGAACCAAGCAAACATGGCCCAGAAAATGGGACAATATGGTACTCATTCAAATCCCCTTAACCAAAGAAATATCCATAAACTGCAATGCATTGCCTTTGATTTCAGGTGAGTGGTGGACTGTCAATGGGGTATGGGATTGTGGAAACTGCAAGAAAGGAGGCTTATGAAGAAGCATCTGTTCCCAAAGACCTTTTGAACGATTTGAGGGCAGCCGGTTCAGTGTCGTAAGTGCTCACATCACAGAATTTATTATATTGAGTCATTGGTAACTTTCTCCTGTTGTTTGTATCAATGGGTTACCATTATAACAAGGTTTCTATCCTTTTAATTTGGTTTAATTTTGGTTTTAATTTGTTTAAATTAAATGTTGAAGTACCAGTGTAATTTTCTTTTTAACTGGAATTTAGAGAAGACCATAGATATAATAATCTTCAGCATATTCAGTTGAATATGATGAAGACCATAGAGACACAGCCTTAAAAGAGAATTTTATAACAAAAACAGAAAATATAGGGAAATGCATAACTTACTTATGACTTGACCTAATATTCCAGGTTCTTCTATGAGTCCGAGAGAGGGCTGTTCCCGAACACAGAGTTTGTGTTCGACCTGGAGTTGCCTCTGGACTTTCTCCCGACCAACAACGACGGCGAAGTGGACGAATTCGAGCTCCTTCCTGCCGAAAACGCCATCAGACGAGTGATGACATCCGAGTTCAAGGTGACGAGCGCCCCCGTCGTCATTGATTTTCTAGTTCGGCATGGGTGGATCACTCCCGAAACAGGTGCGCTCCCGAAGGAGCCCCACGACCCCACCGAGTGCCCGAATTATAATGGATTTTTATTTACCTTTCAGAGCCGCACTTTCCGCAGATAGTAGAATTTCTTCACGTTCCTCTTCAGTCGCTGTACAAAAGACCGCGCACCGCCGAAAACGGAAATCCTTCTTAATCTGTCTCTTCTATTATTCATTTTTTTATTTTCATTTTTTATTGGTTTATAATTGTTTTATTTATTATTATTTTTATATAGTTGAGTTTAGGCCCTGTTGATGGAAGTGCACAGCTGGTTTCCTTTGTTACCCTATTTCAGACTCTATCCACAGGTGGAAGAGCTTTCATTGAGAGAAGCACCACTGAAAATGGCCAACTTCGCTCAGGAATTGTGGATTCCATGAGAAATTCAGTGCTGCAGTGACATCATTAGTAGAGAGTATCTGTGGTTATGGACCACTGCTGCCACTTCGATCACTCTTTTATCAATGCGCGAAGAACGATTGAAAATTAGCATTGCAACGGGGCTCTTGATTGGTTGATTTGGTGTCTCCACCTGGAAATCTCCGTCGTTTATTGGCTGTTGTTCTGCCATTTCACTCTTGCAGATAACCAAACTCTGAAATCACATTTTAACAAGTCTGACCATTTATTATTATTATTACTCTATATATACATTTATATATATTAATGAAGCTTGTCGCCATTTTGTTTATGTATATTTGAATCCGGTGCGGTTGTACTTTACTCCGGGCTGTGTCGATTATTTTAATTAAAATTATTTTGGACAGAATGTCTGTTAAACCTCTTTTTATTTTTTTTCTAATTTTACGAAGCTTTATAAAAGCTTTCTTTCGACGTGAGCATTGATCTAGTCTTTGAAGAGGAATTCTGTCAAGATGGGAGCGAAAAGCTCGCAGATCTCACTTTGTTTTTATTGATATCATTTGCTTTTGTATTTATTTATATGTATCTATTATTATATTTACATTAAACAAAATTGCTCCCCTCGCCCTGAATTTCCCCCTCGCTAGTATTCTGTTTTTATTTCGATTCGGAAATTTAAACATTTTTGTTTTTCAATTTCTCTAAGTTTGTATGTATTTTTTTTTTTAATATGACAATAAATTGGTTTGGAAAATTGAGTCGGTTGTGAATTGTTGTCATTTTTTTTTCTCCTTTTGAATTTAGTCACATCCATAAATGGTTTGAAAACACTTGTAATTTTTAAGTATTGATAACCGATAATGATGATTCAGATTTATAAAACTTTGGGAGGACTCGTTACAAACACGAAATCACCGTTTAAAAGTAATTACAATAAAAATCAAACCTTAGATTTGGTTGAAAAGGGGAAGTAAATGATTGCCATCATGAAGAAAAAAGATAAACTGAAATGATTTATTAATATCTTGACTAGTATACACCAATAAAAATTCATCAATATCAATACGGATATCAATATTAAGATTTTAGTCTTTTGAACCAGAATAATTTCTTAAAATACCTAATAAATTCGTGAGAGTACAAAGTGATTATTTCGTAAAAAAATTACAGAACACTAATTTCATTAAAATGTCTGTAATACGGTTCTTGAGTTTTTAAAAGGTTAAAAAACGAAAGGTACGGTAAAAATATTTGATTTTACTACACATATTACCAAAATAATACTGACTGTTAGAATTAAATGCCGCTGTAAGATCTTCAACTTTATTTCTCCAATACTTTCCTAAATTCAAAACGAAATCCAAACGTTTTTTTTAATGTTCAGAACGTAACTCCTGCAATCGACAGACTAATTCTTCAGTTAACCAAATAATAACGTAAATTCTTTTTTTAACAGTACTGAAATTAACGAAATTGTTAATTTTATCTTGAGAAGGAACTCCAAACTGTAAAACGAATTAACGAACTAACGGTCATGAAAAAGTAAAGTGGCACTAGAAAAATGTCACAGAGAGTGAAGCCCACACTTTTTAATGCGGAAAACAAATTTCATAAAAGTCACCGAATAAATTACAATCGATAAATTACAAAAAAAACAATTGGCACGGGGTTTTTAAATTTGTACGTAAATCAACACAATTTATCTGACCAATTAAAAAAGCGATTTAAAATTGTTACCGTTCGAGCACCTTTTCCGAAATATACCATCAATGTTTTACGAGTTCCCACTTGTAATGAAACGCAAAATATCATTCAAACATCAAACACACGATTATAAAATAAGTCTACCAAATTCACTCGTTAATGTACCGACCTAATTTAAGCAAACACACCATTTAGAACGACTACGCTAAATACAATCCACTGTATGAGAAATGAAAGTGAGACATTAACGAATCTCAGTCCCCAAAACGAAGGGCTATGCAATGTATATTTATCTCTCTGAATGCCGCCCTCGACAAAAGATAAGCACTCAACTGTAAAGGTATCCACTAAGAATAAATAAATAACCAAACTATTCCTCTGCCACAGCCATTTCCAGCTACTGTAAGAAAACTTTTTTTGCAATTCCCGTCATTTTCTTTTCAGTAAAAACTAATTACGAAAATACTTTCTTTTTTAGAAATGATCATACAAAATCATACTGGCCATAAATTCCTTGTACGCTGTTTCATAAATCCACCGAAAAAGAGTTTCTTCTTCAGATAAACTCGTACAGCAGCAACCAAAATATCGCCTAATTTAATATGTTTCCCTTTCTAAAGATGGCTGACACTGTACTCATCGTCACTTCGAATATGAAAATACAATTTCCCTTTTATGCTAAAAACGAACCGTTTCATTCTAAACTAATTAAAATTATCAAAAAATATTTCCTTTTCCTAAACTGAGCATTTTCCTTTCCTTCGACCAAACTTCTACCTTTCAATATCTCCTAATAATCTCCTACCTATTTACTGTCTTTGGTTTTGCAGTCTTGGAACGGAATAATTCTCGTTTCTCACTCCGTCCTGGGAACCGGAAGTCGAAGGGGTCGTTGTACTCTCCAGCGAGTCTCTTTTCTCGCTGAGGGAGAGGCTTTTCGGGGGGATCGGGGGCGGGACGGCCAGGGGGTTGGTCTTGGGGCTGAGGATGGGGGGCGGCGAGGCGGGGTCGGACGTGTTGACGAGCTTCTCTTCGTCCCCTCCTGTGATCCCCGGCTCTCCGGACTCTCCGTTCGACTGAATGTTGAAACTGGAGGAAGAGCCCATTCGGGATCTGAGGTCGAAATCCTCGTAGGAGAGGTTGTTGAAATTGGGGGCCGGCGGTGGGACGCCCTCCTGACGAGGTTCGTGAATGTAACAGCCGGAATCGCGGAGGACTTCCTTGTCGGCTTCGTTCTGCCAAACGACTTCGGTCGAATCGCACTCGCCCGCGGGAATGTCGATGGAGTCCACGTAGAAGACGGATGAAGTCGTGCTCTGAAATTAAACATTAAATTATTGGTCACATCCCCCAAGAGCTTACGCATTTTCATAAAGCTTACCTTTTGAGAGAGAGGTCTTCTCGGAGGAACATTCGGAGTGGAGCCGGAATCCGAGAGGAAAGTGCCTCTCTTATCAGGAGCTGAAACCAGAAGAAAGGCAGCCATGAAAGATCACGAAATCCGTTCCAAAGCAGACTTCATTCTCAGGTGGATACTAACTCATACCACGTGGCGGTAGCGGGGGCGCGTCTTCGGAGTCGTTTCTTAGATCTTCGGACCAAGAATTCCTCAAGGTGACCGTGGCCTGATCGTCACTGAACACGTGTCTCGCGGTCTTGGGCGACAGAGGCTTCGACAGCGATCTTTGATGCGTCGGTTTGGGCGGCCTTTCCTGCAGGCTGCAGTCGCCGACGCTCGAGGAAGACTTCCGGTGCGGAATGGGAGGCGTGTCGGGATAGTCCTGTTGCATTGGAGGGTTGTAAATACAAGAGCAGGACTGGGGGATTATGGCGAGGGGAGCACTCACTGTCGGTCTGCTGTAGATGCCATCCTCGTAGTAGTTCTCAACAGAGAGGGCGTTGCAATAGCGACTCGCATACATTTCGTAATGCTGAGCGAACTTTCTTCCTTCGACTGGAAGCGGTGGCAGAGGAGTGCTGGAATTGGGAAAAGCGTCAGCGAAAAGTTTTTTTATATTTGGTAAATGGACGAGGAGTCTTACTTTATTATGCTTTTATTTCCGAAATCCCTGAAAGAGGCTTTGAGCTGAAGGAACCTTTCTTGCAGTCGTTTGTGAAGGGGTTGAACTTCACTTGAGCACAGCCTTCCATGAAGGAGTAGAGCGTTTTCCAGAAGATCGATCTGAAAATATGATTTTTTTGTTGAAACGAATAGCGCCTTACTGCCTTTTTTATAATGTAATGTACACATTAAATAAACATAATATATAGTTGAGGAATTTTCCTCCTTTCGGTTTGAATAAGATTAGTTTGGAAAAGAAAGACCGTTCTTACCTGTTCGTTGAGAAGACTTTTCAACTTGATGACAAACGGCAGATATTCGGAATGATTTTGAGCGAAATCCTGACCGAAAAAAGCCTGCTGATATTTGGCTATTCCGCCCATCACGTTGGCGTCGATTATGCCCTGAAAGCAGCCATCGTTAGAACCCTTCCTTTGTCGCCGTTCCCACCTATAACCCTTTCCGCTCACCTGAAGCCTCATCGAGAACGGATTGATGTTCCTTTTCGGTTCGGCCTGGTAAACGCAGGTGAGCTGTTTCAGTTCCCTGTTCATCGCCTCCATTGTTTCGCAGGCGAACTGCACGGGAGGAATCAGGTCGACGCTTTTGTCGACGACCTCGAACCACCTCAAGATCCCCGGAAGTGGGTGCGCTATGACCAAGATGGTTCTCTCTATCCAGAGACTCTGAAACATTTGGATCGTTATGAAGTGACCACAGCGTTGCAGAGTGGGGTCGACCGGCACTCACCTTGAATTCGTTTTCTTTGTCGACGGGGCCTTTGTGCATGGGTCTGTCCAGTTGGAACCTCTTCACGTCGTTCACCTCATAGTAACTGGCGATTTTCTCAGGTACTTCGGAAATGTCTTGGAAAATAACGTTCCCCTCGCTGAGCGGTTTCACGTTGGAGATTTGAATATCTGAGATATCAATGTTAAGAAAGCTATACATAACAAAAAACTGCAAAAAGCGAAAAGAACAAACCGACCACCAAATGGTTGATGCTAATGATTCCATTTTTCCCGTAAAAATCTCAGAATAATTGTTAAGATTATTACAAAAGGAAAAAAGTATCTTTGCAATTATGTGCACGAAAAGGATACATTGTCCATCGCCCATAACGATGCTGTCATCCGGCGGTGTGTTTTTGGTAAGGATCTGAGCGCTGGGAAACTCCGTCTGGAGCCTCTGAGTGAACGCTCCGATCCTTTCGTACTCCACGCCCCTGAACACGAACACCTTGTTCTGAACACCAAAGAAAAACATTTAGGAATAAAGGGCAGCCCGCAGGAAATCTCATGTGGAATTTATCGCCTACCCTGACGAAGAGTGGAAAACTCAGACCGTAGAATCCGACCCTGAAATACTCCGGCTCCGGTCGCAGCTGAGTGAGGATATTGTCGAAAAATTTGGCTTGGGTTTGTAATATGAGAGACAATTTTTGGTAATTGAATAGTTTCGTTTCGTACAAATTGGCGAGTTCTTTGCATAAAGGTATCCCCTTTTCCCAGGCCTGAAACGCGACAAAGGATCAATAAATTGAAAATCCCATTTCTATGGCTATACTAAAAAACTCGCTCACTTTTCCTCTGTCGAAATAGCCGATAATCTGCTTGAAAAGCTCTTCTTTACGCTGCCATTCTTCTTGCAGTCTGTAGTGGTCATCCGCCTGAAAAGTTAACAATTGAATTATAAACGTATTTTTGAAAACTCTGCATCGGAGTATTTTCTTTATTCGATTGCAATTGAAAATCTATATTCAGTTCGATCTTACAAAATTGATTTAATGGATTTCTCAGAGGGAAAAAGAATCATAACCTAATCTTCCTATAAAGTAACCTACCGGCAACACTCTGGTGCTCCAGTTCAACTGATCCGCGTACAGCTTCATAGTGAACCCCGCCTCTAAATAGTTTTCGGCAGACAAGTGAAGATCATGCAGTCTATGAATATATCTCAAATACATCTCCTTTCGATTTATCTCGTTCTTGTAGAAATTCTAAAAGGAGAAAAATTTTAGCGACGTCGCCAACGGCCAAAGATGTTTTGCCTGGACACTCACCAGTAAATTAACGGTGCAGTGCATTCTTTTGTCTCTGTTTTCGTCGCCGTGGATGACTCCCCTATAATCTAACAGTCTTTCCAACAGCCTAGTCACGCTCGTGATGAAGGCCTTTCCGCTCTCTTTCCACGGAGGATCTTCCGCTTCGACCCTGTCCAGCAGACTGAAAGACGAATTTACAAGTTACGAGAGAAAGAATTCGAATAATCAACTCACTACAGAAAGATGAGAAAATCAGGTAAATGTTATTTCATACTCACACGGCACTCAAGTGCTCCCTTTAAAACGAAAGCATTTTAAAAAAATAATAAAAATGTAAGTCCTAACGCAGTAAAAGTATGAAATATAAATACACAATGAAAAACGAATAATATAAAGAATTCGTCAAAGTGAAAATGCTCACATTGTGCTGAAAAGCTGTCTGTATTCGTCGTCTCCCTTATTTTCCAGAGAAATAAGAATGTCCAGTTTGTCGATCAACTCATTCTCGACATTTTTGAAGTTTCCATGATGATGTTGTTCCACTTGGATCATGTCGTAGAAAATGTGCAATGTAGCTTTTCGCAATTCGGGCTCCGGCACGAGAGTCACTTCCAAAAATGGCGCCACCATCGACTGAATAAAGTGAATTTTGTTCTCCCCTACGATTTATTTTAATGTTACATATTTATTGTATAATTACAATAGTAATAAATAAATTTAAAAAGCACAAATTATTTTATTTACATCCGAATATTATAAACTTCACTGAAATTATATTATAAATATACAGTATAACTAAATAAATATTACAGAACACGTAAAGAAATACAAGTGTGTCTTGACAATGAAATCGCAATGCTCACCCAAACTCGACCACATGGACAGTATCTGGAACCCCATGAGAACCCGCATATCTCCGTACTTTTCCACAATCATTTCCCTCTTCACTTGGCTGAACTTCTCCAGCTGCAAATTCGGCTGAGTTAAATAAGAGACGGCCAATTTGAAATACGTCGACCACAGCTGGAAAAAGAACAAAGCCACGTGATCGTCCCGACGAGGAATGGTCGATTAAACCCGGCCACTCATCAAAATACCGTTGTGTCGATCTGAGGAGTGTTCAGGAATTTGAACGTCAACGGCTGAACCAATTCCTGTAGCGAATTCAAAATGATGTTGTTCACGAGCATTTTCATTATGAGCCAATCAGAGGGGAAAACTGTTATGTTGATCAGCTGTAAAAACACTGAGAAGATCTTGAGAAGGAGTTCTTTCAGTGATCTCCTCTCCCCGTATTCCTCCCAGAGTTTCTTGTAGTGGTACTCGTCCATGAGTTGAAGGATACCCATGAGGCACGTGACCAGACATCCCTGCAAAGGGGTTGTATGAGTAAGGGCAGAAGAGTGGCTGCCGTTGCACGCAGGATTCGCACTTACCAACACCGGACTGTGACAATCCATTATGATGATGAGAGTCTGAACCAAAGGATCGAGAATGTGGAGACACAGAATTTCGATGTCCAAATGAATGCAATTATTGACCTTTCCCTGATTCTGGAGCTGCTTTTGTTTGAAGAGAAAATTTATGATTTCGGTGAGTATTTCGCTGCAGAGTTTCAACTCGTCGCGGTGAGCCAAATGCAGCTTTATGTGCTTGCAGCAAGTGATCAGAAGCAAATTCCTCGATTCTGTAAATGACAGCAGAAATGTCGTCCACTGACAATCGCTTACGCCGAACGGGTTCACTCACCGTCTTCGTAGAACAATTTGCTGGTGACCATGTTTTTGATGGCAGTCAACTTGGCCTGGGTGAGTTGGGGGGCGAGGTCCCTGACCGGGAGGGCCTCCAGAGTGGAAGCAGCCAATCTGGTGACTTCGACAGTCTGCAGCACTTGGGTGAGCTGCTCGAAAACGGCAGAAATTCCATAGAGAACGGCGATCTATTTCGACACAAATATATCATATTTATTTTTTACTTACTACATACTCTATTACGTTTATTTAGTTAACCTTTCTTTCTATCGTATGTACAGAAACGGGGACGGAGAGAAAGAGGGAAAGAATACAACCAATCAATACCTGGGTATTGAGAGTGTGAGGATTATTCTTGGATAACATCGTGTTCAACGACTTGAAAAGTGAAAACAAATCTTTTCGAAATGTTTCCTCGTATTGTCCGTCAGTTGCTCTGGCGAAGAGCAATCTGCTTTGGATTATAAACTTGAAAATGTACTCCAACGATCGAAAACATTTCTGTAGAGATTCTTGATTCCCGCTGCTTTGCACGTGATCCGCGCAATGTTGAACAGAGGTTAACAATCCCCTGAAAAAATAATACAAATTACTTCAAAATGTAAATAATCTTCTGACCAATTCAAGGCTGCTAATTTTACAAACCAATTTCATGCATGAGCCAAAATAATTAAATAATTTGCGAATTAAACCGCAGGCCAAAACATTCCCTTTCCCCGCACACTTCTACTCACTTGTACACTAAGGCCGCCGCAAAATGTCCTTTTATGTAAGCATCCATTACCGGTTTGAAATGCTCAAATTTACCTTCTTCCAGCAAACTAAATATCGAAACCTGGAAATGAACGGTCACGTTTGAATTCCATTCTGCTCTTCCGCCCACCTCCGATTTTCCTCTTCACTTACGAGGACGTGGAAAACCTGGCCGGAATGAGGTGTCGAGTTCCCGTCTTCGGTAGAAAACATCGCGAACAAACTATCCAAAACATCCTGCAAAAACTTGACCAGCTCCTCTCCTCCCAGCTTCAGCACTTTGTTCAGCGTTTCCGTGATCGGCTCGGGATCGTCTTTCCATTTGAGCAGAGAGAGCAAATCGACTGCGGGAAAGCGGAAGACATTGGAGCCAGTTTTCATGGGAAAGAAAGGGAAATGAAAGGCACTCACCGTTTTGGGTCAGCTTCGTTGAACACAAAAGGGTGGTTATGTGAAAGATTTCTTTGGAGCTGCGAGAGTATCCGGCAGAAGATGAATTGGTTTCGTTGGTGTCGTGCATGTTGGAGGGGAGCTTTAGGTACTGCTCGGGGTTGAGCTTGCTCTTGTCCTCGCATTTGTATATGTACAGCTCGTGGAGGCTGTCTTTTATTGTGGCTCCGTTTTTGAGCATAAGCCGAGCGAAGGCGAATCCAAATAATTTTTTGTTATCGGTCTTCTCTCGAGCTGAAAAATCAGGAGAAAATGTTACGGGATGACTTTCTTCATGAATTGCCACGAAATTTACAATCTGCTTCAAACACACCCCCGTCTGACTCATCATGATATGACTAATGAAAAAATCCACAATTCGGAGAAAACAGCTGAAGTACACGAAAAGGAAATCGAGTGGCAATTTACAGAGAAAAAATTTGAACCGATCTCTCATCAATGAGAAATTGAAATAAAAGCAAAACAATTGCACTTACTCGAGCAATGCCGGAACTCAAACCTCACGTGAGCTTTCGAGAACTTGTCAATCGGAACCGTCAGCCTGATCGTTTCATTCCAGTGGGGGCTGTTGTGGTGGTAAATAATCATGCTCCGATATTCGCTTTCAGGCTCCATCCCGCAGGCTCCCCACAAACAACCCTAAAATCGGAAAGAAAACCGTTAGGCGATGCCCTCCGATGTCGATCTCTCGAACGCCCGGAAGTCACCTCCAAAACGTTTCCGGCGCCGTCGAGGACCAAAACGGTCACTTCAATGTTTTTGCTCGTGGATTTTCCGCCCCTCTCGAACTCGCCCTTGTCCAGGGTGATGTACAGGTCGTTTCGGACATCCCCTGGGAGAATTATGTCGGGGAATCCTAGCTTTTTCGTGAGTGATATGTTTTTAAATAAAATAGGGTTTTCTTCCCGGACTTGAGACAGTTCTCCGTGAAGCATTTTGAAAATGACGACTATACCTGAGGTGAAATATAAAACACTTATTTCGTATAACACTAAAGACTGATATTAAACTTTAATTTTCCGTTTTCCTTCTTTTAAAATGTCTTCTAAGAGTGACACTTACTATAATTCGGCTGACTTTGCAATGAGCTGAATTTATTGTTTTGCTTTTTTATAATGAACTCATGCAACTGAAAGAAGTCCTTTTCCTCTCCTTGAAACACCTTGAACGTAAATTCCTTTTCTTCGCTCCCTAAATATCAAAAATTATGAGATTTAAAATCATTTTAAAAAGACAACGGCTGAAATAAAAAATGAAAATATTAGATTCTTTTGCTTGTTTCGACCGTTACGCGTTGCCATGACAACGAGTTTTTGTTTTACTTCCGGGATGAGGCCGTCAACGGTTTTGTGTGATTTAAACTACATTACCTTATGCATATTATTATTTTAATTAAATTTTAACAAGGCCATAGTTTATAAAAATGTACTAATTACTGATGATAACAGGTGATAACTTTTTAATTAAAATTTTTGGTGCACTAATATTAATTAATACTCTTGTAGGCTTTAAGGCGATGAACCTTTGACTTTTTTACGAAATATTCATTGTTATTCAGTTATTCGATATTAATAACAGCTCAACCGCTGATGTTAGAAACGAATCGGATTGCAATGAATGCGAAGTCGATGACCTATACCTGCTTAATTATTAAAGGGAATCGGAATACCTGCAAATGATTAAAATGGCTGTCTTTTCAAAAAAGGTTTTTCAAAGGAAATCGTGGGTTCTTGCAGTGCTTTCGCCTCACCAATATCGAGTGTTATGCCAATCACAGAAGCCTAATTAATCTTCCATTTCATTCTTCGAATGCGACGAGTATTATTTTTCCACTTCTACTCCTCTCTTTTTTTTCATATTTACTGACCTGCACTCGTGTCCAACAATCCGATGTCCGAAATGTTGAGAACGGCCACCCCCACCGGTCTCTTGAAGCACTGTTGGGGGCTCTTTTCTGAGGGTTTTCTATTCGAATCGTTGGACACCATCTTCCCTATCCTCATCACCCGCGCCACCAAATACAGCTTCTTCGTGAGGTCGGCGTTTCCCAAATCCGTGAAAACGGTGCAATAAGGCTGGATTTTGTCTATGTAGTTGGTGAAGCTCTGTTTGGTGACCTGAATCCAGAAGCGGTCGGTGAGGAATTTCCCGGCTTCGCTGTCGTAGAGGGCGAGGTATATCTCTGTCTCCTCTCCGATGGTGTAGCCGAATGTCTTCACGCACATGTACAGGTGATGGGTGAGCACTTTTTTGGTGGGCTTTGGCTCCCTAAGCAAGGCTGACTTGGAGTTTTCGGAACTTTGAACGTGCTAATGATAGAGGAAAATCATTTACAGTGAAGACTGCTTGCAACTGAATGATAGCTAATGAAGGGACCATACCACTTCGTAGAGTTCGACAATGCTTATTTTGGCGGGATCCACCATCTCCGAATCCACCCGGGGGACGAGGTCGAGACCCAATTTCCTGAAACAAAAACCGACAAGTGAAAATAATCGGTGAATTGTTTGTTAAAAGGTTTAAGGGGCTGTTGCCTAACTTCAAGGCCCGGAACCCTAAAAAAGGTGAAAAAAAGAAAAGGAAGAGAAGCAGAAGAAAAAAAGGGAAGTGGAAATTTAAAAAGAACAACCCCAAAATAAAAAACGCGATGCACCGGTTCATAATTTAATGCCTAATCAGTTGGGTCTCCGAAGGGAGAAAAATCATCTCGGAGTCATCAATCCATACCTGTACGGTGGTATACATGAGCCAAACTTGTTTCCACACAATCTGAGGACGGATAAGAAAAAAAACGTGAGTAAATAATAAATAATTAGCTCCCATTGTTAGCTTTCGGGAAAGGGGTCGGGGAGGGAGTCCATTTTGGACAAATATTAACAGTCATCGTCCAGAATCTCTTCTTCTGCGACTTTTCAATGGTAATCGAGAGGATGGTAATACCAGCCGGTGCCGAGGTATTTAAAAGCACCTCGAGGCCTTCTCCCTTTCTCCCTCTTCCCATCTCATGTCAATTCTTTCTTCAAATCTCAAGACAGTTTTAATTAACACCGCATTCCGGAGGAACCGCGCATTCACCACCCTCAACAGCCTCTCTGAAGACTTCATTTGGATCCATTATTGATGAGGTCGTTACCTTGAAATGATTCCCCTTTGCCGGATTTTCTCCAGCCTCATTCATCATTGGATGTTTTTTGTGGAGCTTTGTCCTCCCTTAACATTTTTCCTCTTACAACTCAATTGAAATTAATGTAGTTATTTAATTAATTTTGATTTGCTTTTTCTTTTTTATCTTTTTAAAAATTGGGAATATGAGGAAGACGACAGAAAATCCATTTTGTTTTTTGACATATTAAGCAGAGTCGTTTTGGCTGGTGTAATCGTGCACCTCAGAGGCACACCAACCTGCTGACATAAGTCTGCCTTTCCATATCGGCCGACTGCGAATACGATATCGCACTATTGTGCTTATTCTTCAAAATGCTTAGGAAACTGCCGACGCAATTAATAATTGGGCAACTGAGACGTGATGTCAGATTGGGCTCAGAAACCCAAAGTAAGAATGTTGAGACCTAAAATCCTTGAAAAAATGCAATTGTATACATCGCAAAAACGACAGATTGATTTCGTCCCTCACGAGTGAAAAACGCATTGGATTATTGTATTAAACTGTGTAAATAGTTGCGAGAAAAGTTATCTTAATCTTTCTTTCTTAATCTCTTTGGCAGAACAGTATAAAATGGGAATGGCTTTTCCAGAATAAGGTCGGCTAATGGTTAACTCAACTCTTCGGCCGACAAACAAATAAATATATACTGTATGCGACGATATATATGCAAATGTATACGTATTACTTTTTAAGGGAAGCCATTCCTAACATATCGCGGCAGTTAGGTACCTGTTACCTGTTATTTGTACTTAACTGTTATGAGTTTTCGTCTCCATTTTTGAGACTTTTAAACTTATGTTACTCTTGAACTCAGTCACATACAGTTATTTGTTTGTCTAAGGCAATATCTTGATAATAACAGAAAATAATATTGAATAAGATATACTAACATATACTTATAAAGAAACTGAATACTGAAAATTGCTATGAAGGATGTCATAAAAACGGAAGTTAATTGTGACTCGACTTAATGTGAGTCATAATTAACATTGAAAACTTAATTAAAATTGTATAGTACACAACGTAATTATGATGCAGTGTGACCGTTAATTTGCAGTAAAGATATGCGATAAAAGCCGCAGTTTCACCTTGCTGAAAGCGAAACAATTCAAATGACAACCGCGAAATAAAAGCAGCAGTTAGCCTTTGTAGAAATCAAAGGAATTCGATACAGAGAAAAAAACATTCGGGAAACTAAGGGGAACTTTGACAATGGAAAAACAGGAGTTAAGAGTTTGGGGAAAATTATTGGACTTTGTCATTCCAAAAAGCATAATTACTTCCCACAGATTCCGTCAACAGAACGGCACATTAAAGTCCCGACAAAGACATAGAAAAGCAGAATGTTCCCTTGTGCGCAGGCGCACGGCGTCGCTCATTCGCGGCTGCATAACAGAATGCCCTCATGTGCGTCCAAATGCGTCCACATAAAAAACAATGACCGAATGAGCCATAAAAAACTTGACTCACACATCAGTCATCTCGACTTTTACATAAAATCTCCCAATGGAGGGACTGCGCAGGCGCATTGGGGCTCTTTCTCAGTTTCACAAAGGAACAAAATCCTCTTTCGTCCACTTTTTGGCCTTTCTGGACGGGAGCGAAACGCCCCGTCGAAGAGAGGTGTTCTGTGAGGAAAGGGGTGCTCAGACGCCCCCGCCAGGGGGTTCGTGGAGGGGCGGGGCGCCAGGAGACGGAACGAAGGGGTGAGCAACCCCTGAGGAGCGAACCAAAGATGGAAATGAATTCACGGCGACTTTTAATAAAAAAAGAGTGAGATGAAACTTGAGGAGAGAGAATCGTAAGAAGAAGGGCCTGTCAGTGAGAGTGGAATGATGGGGCGGGGCTTCTTAGAATGGCTCTGAAACTGCTCAGGCACAGCAGGCTCGTCCATTGTACAGTTGTCCGGTTTACAGTTCGGTGGGAGGGCGTTTTACTCTTTCTTAAATGTATCCTATTCGGTTATTCGTTTTTAAATTAAACTTCTGTCGGGCGTAAGTGTGGCTTTTCGAAAGGATACGGGAACGCTTTTATAAATAAGGTAAACGATTATGAAAGTAAAAATTTTTCTCCGATGACTCTTCGTTAGTCAAACAATTAACAGTTTGTTTTTTACTGCTGTGCTGCGATATAATAGATTATCGTTGAATTTAATGTGGGAATTATAAAGAAGAATAATTGGAATGGGAATGGTTATTTCGAACTTCCCTTTATAGAAACTGAACTTGTAGCATTCCTTCTGGAATCGCGTCCTCCGAGGCAAAAGAAGTCAAATGATCGGAATGATGAACTAAGCGCACAAACACGTCGAAAGCCCCATAAATCCTAATTTACTCATAACCTCTGAACTTTATAAAAATCGGGCTAAAGGGATCGAGTAAATCCAACCAAATTAGGTTAATCCAGGTGGCAAAATATCGAATCCAGGTTTTAGCTTTCTTGGGCACCCGGTGCTCGGCTAAGACAAGTATGCCGAGTGCATGTAGCATAGCCGCAGTACCTTCTCAGGGCCAACCACTCTTTACCACAGGTCAACACTCTACCTGCATTTCGTTTTCTGTCTCTGGTGGGAACCTGCATTCTGCACATTTCTTCGCGTTTTCTCTGCCTTTTTTCCACTCCCTCTCGGGTAAATCATTCCAATGGAAAACGTTTTCCATTGGAAGGATTCACCAGATGTCTGGAAAAGTCTACAAAGCTACAAACACATTTCTAATTCTTATTCAGCATCCTTCTAAACACCAAACCTTAAATCAGCACAACGTATCCATCGGGGTGACAGAAATTAACTAATTTCTTCATTATATATTAAGTCAAGTCATGAATAACTTCCGTTTATTTATTTGGAAGTGCTGAATCTTTCTGTTCCTCCTAGGATATTCCTTTTAACATAAGCAGACAGCTGAGGGAGACATTTAATGAGTCCACCGCTCGTTTTTGACCAAAAGCATTCTTCGTGGCCATAAGTACTGCGAAAGAGCCAATTTCCTTAAGGGTGCAGGTACACAAAAGCATTTACATTATATCCCCCGCACGTTGAACTCCGTTTGAAAAAATACCTAAACTTGTTTGACCGAAAAAAATAAATAATTAACTCAATAATCCGTCGATTTAAAAGAGCTCAATGGAGTTTGATTGACGTACGAATTTCAAACTGGCCACCATACAGTCAGGCCCTGGTCAGCTATATGGTATCTTCTGGCGCTTTTGCAACGCAATCCACAAAAAGCCGCTTGCACAACAGACAACAGCTGCACCGGCGACAATATTTTGGCATTCGGTTATGTCTTCGACCGCATGTTGAGGATTCACTCACGTGTTGCCATCGGCACAAAGTCCTCCGCCTCCATTTCTCATTGGTATCGACTGCGACAGTACGCAGAAATAATTTAATTTAGTTTCCCTCCTTATTTTGGCTGAAACAGACCCCGTTAAACAGAAAAGCGATTGTTGATGGCGAGACGGCGAATGGATATACAAAGTGCTTTCAGAGAAGGGTTAATAAGGGTCAAGGCTCTTAAGTCTAACAACGCCACCGTTGAAGAGTTATCATCTCCCACAAGCGTTAAAGAATCAGTTGGAGTTGGCATTTTCCTTTCAGAAAATGGCAGTTTTCGGCCTCGTTTCGGCTGTTGCCGGCTTCGTCAAGGTCCGATACCTGGTCGACAAAGCCATCATCGACAACATGGTGTTCAGGTTCCACTACCGCATCACCTCTGCCATGCTCTTCGCTTCTTGCATCATCCTCACGGCCAACAACCTTCTGGGTAGGTATTTCCCTCTCCCCGCCACCCCCTCCCATCACTCCCCACCCCATTAAACTCGTTCTCTCGTTTTAGGCGATCCCATCAACTGCATCAATGACGGAGCAGTCCCCGAGCACGTCATCAACACCTACTGCTGGATCACGTACACCTTCACTCTCCCGTACCAGCTGAACAAGCTCAACGGGCGAGAAGTGGCTCACCCGGGGTTGGGTAACAAAGGCATCAACCCGGAGGAGCCGGAGAAGTACCACAGTTACTACCAATGGGTGCCGTTCATGCTGTTCTTTCAGGTGGGTGTCCGATGAGAGCGAACGAGAAACCGATCGCGATGACGATATAATAAAGTTTGCCCTCGCAGGGAGTCCTCTTCTACATTCCTCACTGGGTTTGGAAAAACTGGGAGGAGGGGAAGGTGAGAATGGTGACGGACGGCATAAGAGGAGCTTTAGTTGGAACCAAGCAAATGCGGATAGAAAAGCAGACCCGTCTCGTGCAATACTTCGTCGAAACCCTCCACATGCATAATATATACGCCGCCGGCTATTTCATGTGTGAAGTATTAAATTTCATAAACGCGGTGAGTGGCTCATTTTGTGATACGACGTGGTGCTGTCGTCCTCGCTGAATGCTGAACGATCCATCGTCGTTTCAGGTGGGAAACATATTCTTCCTGGACACTTTCCTCAATGGAGCGTTCCTCAAGTACGGCACGGACGTGATAAAGTTCTCGGGGATGAACCAGGAGAACCGAACCGACCCGATGATAGTGGTCTTCCCTCGAGTGACCAAGTGCACCTTCCACAAGTTCGGTCCTTCGGGTTCTATCCAGACCCACGACGCCTTGTGCATACTGGCGCAGAACATTTTAAACGAAAAAATTTTCATTTTCATGTGGTTTTGGCTGATTATATTGTCGACTTTGAGCGGGCTCGCTCTGCTCTACAGCTCGATGCTGATAGTTCTGCCAAGTGTTCGAGAAATCGTGCTCAAACATAGATTTCGATTTGGGTCGCCGAGCGGTGTGCCCAGTCTCATTAGGAAAACGCAGGTAAGCTCATTTTCCATTCAACTGTGACTCATTGTTTTTATTTCTTCGTTGGATATCGGCGTCATTTTCCGCAGTGGTGTGCAATTCCTAAAACCCACCGGTCGTTGAATAATTCCTTTTATTCTCCTGACTTTGCCCCTTTTCTAAAGTTCAACTAATGCATTTCAGGTTGGCGACTTCCTTTTCCTTCACCTCCTGGGACAAAACATGGATCTCCTCGTCTTCAACGAAATCCTCGACGAGCTCAGTCACCGACTGCACATCGGGAACAACCTCCCCTCGGCGCCGAGCTCCCTCGAGCTCAGCCCCATCTACCCCAGCGACAAGCTCCACTCGGAAAAGGTTCAATACGGGAAGGAAACCGAGACCTAAAGCTCTCTTCGAATGACTGTGCTCGGACACCGTTGATCTTGCCGGGTTGTGTTGTTAAGAGTCTTTCACTGAGGGCTGAGGAAAGCCACAACGAAATGCAAGCAAATGCTGTTGGGGACATGACATGATGGCTGCTGCGACAGCATTGCCTGCCTTACGCCTAGTTTAAAGAGCACAAACGCAATAATAAATTATCAGTCGAGTCATGAGTAACTTCCGCTTTTAGATGTTTTCCCAATATATATATCTCTCGTTGATTGCCCTGAATTTTGTTCCAATATTGCCTTCAATGCGGACGTCATTTTGACCCTGAACTTAAACTTAAATTTTACCGTTGCTCTCTATATATTTTTTAAATATTTTCCCCAAATTTCCAATTTTTTTAATACTGATAGAAAAGGTCTATCAGACATCGCATTCGATCATCGACAGGTCAAAATAATCCTCATTTTCGTTCCGTTAGGTTTAAAAACGGTTTAACTTAATGTGAATCACACAAAACCGTTGACAAAAATTAACGGATTGTTCGCATTCTCATGACAATCCACAACGAACAACGGAATCTATTCAGCCAAATCGGAAGTTACTTATGACTTGACTAATATCGACGCTTGCCCCGTCGTTTTGGCAAAAGCCCAACGGAAAAAATGAATCATAAAAGAAAATGAAAAAGCTTTTGCTTAACTGGATTTAACAGCGTTGTTTTAAGACTGTTTTATTTTTTATTATTATTTTTATTATCACTAATTTAAAAAGCGTTTCGGTTAAAAAAGCACTCGATGACACCCTTAAATTATGCCATTTTAGATAGACGATTGAATAAATGTCTTTTTTTTTGTATTTAAGAAATTGTGATAAATACTGAAAACGAACCATTTAAAATAAGTGAATAGATTTAGATGTGTTAGTCTTAAGCATTCCGAGTAGACTATATTGAAAATAACTGCGATGATTTTTTATTTTGGAGTTTTTTTTTAATGCTTTGCCATAGAAAACCCCGGGAGTACCTGAGTACTTTCCAAATTTAATGGCAGACCAATTTTTACACGATTTTATTTTTTCTTAAGTTGGAGCTGCATCTTTTGCTGAATTTTATATGTTTTTGAAAAAACTTTTTTCATTATTTTGCCTTTTCATTTTACCCGTGGTTAATTTCAATGAAATGTCCCAAGCATACTTTAAAATTATTAAAATTTGTTAAAGAGAAAAAGGGATAAATGGGGGAAAAGATAAAAGAGAAAATCGGAGACAAAGAAGAGAAGAGAAAAGAAAAAATGGACAATCTGTGACAACTATTGCATTATTTAATATATGTGCATTGTTTCTAATTTGATTTGAAAGAGGAAAAGAAAATATGCTGTTGGGGACATTTTGATCCATTTCAGTCGTTCTGGTGTTAATTAATTCCCCTTCTCTGAGCTGTTATTAACTGCTTTTTGTTTCGCTTTCTCAGTATTCTAATAATTCTGCCCGCCACTTTAGTCTCTGGTCAAACTAATGACAAAAGACAACTTTAATTGAACATGACCGGTTATTCCCGTAATCTTTAAAACAACACACTTATGGAAAGCTCTCCGAAATAGATAAACTAAAGTTATAAACTGATAATATTAGAGATAATTATTGATTTTAAAAAATGAGGGAAAGAGCTCTTTTTCAATAAAGCGCGGCACTCCTTTTAGGTGATTAATATGTTAAGTGACGGACTCAAATATTTGAATTAAAGCACAGATTTATTGTAAAGCCTCACCTGTTGCCGCCGTCGATCTTATTTGTGATCTTTAATTTTAATTCGCGGGTTTGGTCCTGCGTGAGAGTCCCCGTGAGGAGCTGCCTTCTCCATTCCAGCAGCTCCCGCATGATTTTCCTGACGGCGTTGAAGGTGTACTGTTCCCGCACCTGAGAGAATCCACAATGAATTAGGATAAAGGGAAAGAAGGGAAAAGAGAAAAGCGGGATGTCTGCTCACCACGTAAAGGTGCTTGAGGATGAGTCCCCATTCCCTCAACACCTGAGTGACCTCTCGAAGGACCGGGTCTTCGATGGGAATGACAGATTCGAAAAGCCCTTCGTTCTCGATTCGACATGGCTTCAGGTGGATGTAAGTGCTGGGGAATATGCCCTTGATTGAGCGGTTCTTGGAGGAAAATCCTCTGTACCAGCCTGCAACCGATGACACATTGTAATTGGGGATAAATTAATTCTGGCGTTACAGCAGAAACCGCAAAGTGAGGGTTTGAGTTTAGAATGAACAATTGTAAATCTTAAAACGATACAAATATAAGTTGTAAAGTCACTACAGACAACGAAAAATATATGCGAATAGTTACTTCGAATTGAAAATACGAACACTTATTAAATTCCTGAATTTTCGTCATTACTTTCCATTTCCTTTTAATTGTGTTCTTCGTTTTCCTTTTCAGTATTTTTGTCTTTTATTTACTCTTGCGGGGAAGTTAATAATAGGTTTATTGATTTGTCTTCGGGGAATTTTAAGCTTAAAATTCTTTCTTACCCATATTTTCTTCCAGAATTTGGACGGTTTCCCCGATTTCGAGTGGAAGCCCGAATCGAACATCTCCCTTCCAGTTGTAAACAGCTGAAATCAAAATTTCAAAGCGTTTATTTATCCTCTCACGAGAAAGAGAACGTCACTGTATTCCTTTTAATAACCGCTCTATATCGCTAACGGAAACATTAATTCCCGTCAACACCACCGCTTATTACAATTACAATTAGTCCGACAAGGCAGTGGCTTCCAGTTTTCTGTGTTTCTGTTCCCATCTCTATGAAAAAAAATTGTTGCGCCCCCTCAATAATCCGTTAATAAGTTCATAAATATTCACCCAACGTAATTTATTTAATTACACTGCATTTATATCTATCGAAGGATGTCCTACTAATTTAGGTCTGATAAATTCGCTGTCTTTGGCTAAAGACTCCATAGAAAATTCTAATTAAAAGGGACTGATAGGGGATGGAATTCACCCTCGCCATTTCGAGGGCGGAAGGAAGGAGATGTCTCTCATCGGCTAATTCAATGAAAGAGGATGTGCACTTCGCCCATAAAAATTCTTTTGTTGAAAGAACAGGGCTGAATACTAAGTGGCCACATCCTTCATCAAATCTACTTAACTCTTCGGCTATCTGTTCTGATTGTCGGTGGGATGCACTAATCCTACTCATTCGAATTGCACAAGAAAGCAGTGGTTTCGATGTTACATTCGGTTCCTCTCATCGCAACAATTCAAGTGAAGGAGTATCTCGAAAATTAGACCAAGTTTAATGAAGAAAAAAAGAGGCTTAGAGTGGAAAAATAATAGAGTAAATAAATATGGCCTTAAAACATTTTAAAAAATGAATCTTGGAACCCGATCCTTAATGGACGACATTGAGAAGTCCTAAGTGAGATTATGAACATTGTTTTGGTCGACTGAATGTTTACTTTTAAGTTCAGAGTCGTTCCTGGCAGCCATCATTGATTTATCCTTATTTACTTATGTTTTACCGAATCCTCGACATCGAAATTTCGATAAATCAATAAACCATTCTCTCTTATAAATTAATTAAGAAAATTAATTCCTTTCCATTTAGCATTTAAAGCGGTGGAAATACAAAGCAAAGCGGAAGTGGAGATTGGCGATTGTCTGTGCAGCACAGTTTAATGCTCCGTTTACTCCTTTGCAAACCCATTCATTTTTGAAAATACACAAACCGGTGATTAAAACGATTTGAGTCATACCCCAACTGAGAGAACTGTTATTTTAGGTAGTGTTAAATGAAACTGAATGAATGGCCTCGTTGACGATTCCTACGAAAATAAATTTATTCGGCAAAAAATCCCCACCTCGAAGGGTATGTTCAGAATTTTACACCAATGACAATATGTAAGAGAACATGGGTTGTGCGGTGTATGGGGCGATTTTATCTGCTCGTAAAAACTGGTGCAAAAAGCGCTGCCAAACTCCATTTTCTCAAAAGCAAAATGGAATTTGCATTCCATTCGAAGTGAACCGGTGGCAGACTCAGTTTAAATGGAATTCTCTCCATTTGGCGTCAAACCAAGACATTTTATAATATTTATTATCACGCAGTTATTTTCAATTTAGTCAGTTATTTAATTAGATAGAGGGGTAATCGACGTGAAACACTTATTATGCTCTGATTCCGGGGAATGACAATGAATATAAGAAATTAATAAAAGTAGTAAAAGTTTATCTCGATTTATGTATCCCATTTAATGAATTTTTATTTTTATCTCCTTTTCCAAAAATATTCCATGTGATTTACAATATAATTCCCTCGTGGGAGTTAAATATTTATGATAGATTTTATAATTAATATTTGACCACTTTTAGTTGCATTTAAAAAAATATATAAATTTCATTTACCGGTAAATAATTAACTAATTAATTACATACAAATAAAGACACAGTATAACTTCAGAGTTTAAATATAGCAGTAAAAAATTAAGCAGTAAAAACAAACAACAAAATCTTTTCAGTTGCTGAAAAAAGTTACCAATGACTCGATTGAAAGAGCAAAAAATGCATTTTCGCAGGGGAACGTATTTACAGAGGAGAATAGAGTTCAATAAAAGACAGATGAATCTGATCGTAAAAAATTTTATAGTTTTTGAAATTAAGAGCAGATCTTCCTGCGGATGTCTCACACATTATGTGAACCGGAAAGGGGTGAGAATTTCGAGTCTTAAAATCTTTTGAACTGATCCACATATCCGTTCTGCTCCCAAAAGATGAAATGAGGTGAGAATGACTTTAAGAACAACAAATCTGCTAGCTTCAGTCTCCGATTCTCGCTGAATTATGTCGTTTTTCCACGGCTTCAGCACATTTTCTAATATTCAAAGCGTCGAATGATTAAGAGAACTAAATCCGGTGAAAATAGGAAAAGAGGCAATAAAAGAACTCCGCTTACGATTCAAATATCGATTAATAACAAATTATCTTTTTTTATTTTATATTTTTATTGTAGTATTGATTTATTTGAAATTCATGGGGGATCGACTTAACAGCAAAAGAAGAAACGTGACGCAAATATTTGGCTGTCAACCAAAAAAAAAAAATCTGCGGCTCACCGAACAATATTATTTCTGAATTCAGAACTCTTTGGCTCAAAGGGTTACTTAATTTAAAGCACCGCCGAATAAGTTTTAATTTCGATGGAAGGCCGAATTGGGGAAAAATTGAAATTTTCATAATATAAAAATCAAACAACGCTCATAAATAAAAAAAACTAATCAGAGATAAAAAATAAATAGGACAAAAAGTAAAACATCCCTTGTGGGGATCGAACCCACGACCTTTGGATTAGAAGTCCAACGCGCTATCCTCTGCGCCAAAGGGACTCGAGACAGCGAGCTCGATATTCCACCATTTCAATTCAACACTCATTTGACAGAATTTCACCGGATTTATCTCATCTAATTTTCAGCATGTTTAAAGAAATAAGAGCCCTTACGGAGATCAAAACTCACCGGATTTTGAATAAAACAAGTGAAATTGTTATTAGAACGTAATGCACTTTCTTTAAAAACAAAATCCGATCAAATGGGGGTTTTTAAATGATTTAAAAACCGTTCAATTATCTGTCAAATAAAAACGAGCATTATTTTCTTACCGACGCCATATTTTTTGACTTTAGCCGGGGTCCACATGTTTGCCAGGCCTTCGGTCTTGCCTATAAATCAGGGCGGAATTTGTTTTTCCCAGCCATCACGAAAATAATTGGAAAAAACCTCGACGCGCAGAGCAATTTCTCACACTCGGTCGCCATTTTGAATACGCTAGAAACAGCTAAGTTGTTTTCACAACGAACGGTTTCCCAAATTCCGACGATTTTTCACAGTTAAATCTCCTGTTTGATCGTATCATAACAATTATTGCGCGTGTGAAAAACTTTCGAAGAAATCTCACTGTTTGACATTTCAAAGCACGTCCTCCCCGAACACAAGTTTGAAAAATTTTACCAACCTTTATCATAAAAACAATGCACTTCTGAATGAATGACTACGTAAGTCAAAACACGTCTTTAATAAATGTTTTGAATTCGAGCGGATGAGAATTACTGTTGACTTCACTTCATCAAAGAGTTAAATTTGCATAGCTATCATTTGTCGGCGCAAATATTATTAATCCCAAAATAAAAAAATTACCAGCGATAAACTTACTCGACCTTTATTCATTTAAATTATCTTTGTAAAAGTTTTACATGCAAACTCGATCATAACGTATTTCTAATTTATTTTCGAAACAGACGACAATAATATAATAATATAATATTATAAGAGATCATATAATGTAAATAAATGGTCCCATGTGAGAGACATCCAATGCGGCAACTCATTTGCAGTTCGTTTTCAGTTTATTAACAAGTACGACATTCGCCAATTAGTCCGAAAGGGAAAGTTGTCTGCTTTCTTTGCCTCTTTCCGGTCGCAATTCCTTCTGTCTCAGCTGCACACCAACTGTCGACCAAATGCCCTCCAGAAGTTGAAGTATTACTTTCACCTAATTTTAATATCCGGCTTGGATTATCAGAAAACACTTGGTCAGTCCGTCCTTTCGCTCAACAGAACGATCTTCGGCTTTTTCGCTGCAAAGCAAAAGCGTACGTTCTGTCGTGTTTCGATTAAATGAGATAAAAAATACAATTTTACAACCTGGGTTGTCCCAATTCAGTGATAATTCTCATCACTGCTAACTGATAATGCGGTTTTACCGCGGTTGCGATTTGAAGGGTTTTTGATGTCACTCATTGTATCTTGATCTATCCAATTTATCATTATCATCATATCATATCTATACATTCAATTTAAGCGCAATTTAAACATAAACTGCGTATATACGAGGCATATTCATACTTATTTGTGATGCATTTTACCGACAAATATTCTCTGAATGTGTTGCACCTTCAGTACAAGTTTTTCATCATGAACTTCGAATTAAACTTCATATCATTTTAGAACACATTTTTTTAACTTTGACAGATGAGCCAAACCTGAATTTGACATAAAAATAGGCATGTTTTCAGTAGTTATTTAATTGAAAACCATCTAAAGACACTAACACTCTCAAAGAGACTAATTTTAAAAGAAGTTTGAATAGCGAGTTGGATTCTTCTTTTGTTCATCATTTCCCCCTTTCAGAAATTCAACTATTGGAAAACAAATAAATACAATTGAAAGGAATCACCCTTGCAGAAAGGCCGAAAAACTGAGCCAAAGGTTCTTCTGCCATTCCAAAACAAAAAATTTTTTCCAGTATTTCTTTATTCAGAGTTTTTCGACCTTTTGTTAAACAACTTAAAGTTCTGTTCTTTTCTTTCTCTTTCAGAAATTATTATTTCCTAATGTATTCCCTCTTTCTCTCTTCTGTCCACTTCATTCCACTTTCTTTCTTAGGGTGTTTATGCTGTTATCCCTGTCTCTGCCGTTTTCGTTTTTCTTCGTCAGAACTATCTCAAGTTTCTCTGAATTTACGCCCTGACTCTGCAAATGGCCGATTCAGTTGCAACAATCTGACGCAATAAAATAAGCTTTTGAGAAAGATAAAACGGGAAAGAGAAACTGACGATTCACCGGCGCATCTTAATTAATCATCAGAAGATAATTACATCATTAGCAGGAAATATTACAATACATTTTGTCAACAAGAGTGCGTGCTCTCGTCGTTTCACACCTTCGTCCCATAATTTAAAGTACTAATAATTAAAACTATAAATAGTTACCTTACGACAATTACCTCACTGACTGGCGACCTTCGGCCCTTTTAAAAATTCATTTGATTACTTAATTTCGAAATCGTCTCACATCATTTTAAGCAAAATTCAAACATTTTCCTACCCTATGAGACCCTGAATATCCGGTGAGACCGTTGGAAATTCCCAACGAATTCGTTGAATTCTATTACAATTTGTTTCTTTTATCTCAGTTTTCATTAAAATCACCCTGTAACTCTTCGACGGATATTCTACCATTCAGTGAAAACATTAGATCGAGTATTAAGTAGATTCTGCAGTTGGGTCTAACCGTTAAGGGTTGCCATGACAACGAATATTACTTCCCTTATATGGATGAGACTTCCGTTAATCTTATGCGATGCACGTTAAGCCCCTTTTTAAACTCTGAAAAAATGTAATACATTGGGAATTGGAATAAAGCGGCAGTTGAAGAAGTAAGCAGAGTATTTGATGAAAAATTAACGACTGATTGGAGCAGTTGGAAATACCCAAAATGGTAACCACAGCAAAAGGATTGAATACTTCGCATATAAAAAAATAAATAAACGGACAGTGTAAGAAAAAGACCAATATTTTTAATTAGAACAGAGTTTAAGAAATTTCAGAGAAAATGAATGATGCACGTGACAGAGGGAGTGACCGGAAGTCAACGAAGGCTGGGGTTGTTGCCGGAAGGTCAGCATTTAGGAAAAGGATGGACTTCCTTTCAGAAAGGAAGAAAGAGGATCCTTCTGTTTGATTAAAACTGCCAACTACCCCTTTTACATACGTATTATAGAAAAAAAACAAGAGCAGCCGAAAATTAAAAAAATTTAACGGTCAAAACTTAAATAAAACGGATGGGTAAATATAGGGGAAGTACAGAATAAGCAAAGTATTTTTTTATATTGTATATTATAAAAATATGGAATGTTTAGACATATTTTCTACTAATCAACTTTTCAATATAAATATTTCAATATGAATACTCATATTATCATAACCACACCATATTAATATACGTTAACCCTCGAGGAATGTCTGCTTCAGAAGACCACTTTCAATATTTCGAATCGAATTTTTTCTGTTTGAGTTTTTCCGACAAACGACGTCCCAAATCCCGATTCGCCGAACCGAAGTTCTTCACCGCCCTCTCCTGTATGAAATCGGCCGCGTCCTTCAGGTGCCCCGCGATGTTCTGAACGAGCCTTTCCTTCTCCTCCTCGTTCAGCACATCGCTCCAGAAAATACCCGCCTGGGTGTAGTTGTCCTCGTCCGACGAGTTGTACCGAGCCACGTCTCCCGAGCATTTGAACACGTGCTGTCTGTGCTTCCTGTCGTCCACGGGACCGTTAAAGCTGTTGGGGAAGTAGTTCGGCGCTCCCTCCTGATTGTTCCCATAGTTCTGAGGACCGTCTCTCTGGTAGTTGGCTACGGTGGTCCTGTAGGGGCAGTTCACCGGAATCTGGAGGTAATTGCCGCCCAGCCGATGGCGGTGGGTGTCCGCGTAGGAAAACAGGCGACCTTGCAGCATTTTATCGGGGCTGGGTTCGATGCCAGGCACGAGGTGAGAAGGACTAAATGCTATCTGTTCGACCTCCGCGAAGTAGTTCTTGGGGTTCCTGTCGAGGACCAGCTTTCCCACGGGAATGAGGGGGAACTCGGAGTGGGACCAAACCTTGGTGAGGTCGAAAGGGTTGAACTTGTGCTTCTCCGCCTGCTCGAAAGTCATCACCTGAATGTAGAACGTCCACGATGGGTACTCTCCCTTTTCGATGGCGTTGTACAAATCCCGGATGGAGTAATCCGGATCTTCCGCCGACAACCGAGTCGCTTTGTCCGCCAGCAAATTCCTGATGCCCTGGTTCGTTTTGTAATGGAATTTGCAGTACACCGCTTCGTTGTTCGAGTTAACCAGTTTGAATGTGTGCGACCCATAACCGTTCATATGTCTGTACCCGTCTGGGATGCCTCGATCCGAGAAGAGGAACATCACCTGATGGGTCGTCTCCGGCCTCAGAGTGATGAAATCCCAGAACATGTCCGGATCCTTCAAATGCGTCGCCGGATTTCGCTTCTGCGTGTGGATAAAACTCGGAAAGAACAACGGATCTCTGATGAAGAAAATGGGCGTGTTGTTCCCCACCAAATCCCAGTTGCCCTCCTCCGTGTAGAATTTGACCGCGAACCCCCGGGGGTCCCTCACCGTGTCAGCAGAACCGCTCTCCCCCCCCCACCGTGGAGAACCTGACCGCGATGGGGGTCCTCTTCCCCACCTGGGAGAACACGGCCGCCTTGCAGTACTTGCTGATGTCGTGGGTGACCTCGAAGTAGCCGAAGGCGCCCGCCCCCTTGGCGTGGACCACCCTCTCGGGGATGCGCTCCCTGTCGAAGTGGGCCATCTCGTCGACGTAGGTCACGTCCTGGAGCAGGATGGGGCCCCGGGGGCCGATGGTGAGGGAGTTCATTTTGTCGTCGATGGGGGCCCCATGGCCCGTGACGAGGGCCCCGGGCCGCGCGTGGGTCTTCTTGTAGTTGGTGAGCTGTTCCGAGGCCGGGTCTCGCTGAGCCATGTCGGAGGGAGTTTCACAGGACGACTGAAACACTAACCAACAGAAGAGGTTAATCGCCTTTATTGTCTTAATTATGGTGCAAAGCTCAAATGGGAGACAATCGTGCGCAAAATTTGCAAAATAAGGGAAATTAAAAAGTCGAGTCACTGGATAACTTCCATCAACAGCAAAGCAGATTTCGGTTGCCATGACAACAGTTGTCCGTTAAATTTTCAATCAACGGTTTTGAACCAATTCAATTTAATCGGTTTTATTTCAGTACATAATCAAATTAAATTTCGATTTTAAATTATTATAATAATGTAATATAATTTTGCCTCTATTTCGCCCGTGGGCATTAAAGGGTTAATGATACAATCTTTTTAACTTATGGAATTACATATACAACAAAAACAAGTAATAAATACATACATACTGTTTCGGAAAGCACTAAAAGAAGAATAACTAAAAAGTAACATACAGTAGATAGTAATTGGATAAATAGATAGATAAGTAAAAAAATAATTACCTAAGTTAACAAACAAGTAAATAAATAAATAAATAAAATAAAACTAACAAAATTAAATATAAATTTTTAAATTAAAATACAAACAACACAAAAGTATATAAAAATATAGGTTGAATACTCGTCAACAAACAAAATAAAAAAAGTTACTAATGACTCAATTTAATAATGTTAATCACAAGGGTTTCTTACTAATTTAAACAGCAAAACAATTGCAAGTTTTGCAATTCATCTCAGTGTATCAGATAACAATTCAAAATTTAATTTGAGTGGCCACTGACAAATCAAAACTGTAAAAACATTGCCTTATCAAAAATGTTTACATGTTTATCCCAATTATTTGACCATTGATAAAAAGCAAATTCAGTTGTTTAATTAATCTCCTCAAATAATTCACACAAAAGTAAAGAACCAATTTGACTTTATTGAGTAAAAATGATCACTGAGTTTCTCTGAGAGTGAAAATTATGCATAATTAAGTTTTAAATGCAGATAATTGAGCATCCATGAAATGCAGATAAGGATAACAAGTTGAAAATTTATTTGGATAATGTTTAAAAATTATTTTCCAAAAAGAAAATGCAAAATTTCATTAAATTCTAATCACAATTAAGTGCAAGTGCATTTCCTCTTATTAATACTACACATTAATTAAAAGCCACTTTCTCAAAATGAAAGCAACACTAAAGTTTGCAATTGAAAAGAATGGCCTGAGGAAAAACACTCAATAAAAATTATAAACTGTTTAGAGTGTATTTAGGTATATCTGCAAAATTCTGAACATTCAGAATTAAGCAAACATACAAAACATGAAAATTCCAGCAGTGAAATTGCTTACAGCATTAAAAATAAAATTGCAACGGAAAATTATAAACAAAATTTGACTTGATTCAATACAAATTTGCTGAAGTGCACTTTCCAGTTAAACTTAAACTTGAAAGCATTAGTGTTAACAAAAGTTAGAAATTAACATCAGGTTTTGAAAGCTTAGAAAGGGATTAAGAGTTTAAACAAACTTCCCAAAGTTGTACGACAAACACGAATTTTAAACGCTGAGGATCTGAAAGGACCAAAAGTAAACAAAAATTAGTAAACAAGGGAAATGAGGAAAACTGGCGAAAACCCAGAAAAGTGTTATCCCCCAGATAAGAATTCCGTGTTGGAGAGCTTTAAAGGATCTTCGACCCCCGGTTCACAAGAACATTTCAATAATTACCGAAGTTTCCAAAAGCAACTTTGTGTGTGAGTTTAAATGAAAACAATAATCCACCGATCCGTAGAAACTTTCGAAACCGTAGGAAAAGCACTTGAACGGGTGAATACCTTACTGAAAGCTCTGCTGCACGATTAACATTAACTGCTAATTTAAAAACTCAGGCAACGAATGGCTTTTGCGTCGACATTACTAAGCAGTTTCAATGGTGGGAGGTGAGAACACGTTTTTAAAGGCACTCAACGACTGTTGTGGTGTTTTCTATCTAAACTTCAATTTTAAATAATTATTCTTAAATACCTTCATTAGCTCGAATTTACGACGTATTTTACGAAATTATCTTTAATCATTACCATGATAATGAAAACAACTTATTTACATTTGGTTCACAATTGAAAACATTCAGAAATAAATTGGAAAAAATTTCTCAATTGTTCTGAATCTCAAAAGTGGAATCTTCAAACCAGTTTTATAACTTTTAACAATTCGTAACCGATTAAAAACTTGTTGAGAGATTCAAAAGACTACGTTTTTAGATTAAATCTTTTACTGATGTCCTCATCTTTCCAAGTAACATTCAGATAGAATTCACCTAAAAAAATACAGCACATTTAAATGTTGTAACAGTGTATTATATTAACCTTTTTGTATGAATGACTCCTTTTGCAGTAAAAAAACTGCAGTGTTTTTCTCGATATTCCCTTTCGGTAAAATTTCCAGTCGAGCCGTTAGCCTTTTGATTAAAGAAAAGTGGCGAAACATCGGTTGAATTGCAAAAGGCAGTTTCTTCTCTAAGTATTCTCTTTTTTTTATTCTCATTGGTTCTATCCCGCAATTAGATATATTAACTCACGGTTTTTAGATGCCATCGAAAACTTTTTTGTTTTTGTTTACATTGGAAAATGTTGGTAACATTTCCGCGCCCCAAAGGTCGGAAACGACTTAACGACCGTTAAAACCTTTGGAGGAAGTTAAGAATAAACACATAAAAAAAACGGTTTTTTTTATTATGACGCATTCGCTGCTCATTTTCTATTACGGAGTAATAATTTTTATCTCCTTTTTTTTTAACTTTTAAACTCGTTTTCAACCGGAGGAAAATGGCAGTTGTAATGTTTCACCCGTTACGGACATTCTTTTTTAATAGGCGATCGATAAAATGCAAAATTATAATTATGTAGAAGAAAAAAAAACATTAAGAGACAGCAAAAACATTCTTTGCTTTCATACATTTTAATTAAAAAGTTATTCCAAAATAGCAAATCAATGATTTTTGTAGTCTTTTCATAAAACGGATAAATTTGTCTAAACTTCCGTGGTTTCTTTTAGACTGCGTTAAAGGAAGTGAAAGATACTCAAATTAATATCAATTTGTATTTTTATTCCGTTTCAATTTACAATAAATTTGTTCGTGGAACACTGTAAAAATGAAAAAGATTAGGAAGAATTATGAGAACGGCTATTTTAGAGTAATTAATTTCTACAAAAAAACCGCTCTAATATTATTCCAAACCGAATTTGGAACCGTTTTTACAACCCTAAGAACAAAATGACATAACTTTAAGGCTTTATATATATTTAAAAAAAAATCCCATCCGAGTATAAATAAAAATTCAAAAACGTTAATTAAATAACAATTGTAATAATAATAATAATAAGACGTAAATAACAATGACGTATTCACTGAATGATGGAATAAATACGGTTGATGAGCATTTCCTGTTCTGTCTGATGGGTGACTTCGCTGAAATAAAAAGAGATCGCTTATCTCCAATACCTCCTCAGAAGATTCAATTATATAAAATAAAAGATAAATACCCTTTGATAATGGAATCGTGGTTTTCCTACTTCCAGGTATCCTTAAGAGAAGTTTATTGCTTTACCGAAATACGCGGCTAAATGTGCTTCCCTCAGTGCTTCC
Organism: Brueelia nebulosa; assembly: GCA_028293925.1. Classification (NCBI taxonomy): domain Eukaryota; kingdom Metazoa; phylum Arthropoda; class Insecta; order Psocodea; family Philopteridae; genus Brueelia; species Brueelia nebulosa. The sequence goes on from JAQIBA010000042.1 coordinate 364,862, forward strand.
GAACATGTCTTTTGGACAAAAAAAATTAGTTAATGTAACAAATCTCCAAAGTAATTCTTTCCGATTCTATATTTGAATTGGAAAGAGGGTTGACGATTACTCACAGGGTGAGCGTGACAAACTCTGGCCACATCCTCCGCAGAAGCGCCATACTCCATCGCGAGAACTGACTCGTTAATCATTTCTCCGGCGCCCTGTGGGAAGAAAAAAGCGATGAAAGATTTATTGGGGTATTTGCTGATACAATTCGGCACTCACCGGCCCGATGATGTGAACCCCTAAAACTCGGTCGGTTTTCTTGTCGCTTAAAACTTTAACAAATCCGTCGGTGTCGTTATTCGTTTTCGCACGAGAATTGGCTGCGAATGGAAATTTTCCGATATTGAATTCTATCCCCTGAAAAATACGACGAGTCGTGAGAAATTCTGTCATTCCATAACGTTTTCTATAAAACGATTCTTTCTTCGGTTTTGTACTCACGTCTTTTTTAAGGTCCTCTTCCGTGCGACCGACCCACGCCACTTCCGGGTGGGTGTAGATGACACTGGGCACGCAGTTGTAGTCTATGTGCACCGCTCCACCTGTGGGAATGATGGAAAGGTTCACTTTGTGGAAGAGAACAACAAAAGTAGAGATGAGCGGACATTACCGGCTATGCCCTCGACGCAAACGATTCCTTCGTCTTCTGCTTTGTGTGCGAGCATCGGCCCATGTATGCAATCGCCAATGGCAAAGATACTGAAAGATTATAACGAAAATTACTGTATTATGCAGATAAAAGTCAACACGCGTCGAAATAACACTCCAACACTTACTTTGGTATAACCGTTTGGAATCTGGAGTTGACGGGTATTCTTCCTTTCTCGTCTTTCTCTATCCCCATTTCCTCGAGACCTAAATTAGTCGTATACGGCCTTCTCCCGACGCACACCAACAGGACATCACAGTTCACCTGTAGAAGGAACACCCTGTTATCTTTTACATTTCGAGGAAATGCACCCACAATATTGACAAAATAACACCACCTCTTCTTTCTTCGAAGAGTCTTTCACGTCTTCGACAGACACGGTGATATTATTCCCTGATTTTGTCGCTCCGGTCACTTTGCTCCCCAATTTGAATTTCAACCCCTGTTTGGTTAAAATCCTCTGAAACGTTTTCGACACCTCTCCGTCGATTCCGACTCCTCCCACTGTGTTCATGAACTCGATGGCCGTCACCTCCGCTCCTAATCTCGACCAAACTGATCCCTGTTGACAAACACCCAAATGTGGTGACTGTCTTCCCATCAATTCCCCTCACAAAACAAACATTACCAGCTCCAATCCTATGACTCCTGCTCCGATCACGACGAGTTTCTTAGGAACTTCTTTCAGAGACAAAGCTCCGGTTGAGCTGACCACTGTGGATTCATCGATTTCGATGCCGGGGAATGGGGTGACCTGAAACATATTCTGCATTTCATAACGATTCATAACTCGAAGAAAGCGTTTGGATTTTCACTGACCTCCGATCCGGTTGCTATGAGAATATTTTTGGTTTTGACTTTCTCTGAACTGCCATCACTCTTTAAAGCTGTTACTTCATTTGGTCCTGTGATTTTCCCATGACCCTGAATGTGGGTTACCTGAAAACAATCTGATATTTTAAGGTATAAAGGACGCCATGAATATCGATATAATGAGTTAGACTCTTTTCTACCGATTGAGACAAATTGAAATAAACGAAACATAAATGAAACAACAGCAATAAAAAGACTCCCATGATTACCTTATTATTCTTGAACAACACTTTGATTCCTCCAGTTAAAGCCTTCACAGCACTTGATTTGGTTTCCATTAAAGCATCCAAATTCAGTGAAACATCACCATCTAATACAGACAAATAACATTATGAGAAAGTGTAATTGTATTTAGCCACAAAAATGACACATATTGATACACAGAAATACATATATTGATGCAAGTGACTATGACATTGATACAATAAATATCTTAAGTATTAAATATTATTGTTTATATAAAACACTTTTGTTTTTGAAAATTTTCTTTGTAACTTTGTAAGATTAGACAAATAATTATTTTGGAAAGTACTGAGTATTAATTATGAAGAAAAGCAATCCAATCATATTAAAAACTACCTTTCCTTAAAAATTTTATCCATAGAAAACTGCATATAGGTTATCATTACAAAATTTTTCTGAATTTTTTAATGCCATTACCCCAAATAAACTAGTTTCATCAATATAAAATTCTATTCCACTTCTTTCTAAGAAAATTTCTTCCAATTTTTAATACAATTTGTCCAATCCTCATTAAAAATGATGTATAAAAACACTGTGCCTTTAGATTTGAGCTCACTGCTGTATATGTGAGTTTGTAAAACATATTTTAGGAAAATTTCAATACAAAATGAACACACTTGTTCAGTAGATCCTTAGATTGTTTAATTTTGAAGACTTACGAATAACTCCTCTTTTGGTCAGTTCTCCTGAATGTGCCATGTGATAATAATGAGAATTGTTCAGTAAAGCTTTTGAAGGAATACATCCAACATTCAAGCAGGTGCCACCTAATGTATCATTTTTTTCTATGCAAACAGTCTGTAATGATTACATTGTGGTGAGAACTTTGTCATTTATCTCTCAACAAGGCCGAAGTTATGGTTGTACTCACTTTCATTCCGATCTGGGCTGCCTTAATAGCCGCAACATAGCCACCGGGTCCTGCGCCAATTACGACTAAGTCTACTTCCTCTCCGCTCGCATATGACCGTTTTCCTAACGTCCTAAGCAATGATGAATTTGACTGGAAGTAGATTCGATTATGTTAAAAATGTACTGCCTCGGTGTGATAACTTGGCTCAACGGTCAAAGACGAATTTTTGCCCCCCGAAAGCAAAATACAGATACTAACAGTAACTAATTTATTCGGAAACCATAACTACATGGCATTTTGGAAAGGAAAAGAGAAAACGAAAACGAAATTCGTTAGGTTTGATATTTACCCTCAAAACTGGCCACACATTAGATAAAACTCTCGACTGCATTTCTCCGACCTTGTTGGTTTTTCTCTGAGGTTGATATCTCCCTACTATTTTCTGCTCACAAAGGTTGGCTCCTTTGGATTTTCCTTTGAGACTAAATGACGTCATTATCGAACCAGCCGTGCCTCTAACGAATTTTTGAACCCGCCAAAATTTTTTTTACAAAAGTTTGTTTACACCGGTTTAAGACTACCAAAAACTTAAATAAAATTTCTTTATTAACTTTCATAAAAATTTATTAATAAACAATAATGACAAAAATACTCTTTATAATGATATACTAACTGAAATTGAGATTCATTCTTTATAAAAGAATAGTTCGAGGATTTTCGATAATCAGGTACAGATAACGTGCAATAACAAATAATTAAGAAATTAATCTTAGTGTGCTTGAACTTGTTCATTGCAATTTAAATTTCCATTTATAAATAATGTCTGAAAAAAATTCAATAAAAATATTAATAATGAGCTATTATCAGAAAGGTAATTATTAATCAGATATGGACCTGATTTTTTTTATAAAGGAACTATCAATTTTTTTCACATTTCTCATCCTTTTCCTCTTTTAAATATTCAGGCAGTTTATCTGCAGCACATCTGAAGCCCAAATTACTGGCTGAACTGTCAGGGGTGTTTTGACTCCTAGCAGCACACCTGTATCTGTAGCAATAGCTTTTGTGGCATAAAAATGATCCCCCTTTTTTTACTTTGTCAGTCCCAGAAGGAGGCCCAGTCTGGAATAAGAATAATTTTAAGTACACAATAATAAGAGCCTAGCATTATTAAATTCAGATTTCTCACTGGATCATCAACATGCTCAGTGCCATGTTTGGTTTCCCAGAAATCTGATGTCCATTCCCAAACATTTCCAATCATATTTTTTAGGCCAAAGGCATTTTCTTCAAATGCAGTAACAGGAGCTGTGCCTACATATCCATCTAAACCTTCATCATGTGTGGGGAATGTTCCTTGCCAAATGTTGGTCCTAAAAAATTTATTAGGCATTTAAAAAATAGAGAAATAAAAAGGTTTAAATTCTTATGACAACTTAAATAAGGAAAATAATGTTTAAAGTCTTTGAAGAAGATCAATATTTCAAAGGCAAGTTGGAAAATATTTGGATTAAAAACTTGAAAAGCATTTACTAAATGGATGTTAACTCCAACCTATATTCACCCCTTGGTTGAAGAATATTCCCCCATGGGAACAATCTATCTTTTTTTCCAGCTCTGCAGGCATATTCCCATTCAGCCTCTGTTGGAAGTCTTTTGCCTGCCCAATCACAGTAAGCTTTAGCATCATTCCAGGAGACATGAACAACAGGATGATCCATTTTTTCTACAAACAAAAAGAACAAGTTATTCAACTCACTGGAAAAAAAACAATGCAGGGATTAGAAATTCAGCAAAATACCTGCAATAGTTGAATCAGGACCTTCTGGATGTTTCCAGTCAGCACCTTTTACAGGTAACCACCAAGGGGCTCTAGCTACAGCTTGTGTAACTGTATCTTTCACTGCATCACTTAAAAGATTCTCAAACACAAATGAATCCCCAAAATTTTCTACTTCTGTCACATACCCAGTATCTCTTACAAATCTTTCAAATTCAGCATTTGACACTTCATGCCTGTCCAAATAAAATGGTTTCACACTAACCGACCTTTTTGGGCCCTCACCATCAGCTATGAACACTGGCTTGTCAGTACCCATCTCAAACATCCCCCCTGATAAATAAATCATTTGATTAGTCCTGGGGTACTCAGGTGGTCTGTTCATAGCGGAAGAATATTTAGGAGCAGGATCAGATTCAAGGTCTTCGTCTAGGACTGACACATCCTCTACGAATGCTGAGTTTTTGAGTATCGTCATATCTGCTTTGCGATTTGCACTTTTACAACCGCATTCACTCTCTTCTCCTGAGTGCAAATCCAATCCGGAAGCAAAAAATAATGCTATTATTATCGCCTTCATTACGTTCTAAGATAATAAATATATTAAAAATTAGTCGAGTAAGATTGCTTTTCCAGCATAGTAAAACTTCATATCACGAGTTTAAATTCATAGAGTAAAACATTGTAATCCAAACCTAAGGATTACGGATTCTGCTACATAAAAAAATAATATTTAACTAAATATTTAAATAAACGTCAAAATAAAACTTTTAAAAACTGGATTGAATTGATAACACCTTGTTTTAAATCTATTACTCTATGAGTTTTCGGTTTGAAAAACAAGTTTCGAGAAGGCGGTGGAGTGTTGTATAAACCAAAGTGGCGGCCACTGGTCGTCATGTGAAGTGATTTTGAATCTTAATTTTAATTAAAATTCCTTATTAAATTAAAATGAGTCAAAAGGGGCAGAGAGCCTCGTGCGGGTTCGATTTATGTACAGTTCCAGAAATAAGCAGTGCTTTAAAGGCGGCTTCAGACAACAGGTAGAAATACCGGATTGCCATTTGAAACCTGCTGATACTGAGACATTCGAGAGGGCGAATCTTTTCAGCTCTTATTACGACAGCGACAGAATTGAATTTTCAACTTAACATATGTTTTAGAATGCTCTCTTCAAATTATATGTATTCCCTTTCCGAATAAGTGTTTCTATTATTTTCTGAGGGCACATTTTAGATTACTTTTGATGAAATCCTCACCCCCATTAGAGGGTGATTTCATCTCATCTTTAAGTTTTTTTTACTGCCACTTTTGCTCAGTTTCACTCTCAGCACTGTCATTTCAAATCCAAGATGACTTTGATTTATTTACATTAAATTTGGTTGATTAGATTACTGTACCTTATTTTTTAACTGCTCCTAACTTTTTAAGGTTTGAATTCATATGCCTTCCAATAGTTCATTCAAGATTCAAGAGGGAATTCTTGGCAAAATGGAAAGATCGTCCTGGACCTTTTACAAGACCTGATTTAACATTGTCAAGTCATGGTAAGGAATTTTCATTAATAAATATATTACTTATTATGATTATTTTAATTTCAATAAAATATTTCACATAAAATAACTCATTTTGAAATGAGTATGATTAAAAGTAAATATTCACCAAAGAAAGATTTAGTTTGGAATACTTTGAAATTGAAAATTTTTACTAAAAATGATTTTGTATAATATTCAACAGTTAATCATTGAAAAATTGATACATAGAAATAAATAAACTTAGAAAAGTACAGCAAAATGACCACAGTCTATTATTTTACTGCTCATCATAATTTATTTTTCTAACAGTGGAAAACTGTTTTCAGATTGGAGTTCTTTTATTGTTGGCAAAATCTCTCCTTACATAAATGTGGACTCCCCAGTGGAAGCCATTAGGCATCAGTCAGAGTTGTCATTAGAGCAAGAATTGGGTTATGCTTACCACCTTGGAATTCCTGCCATAATGTTGCCTTTGAGAGGTATGACTTCCTCAAATCTAGCCAGGATATTGTACAGCAGGGTTTTGGGAGGAACACACTACCAAGTCTGGGTGCATGTTCCCATGACCAGTCCAAAGTTGGAAGCAGCTCAATGGAGGTCTGACTGTGAGGAAGATGTCAACCTGCCAGAGGAAAAATGCACTTGGAAATGGTAAAATAACATTGTCAGACATTCACTTGGCATTCACTTGTTGGCAACTGACTGTTCTTTCATTTCAGGTGGAATAAGTTCAGGGCTCTGCTGAGTTTTGACAAGAAAGTGGGGATTGTTCTGGAAGTGAGTGCAGACTTGCCCCCCCAGAAAGAGTGTGACAGGTGGCTGGGTGAGCCTGTCAGGTGTTTGCTCATCTCCACTTCCACATTTTTAACTAACAAAAAAGGTTACCCTGTTTTATCTAAGCCCCATCAGGCATTTGTCAAGTCAATGGTGCCTCTTGGTGTTCAGGTTATAATCAGAGGCCACACTGTCCATGACAATTTGAGTTATTACCAGAAATACATGGATCATTTATGGCAGGTTGGTACCAATGGGAGAGATTCCCCTTTGGACGCATTGCACTCAACAGGGTTGCCAATTTCAGGAAGCGAATTACCTAATCGATCCTTTGACGGATTTCGGGAGAGGTTACGAAGACTGCCTTCAATGTCCTCTTCAGCCTCTCATGGACAATTTAGAATCTCACACGTACGAAGTATTCGAGAAAGATCCCGTCAAGTACAATGAGTACATGAGAGCGATTTACTATGCCCTAATTGATAACATAAGCTTCGAGGAGAAGGAAACGAAGTTATTGTAAGTTTGTCTGCGGCGGGCGAATACAACTGGCGTGCAATTTGTGTGTGATTTTTGTAGGACTGTAATGGTTGTCGGTGCCGGGAGAGGGCCGCTGGTCACCGCTGCTCTCAATGCTGCTTACAAAGCTGACAGGAAAATTAAAGTGTACGCCATTGAGAAAAATCCGAACGCGATCGTTACGTAAGTTATAGTGAAGTTGCGTGACGTTCGGCGATGAGACGTAAATTTGAAACAGTCGTCCATTTTCTCTTTCAGGCTTCAGGCCCACCAGGAAGAGATGTGGAGAGATTCGGTGACGGTCGTTTCGACCGATATGCGAAAATTCGATCCGCCCGAAAAGGCGGACATTTTAGTTTCCGAATTGTTGGGTTCCTTTGGGGATAATGAGTTGTCGCCCGAATGTTTGGACGGAGCGCAGAAATTTCTCAAAAGTACTTCATACTTTTTATAATTTCTAAAACGACTGAGAAATTTCGGACGGGTTTGCCTCTGGACTAATTTAATTACTTTTTTACTTTACAGAGGGCGGAATTTCAATCCCTCAAAGTTACACTTCCTACGTTTGTCCCGTTCAAACGTCGAAACTCTACAATGAAGTCAAACTAATAAAAGAAAAAGATGCGCACCCTTTGGCGCAGTTCGAAACTCCCTACGTCGTCCTGCAAAAGAACAAATACGCGATCGCGAGAAATCAACCCCTGTTCACCTTTCATCACCCCAATTACGGTGAGTCCAGTCTTATCGAGTAAAGTTTTGCCTTATTTATCCGATCGTTCATTCTCTCGCAGATAATCCGATCGACAATTCGAGATACAAGATTTTGAGTTTCGACGTGGAACAAGACTGCGTTTTGCACGGTTTCTCCGGCTACTTCTCCACCGTGCTATACAGGGACATAGTTCTCAGCATCGTACCTGAAAGTTACTCGCATGGGATGTTCAGTTGGTTTCCCATATTCTTCCCTATTTCTGTAAGTGCTTTTACTCCCAATTGTTGAACCTTATACAGTATTTAGTTGAATGAGATAAATGAAATGGAATCTGTAAAAAAAATTAAAACGAGTTTTATTAAATTTCAGGAACCTGTGCAGTTGAAAGCGGGAGACGAAATAGAACTGCATTTTTGGAGAGCAGTGAGCAAAACAAACGTTTGGTACGAGTGGACCATAACGAAACCCGTTCCTCTGCACATTCACAACCCCAATGGCCGCTCCTATAAAATCGGGCTTTGATTGTCTTTGGTCTGTTTGGAAGCGAAAGCGAACCTTTGTGTCAGCCCCGAGGGAGGAATAATCTCACAGTCACCTAAAAATGCCTTTGAGCATTAAATGTTTTGGGAGAAACCCAGAGACTATTGGTTGTGAATGGCTGAACATGGTCAAATTAATGGAATAAACCGGTTGTTTGAGACGATTCACGTTATTCACATGATTTTTTTTTGTAATAGGACCTTTTTTTTTAAAAAAACTTGATCCCAACCTCTGTTCTTTTTAGAAAAAATATTTTTAGCACCCTCTGATTTTAATTAATATTAATTAATTGGTAATTTATGTTTAATGTGTCTGCCTTTATTATAAAGTACAGCAAAAAATATGTAAATCAGAATAGACCTGTCAATTTTCATTACTGGAACTTATAATGTTCTCTTGTTTTAAACTATCACCGCCCCCTAAATTGAAAATCACTGATGTTAAGAACAATTCTACAACCCACCTTCAAAATCAACATAAGTGCAGATTTAACTGCAGTGAAAGAAATAGAATGTCCTACTCGTCGTCCACGCTATTTTCTTTTTCTCTGCTTTGTCCATTTTGAAACAAAGCAACCTCCAATTATTTGCAATTTTTTTTTCTGTTATTTGGACAATGAAATTTTGAAAAATATGTTTCTATTGTATGTTCCTTCCTAAACTGTTAAGTGTAGATGATCCTTAATAACAAATTTGTCCATCCGGTGAAACAAATTGATCTTTTTTTTCGTCCAATGCGTGCAAAAAGAGTGAATTTGCTAATAATTCGACGCGGTTTTCCTCGTTGATAATGATCTGCTTCAACGTAATTAAACTTGTCGACAAACAAAAGCTGCCAATAATATATTCTTTCATTTACAGTATTTTCTTTTTATTTTTCGCAACTGTATAGACAACCGTTTTACGAATATCCTTTCAAAATTTCACCTTAATCCATTGAGTTTTTCCGACGTTTTTCTTCGGATAACTAAAGATCAAATTATAACCGACTATTCGTTTCAACTTGTCGACTCACTCCTCTTCCTTCCGTTGTTCAGAAGTGACCGTTAGCGGTTGACATGACAACGAGTTGTTGTTTTACTTCCGCTGTTCTTTGTTAACGTTTTTAGCGCTTCGCTTTATTTTTAATCTCTGAAAAATAAATATTCTCATGGAATACTTATGGAATGCTGCAAAAATTATTAAAGAATAGTATATATTTGAGATATGACCTTAAAAAAACAAACTTTCAATATTATGATAAGAACAAGAGATATAAATATGCCTTAGTAATAAATTGATAAATTAATAAATAAACAAAAGATGACTGATAAAAAAACGGTTAATCATGACTTATTTATTTGATGGATCTTTCCCACTTGGAATTCTGGTAACGGCCGCCTCGAAAAACGACAGCAGTTGGCAACATTGCACTGTGTCTTCTGCTGGGTGTATGTTTCGTTTGAAATGCCCGTTAATTTTAGCAATGAAGAAGAAGTCAAGGAATACATTGAGAGGATAGGCATAGAATACCGATTCGGGTGTTTCTCGGAAAAAGATCCCGAAGGTACCCTCCTAGTTTTATTTATAATTTATTTTAGCTTCAATCCCGAACTGAGCGACTCTCGTGGCCGCAGATGATAAACAGTTCTGTGGTTCTTCTTTGAATCTCTAACTCAAATCCTACTTTGCTTTTAGCCTGCCATTTATTAGGTGAATATTTAGACGCCATTAAGAAAGACTACCACAAAGCCGGAAGGATTTTTAAAACAAATTGCGATGAAGAAAATTATCCCAGGAGTTGTCACACCTATGGGAATTACCTCTTCACTGGCCAAGGGGTGGACAAGAGAAACGAGGAGCAGGTAAGTGGCCACTTGATGGAGAGTGAATCTTTCAAAATCATTTCTCCAAAAATTAAGATACAATATTGTCAGATTTTGATTTAGTGTGTTTGTTGTAGGCCTCTGAGTATTACCTGAAAGCATGTTCACTAGGTATAGGAACATCCTGTTTTAATGCTGGCATGTTGTCAATCAGCCCCAACAAAAAAAGGGAACTGAATGACTACAAAAAGGGCATTGATCTCCTGGACAAGGCCTGCACTCTGGAACATGTGAATGCCTGCTATTACCTCTCTGGGCTCTACATCACTGGCTCACAGGACACCAACAAGGCTGTGCCAAAGAACCTGGAGCAGGCATTTAAGTACTCTGAAAAGGCCTGCAACTTAAGTGAGTACAACTCTTAGTCACATACAGAAGTTACATAGTCTGCCATTTTGTATTTTAAAAGATAATAATGTGAATTTCTCTTTTCTTCAGATCATTTATATGCATGCATGAACTTGAGCACAATGTACAGGAAGGGAGAAGGAGTTCAGAAGAATGAGGAAATGGCAGAGAAGATAAACAAGAAAGTGGAGGAGATAAAAGAAGAAATAAATTCCAATATGAATTTAGAGTTCCAAAGAGGAAGCAAACTCCCTTAGTCCTTCAACTCCCTCTTATTTATTAAGTAGGACAATAAACTAGTTATTTTTTGACACTTTTTTATTTTGAATCCTTTCATGAGCCTGTCAATGTGGGTGGCCATGTTTAAGAACATTATATTCACTTTTTAAAATATTTTTCAAGTTTTTCTCTCACTGGAATTCACCCCAACAGTCCCTGGGACTGACAAGCATTCAGCTTGTTTATCACCTCTAAGTGGAGAACAAGTGGGTTTCTGCTGCTAATTAAAAAAATACAACAATATTATTTATTTATTTATTTATTATTAACTTTAAGTTAAATTAGGTGAAAAAGTATAAACATTAAATAAAGTTTAACTGTTTGGCCGTCTACCACACTAAACACTTGTCCACGGGGTTCATCTTGCTCCCCAGGGGGCAGTTGAAGTCCTGGGCGAACTCCGGCATGTTCGAGAACGGCCCGATCACCCTGAACCGCCCCGGCGAGTGCACCCCCGTGATGATCCTGATCCTCAGCGCCTCCGGCCTGTACTTGCAGCACCACGTGTTCGCCGCGCTGATCCAGAACATCTGCCGCGGGGAGTACGGCAGCCCCGGCAGCATCGCCTCCTCCCCGTTCCTCCGCGCCCACTGCAAGTACGCCCTGTACGCCTCCTTGATCCCCCCGTTGTCCGCGATGTTCTCCCCTTGTGTGTTTATCCCGTTCAGCTTCAGACCAACCTCCTCAGCCGTGTAGTTCCCGTACTGGTCGATGATGCACTGCGCCCTCTTTATGAACTTCTCCTCCGTTCCCTTCGCCCACCAGTCCACCAAGTTGCCCTCCTTGTCGAACTGCCGCCCCTGGTCGTCGAACCCGTGCGTGATCTCATGCCCGATGACGAACCCGATGGCCCCGTAGTTCATGTACTTCGGCCTGTCGTTGGAGAAGAAGATGCCCTGGAGGATTCCCGCCGGAAATTCTGCAAAGATACTCTCTTAGTCTGCTGCCACGCCCCGCCCCGCACGGGGCAGCAGATACTCACGGATGCTGTTCTCTATCCCGCTGTAGAACGCGTTCACCACCGCCGGCCGCCCGTGGCTGATCCACTCCGTCTTGTTGACTGGTTGTCGCAGCTTCCCGAAGGAATACTCAGTGCCGAAGGTGGTCAGGTTGAGGACGCTCTCCAGGTAGAAGGCGGGGTTGACAGAGAGAGTGCCGTAGAAGCTCTCCAGTTTGGAGACGTCGAGGAGCTCGTCGGGGTAGGCGATGTGGGTGGCCATGGAAGAGGCCTTCTCGAGGGCGGCTCTCCTGTGAGGGGAGAGAGAGAAGAGGTGAGAGGGTGTCGTCAGGGGGATGGCTGGGGTGAGGGTCGTACTTCGTGTGCTCGTCCATCCAGTCGAGATTCCTGAGGATCTTGTTGAATTCCTCCCGGATGTCGTGGACCATCTCGAGGGCGGTTTTCTTGGCGTCTTCTTTGAAGTATTTCTTCACGTACATGGAACCAACTGCGAGGGACACTCTGGAAGGAGATTATGTTGCAGTGAGAGTGTCAACTTACAGGTGATTATTCTTTTCAGTTGTTGCTCTCACCCAGTGCTGACAATATCGATACACTCCTTCCACCTGGACTCCCTCTGCTCCTTTCCGGACAGCGCCGTCGTGTACTGCAGCTGCCTGTCTCTCAAGTCCTCCGTCAGGTAGCTGACAGACGCACCCGCAGCCCTCCACATGACGTAGTTAGCAAGCACCCTGCAAGGGCAAGAGTGAGTTTGGGTTCTCTCCTTCCTCCCCCGCGCCCCTCGCCCCTCTCCCCCACCTCTTGGGCGTCCTGCTGAGGAGGACCTCCAGCTGCTTGATGAAGGAGGGGACGTTGACGATGATGATTTCGTCAGTGTTGATCTGGATGTGCCTGGGCAGGAGGCGGTTGAAGTACTCGAGCCAGGGGATGCTGGGGAAGCGGTTCTGCATTTGGCCGACCGTCATGGGGTTGAAGAGCTTGGTCGCGTTTCTTCGCTGCTCGTTGGGGAGGGAGATCTGCAAGAGATCGGCGGTGCTTTGACTCGCAATCGGAGTGAGAAAGAGAGGAAAAAGCAGTTATCATACATTCGCCAACTGCATTTCGAACAGCAAAGAGTCTTTGAGTTCCTTTTCTGCGGCCGCCCTGTCGGCTCCCAGTATCACCGCAATGTCCACCTGGTACTCATAGTAAGCCTGGACGATCTTCTCCTCGAGTCCCTTCGCCAGGTACTCGCGGCTCAGTCCGAGCGACGGTTGATCCAGCTGCAACAGAACAAACTTCTCGTGCTCTATCGCAACACACACACACAACATGGCCAGCTGCATAAAATGTTTTTCATTTGACGTCATCGCTCATCTCGCCGGACCAAGGCTGATCACTTACGTCGATTGTTCTGACCGTCGAGTTCTTGAGGTCGACTCCGATCGAGAAATCGAGGAAGTAATCCACGGAGTAACCCGCGTCCCTAAACCTGTAGACGGTTTCCTTCCAGTCAAAGCTGCCGGGGTCCCATTTGTCCCCGAGGAGCACCGGCCAGCCCCCCAGTCTGTCCAGGATGTCCAACAGCGGCTGATGTCCGCGCTCGGCTATGCGCTCTGCAAAGAGGGAGAGGGGTTAATGCTGTGGCCCCACTGGGGGCTCTCTCACTCACTTTTATTCATGCACGCCTTGTAGAGGTTCTTGGCGAGGACGAAGGGCGAGGCCTCCTTCGGTTGGATGGGTTCCTCGATGACGCTTCTCAGCTGTTCCTTGAGTTTGTCTGAGATCATGCTGAAGGAAGTGATGGTGGTCTTGTCGTCGGGTATGACGGTTTCCCTGACGAATTTTCCGCAGGCGAATTCGTAGAAATCATCGCAGGGGTCTACGGAGGGATCCATGTTGTCGATCACTTTTGAGGCTGGAAGGAAAAAAGATGGCGATGAGAGGAAAATGAATTAACGACAACGGATACAGGACAACGGTTGTCTTTTGTTGAAAAGAGAGAAAGGGAGACTAATTATAATAATAACCTGCTCTAACGCATCCCGCTGTGGTGCACACTTTCTCATTTCCTTCGGATGCTTTGCTCGGATAATCGAAACTCGATTTGCCTCTCCTGAAATTAAAATCAGGGGACGACTGCCATGTACTTGCATCTGCTCTGGATGCATTCAACGCTGAAAGAAAAAAAGCGCCTTTCAGTCCCGAAGTCCGTCTTCTCCTAAAAATCCGTTGCACCCACCTGCTGGTTTGTTTTCTTCATGATCTCGGATTACTAAAATAACGGCCGCTGCCGCGAGCGCTGCAGCGAATAAAATAACAACTAAACTTAAAATAATTAACTTCCTTTCTAAAGCCGTTCTTCTTTTCCACCATGTTGGATTTCTGAAAGGAAATAATAACAGTTCAGTTGGTTTCAGTTCAGACTGGAAATCAGCAATCAAATTAACGGTCGCAGATGAAACCATAAAACTGTGATGACGTCAAAGAATCTTTCGACCAATCAGAGCGATTCTCTTTGAATCCGATGAGAAAAGGCTAAAAACCCATTCAATTCTTTGGGATTTTGTTGGCGTCGTAATTTAAATCACAACCTGTAATCAGATGCGTCTCGTTTGGACAGTTTCATTAATTTATGATAATAATTTCGGTCTCTGTGACGTCCGAAGAATAACCAGTTCGCTTTGAAATTAATCCTGATTGTAACGTTTCCTTGAATTCTGCGAAAATTCGTTCGAAAGGATTATTGTTCGTGTTGGTACATGTTATTAATAGCAGTTGTTTTTCAGTATTCCCATGAATGTTTTTATAAACTTGTTGTAAACAACTTTTGCGCTTCTTATTTTTTGTGCGGGTTTCTGGGACCAAGCCCCCTGTCCGTCTGCCCGTCTGCCTCGTCATGTCATCATCTAGTTTTCCTCATCCAATTCCATTAATTACTAACATAACTTTTGTTGTTTCACAGTATTCCCTTGTTAATGTATGAATTCCTGAGATTAAAAACCATCACATGCATGGGTATTTTAGATAATAAAGAAAAACATATACACAGTTGTATGTATTGTTTACAACTGTAGACAGTAAATAAAATCCGCCAGAAGATGCGGAAGTTAATCATGAATAAAAGCAGTCTTCTCCATTGAGAATAGAGATAAATTATTGGTTTGAAAAATAGAAACAAGAAATGGAGGGAGGAGAAAAAAGAGAGAAATAAAGGGACAGAAAGAGAAAGAGAAAAAAAAGAGAAGTTGGAATTGAAATAGAAAAACTTTCATTTCAAATATAAAAAAAGAATTAAAGAGGTGAAAAAACGCGACACAGACCACATTAAAACTATTTAAATGGCAATGCAGAGGAATTCGATTTGAACATATGATTCCAACACCCACTTTTCCAAAAACAGTAGAATCAATCGGTATTTAGAAACTCATAAGAGAGTTATGTGCTTTCAAGGAAACACGTTTTGCAAGAAGATTGCACACATCATTAAAAAATAAATGTTGTCTACTTCGGTCTGCTCAAATCTATAATTTTAACATCAATCATAATTCTGTAATTGTCAGTATTATCGATAATTAACATTTCACTCTGTTCTTCAACGCCTTTCATCTTCTTCCATCTCCTTCCTCCACCGTTCACCCCTTCACCCATTTCATCCCCACCACTGAATGCGGCCAAAGCAATCGCTTCCTCTCGCTGACATTTCACTCCTCCTCTCTCTGGCATTTCGCTTCGGCGAGGAGGTGAGCGGAATCTTCAAGGTGAGCACCAACCTGAAAGGTATCGCCTTCCGAAGTGGTTTCTGCTCCTGCGGCAATTCTTATGTGGACCCGAAGACGCGATGGCTCAAAGTGAACCTTTATACGTGTTTTCGATCGAAGAGTTTTCATGAAACCACTCGTGAGAAAGTCCTTGACTCCGTTAATTGCAAAACAGATCTCGAGGCACCGGAAATAACGACTATTGGTGCTATATTTGCTCTCACTATGGGAAGCTCCTCCACTTGTTTTGTGTACCTTAGCGTTAAGCCCAATTCAGGGCCAAGGTCCCGGAAAACTACAACAAAGGCCAAGTTCGCACCAGACGGTGGCTGACGAGTGCTCAAGAGGTCGTCTTGTCCGCGTTCCCACCCCGACACCCGGGGGGGCACGCGGGGGGCACACGGGGGGCACACGGGGGGCACAAGGGACGCGTTCTCCTTGCCCATCCTCTGCCGGGACCCTTGCCCCCTGTTAGAGGCCTTGATCCATCCGCGTCCCAATTACGACGGAAAAGTCATCGGGGTAATAGCCAACCGTCTTTCGCTTAATTAGCACTTGCCTTATTTATTTATACTCCCCCGCCAGGGCAAACAACTTCAGAAGGACAATCAATTGGGGCGAGACAGAAAGGGGTTGTTATGGAGTGCAGGGGGTGTTTGGTAATATTATATAATATGGAAATAGTGATGAAATTCAAGAGCTTCATTTCTGAAAAAGCAAAAAATGGAAACTGAAAAGAATAAGAAAGAATCCTGGGGTGCCACCCCCGTCAGCAGACGCTGTGGGGGCCTTCACTGGAGTCCCAGGAAAGTCGAATTGAGGGCGATGACTGGCAAATTTCGGAGTACGAATTGATGTCGAGGTCAGAGGTCCACGATAAAATTAAAAATAAATTGTGCGGAGTACCAAATTTTTTTACCATATTTTTTACGGATAATAAAAGTTTTATTGATGTAGTGAGAGAGAGAGACAGAGATACAGAGAGAAAGAGAGAAGTTTTATTGATGAATTGGCGTCAACTGAGTTTGGAAAATTTATATTGCTTTAAAACTCGTGGAACTCATTAAAGACCATAAAGATTTTACGATTTGGGAGGATTTCGGCTGTCAGCAGATTTTTGGGTGGCTGCTGAGAGATGAGCACAAGCAAAGGAACGTAAAGATGGAGATTTCGTTCTTTTTACTTTGGAGGAAACTGCCAATGAGGTGGGCTTTATCTCAAGAAGTGAGGGAGAACAGGTTCCCCCGGTGTTGGAAAATTTTTAGCAAAACAGGCAAAATGAGAAATAATAAAATTATACGATGAAGATAATTACAACACAATTAAATTTATTATAAGAGGAGTGACTGCAAAAGAAAAAGAAAATAAAGTACTGTCCCAAGAAAAAATACTACAATTATACACTCGACATCTCAGAATAACACTGGAAATGTTTTTCTAAATGGAAAAAATGGACAAAAACAAACATCGTTGGGCCGAAGGCTCAATTAGAAAACACTTCCAAAACTTTTCTCTCATTCTGTCGCTGCCCCAACCATAGCATATCGGACTGTACCTTTTGGGGCCCACCGGAACCCGCTTCTTTCCATCCAAGTTGTTATTTTGTACTCCCAGCACTTCTTTCTCCTTGCCATCCTCCGCCGGCCACTCTCGGCAGAGACCGCACAAGCTCCTCGACTTGCAGAACTTCTTGACGATGTACCCGTAGGTGCTCGCGGGTTCCGGGCTTTCCATTGCGACGCACAGCACAGAGATATATCTCCCTCCGGGAGGGGCAACGCTCGCGATGTCCGCATTCACCCACGAGAGATTTTGTTAAGAAAGCGTCTGCATCGGCCCGCGCCCGCCAGGCTACTCTTTGGGACCCGAAGGGTCAGCACTAAGATAAATGCGAGTGCATGATTGATAAATGAAAGCCGGTGCTGCTGTCGGGGCGAATTCAATTAAGTTCCGTCGTGATTTGTTGGAGAGCTTTTGGGGATTTGGATGGGATTTGCGGAGATTGGATTTTCATTCGAGGACGGGAAATTTCTCTCATTGCTGTCTGTCGTGTGATGGCGACGAAAAGTCGGACAGTCCTTCCAAAGGTAGGCCTATTATTTTACTTCACCAGACGTACTTTGTTTTCAAATTAACTCACTGGAGTCACCTCTAAGTGAAACACAATAAACATTTACAATATTCTGAAACAGGAGAACAGCAAAGAAGCAGCAAGACTAAGGTAAACAGTGGAAACATTCCCGGCAATAGAAGCAGGAAAGGGGACACTCCCACCGTCAGGGAGCCCAATAACAGCGGGACAAAAGCACACCGAAATGCGGAAGTTCAGTCAACTTTGGCCTTTAAGGAAAAATGAGAGAACCTCAGGCGAACGTCGCAACAGGAAATCTGCGAGAACCGACATTTTTCTCATGCTTGAATTTAAGCCAAGAGGACGTAAATTTTCTCTTCGAACCCCCTGGAAGCAGCCCGACAGCAAACGACAAAGACAGACACTCGCAGGAGAAACCACCGTTCCGAGACGAGAGCCGGTGACGAAAGCCATTTGCGCATTCCACCTTTGCGAAATGTTTTTTTATCAATGGAAACCGATAAATATTTGGAAACAACGCCTCATGGGCCAACGTCACATCTCTGGGAAATTCCAGTCAATATTTATATTTGGCTGTTGCAATGCTCCCCCTCGTCCCCTCCCCATACACACGCTCCCATATTTCACAGATCACTGACTCATGCCCAATTGTTGCAGACAAAACAAAAACAATTGATTCAAATCCCTCCCCCACGGCCTTTGTTAACCAAATTTCCTTTCTCTTCCTCCGTTACGGGATACAGCCCTCGTCGCGCTACCACTTGTCTTTGGGAAGGAGATCAGACAAGAGACAGATACACACACAAATGTTGACTCAATCAATCGATGGTGAGAGGATAATCTGGAGAGATTTCTGGGTTATCTGACCAGAGGGGATCTGTGATTGGCTTTCATTTTGGTTTGGCTGTCGCGTCGTGCACATTTCAGCCACGAGTTCAGTCACCTGTGGGAGTGTGGGGCGGGGCTGTTGGAGACAATGGAGGCCTCGATGGCATTTGGCTTTCCTTTGGCGCTCCACCTGAATAAATCACGCCAATTCATTACGTCCTCGGGTCGTGAGCTTAGCGTTTTTCTTATCTTAATTAATTTCTTTTCAGCATTCCATTGTTTTTCCTGCTCCTCTCTTCGGCCCCCTCCCGTCTTTTATTCTCGAGAGGAGTGAAGAGAAGAGTTTAGGTGACACCGCCCCTGCACAGCTTCCTCTTGGAGGACTACCGGTCGAGCGAGTGCCCGCCGGGAC
This sequence comes from Brueelia nebulosa, assembly GCA_028293925.1. Classification (NCBI taxonomy): domain Eukaryota; kingdom Metazoa; phylum Arthropoda; class Insecta; order Psocodea; family Philopteridae; genus Brueelia; species Brueelia nebulosa. Next base: position 383,900 of record JAQIBA010000042.1, read on the forward strand.
ATCCCAGAAATGACCAAAGCAAGAAGTAATGTTGGTTAGTCGGACGAGGCATCGATTGGCCTCGATTTTCATTTCCAAACCTGACCTAGACTTAGGGCAAAGGTAAGCAAAGATGGCGACGGTTCCAAGGCTTGGGACGTGATCGGAATCCAGAGGGGCGATTATCAGCCAACCGACAGCGGAGAGAAGTGGCGAAACTCTGCTCACGTCTCCTTCTCATGATTTCGACTGACAGCTGACAGTATCACTTTATGGGTTCAGGCAGCAGTTTGAAAAATAATGCGGAAAATTTCAGTGACGCCACAGTGCTCACGAAATATAACGCTTCTGTTTTTCTTTTCTATAAGTTAGTCAGGACGGCCGGGGTTGGGCGGAATTCCCGCCCTGAGTCACCCAATGAAGAAAAAGAAATGAAGTAGAAAAGGCCGAGAAGTGAGCAAAGATACATGAAAATTTCGTAACGAAGAAAGAACTCATGCCGAGGTACCCCCGCCCCGCCTCCCTCTAATTAAACCCCTTTGATAAAATAATTACAAATTACTTTCGTTCCAGTTACTTTGATTATCTGCTTAGAAGAGGTGGACTTGTTTGCTTTCATTGCCCCGTGGAAAACCAATTGGGCCTTGCATCGAGAGGAGATAATCAGCCGCTGGCCGCTTTCTCCAGCGCTGACGGCAATTACGAGATCCTGCCCATTCAGGCTCAATCGACAGGAAATCCTGCTCTTTGTGTAGCGAGAGGGAAATTGGTTTGTAACACAGGGATCGATGAGCTCGAGCGGGTAATCACCACCCGCCATTCCATGATTTCGTTCAAATACTTCAAAGACACCACCAAATTAAGAAAAAAGTAAAAAGAGGAATGAGCACAACAGGAAAAGAGAAAGGAGTTAAATTAAAACAAAAGCTAGCAGAAGATGCAGTGGAAGATTTGGAAAAAATAAAAAAGATAAAATTATAAAAATTTAAATGGCAAAATTTATGAAAGACGTAAAGTATAAATATTGCAATTAATAATATTATGTGACAGCGATAATCGCTGAGATTGGAAAGCGTTTAAGCATGAGTTTAAAAGGTCATCTTCTGTCCTTCAATAAGTCGATCCTCCTGTCATCAAACATGAAGAAACCCCCGCACTTAATCCCACTTTATGTTCACATTCAAATACGAACGGAGGGGGAGCCAAAACCACCCCAAAGGTGGCAACCAAGGGTGGATCACATCAATCGCTCTAAAAGAATTTAAAAGTCTTGGGTTTGGCGCCGGAAATGACATCTCGGCACTCGTCCCGGGACGATTGCCATCTTTTGGTCCCTTCATGACTTTTTGCCTTTCGGGGACTCCCATCCACCCCACCTGCCCCCTTTCCCTCCGCCCGACACGTGCACAGTGTCACAAAGCTCAAATTGGCACTTTTTCGAGGAAATGTCCTCGCCGAAGGACAAGAGGTGGTGCATCTGATGATGTCGAGCGCAAACACATTCTTAAACATTGTAGAAATTGTCATCTTTGGTTGTTGCTGTTGGGCAACGTTTGAGTTGATTGCCCGAAGAGAGGGAACGTGGCAGCAGAAATGGCAACCGAAACCAAAAAACCGTTAGTGGAAACTCTGGAAAAGTCTTGACCGCACTTCGCCCTTTTCCTCCCCTTCCGCTTTCTTTAGATGCTTCTTTCCTTTTTAATTTATAAGATAAGTTTTATATTATATTTCTTAATATATTAAATATTGTTTATAACAAATACAAAGCGTAAATTTTATAATAAAATATATGAAATTCTTATGCTTTTTTATGAAGTTTTTAGTGACAATTTTTTATAATAAATTCAAATATTTTTTGAAATATTTTTATTGAATAAAAAAGTATTGTATACTTTTATCTTTTGACTAAAGATTTATCATGAAGGGCACTACAGAAGACTCCAGAATCCCTCAGCCCTTATTCGGACCGTAAATTTGTCTGTCTGTGTTTTAACCCCAAATTTGTATGGCAAAAAATGCGGAACACAGTTCTGACACTGTGAGTTGAGAAGAATTAGGAGAATACTCACTGTATCACAGTCTGCAACATTTTCTGTCAAATAGTCTTCAGACAGTCTTTTGATAACTGATAATATTATTTGTTTATAACGGAAAATAAAAAACAAAGTACATTATCGTAACACTGTATAAAAAATGCACAATTGTTTTGGCGAACGTCAACCCGAATCTCAGTTATCGCTTCGAATGATTACAAAAAAATTCTGTTTGCCTTTCGAAACCGTTATGACATTTTAGGCATCCAGGTCCGCCAAGCGCCGACGGTTTCGCTCCTCGATCAGGTAGCCCGATGCAAGCCAACTGCCCCGACAAACTACAACAACACTATCATCGAATGTCATGAATTCCCTCTGCCGACACAGCCTGACGATCGACCATTTCTCACTACGAAACCGCGAGGCGAGTGAAGCCATCGAAGAGAAAGCGCCATTTCGACATGGCCTTCTGCCAAGAGCGGCTGCCAGGGACCGCAGATGGGGTTCCACCCCCCAGGCCCCAAAAGGCAGACCCATGTTCAAGAGGGCAAACTGCTTTTACTGTATTTATCCCAACCACATTTAAACATAAAATAAAATATTGTTATTTATTATAATGTATAATGTGCATTTATACATTTTCGGTTTGCATTCGCTAAAATTATTTAAAATCCTTAATAAGAGGACACTTTTATAAATGTTAATGAAAAGAATATTTTTATCATCCAACCCCTCAATTTCTGCAGGAATTAAACTGATTCTTCACCGCCCAAGGGCAGCTTTACCATTCATAACAGAACAGGTTCGAACCTTTCCCAACCCCCAGAAGGCCCACAGCAACAGCCTCCATCACTCTGTCGTTCATAATAAAATCACAACAACTGCCGAAAGCCATCGGTAAAAGTGTCGGTTTCAATGCGACGACCAAACAGTACCTGTACCTGGAATTAGAGTTCATGTTTAGCTAACGGTAACAGCCGAAGAAGATCCCTCGATGGGCATTAGTTCTAACTGTTAGGTCCGTCGGGCAAAGGTGTTGGGTGCCCCCCGTGAAAGGGGGGTCCTCCGACAGCCCCCGACATGTTCACACAGCCAACAGAACGCACAAACCGAACGCCGAACGCGCGCGCTGTCGCTCGAATGTGAGCAGAATTCTTCGCGTGAGTTATCTGTGGGTAAACACAGATAATCTTGTTTGAGGATTTTTCCACAAAGGAAAAGGACTGATGGGGGGGGGGGGGGCGATAAGGAGACATGAGCAAAATGTGGTGAAAAGGGTGAGAAATGTGGCGCACGTGAATATGGCGGAGAGATTTTATCGGTAAAGAATTTTCGTAAAATTTTCACAAACGAAATGCTTCCCCGCCCTCTCCTTCATGACTCATTGTTAACTGAAGAATTCGACTTTTATTAAATTTAACATTTGATTATGGCCGGTAATTAGCGTAATTAGCAACGAGTTAGGCATCGATGAGGGAGCGTTAGATGATGGAAGCGACCATGCTGAACTTATGGAGAAAATCACATTTCCCTCTTCGCCTCTCGTATTTATACACTAATTAAGAAAGTTTATTTTTTAATTTTCGGATGAAAGTGATTGCACTCCTCCCAATGAATAAAACAAAGCAAATAAATAAAAAGCACTAAAAGGAAGTGCAGGAGATTTATTTCGGTCATTTGTCGTCTCGTGACCCAAAGCCAAAGTGGACCGAATCGTCTGGTTTTTTATGCGGCCAATGGATGAGGAGATGAGAAGAAAAACAACTTTGACATTAACAGGAAACGAGATATCCTCAAAAGTGGATCACCGATCGGGAAAGTAACGAGGCTACACCCTCTGCTCACATAAAATCCAAGTGAACATCGTGTGGGTTTCGCAGTTCGAAACCAGCACCCCATAGACAGTAAAAGTGACCGCCACCAGCCGCAACTGGGTCAGACACAATCAGACAATGCAACCGAGGCTTCTCTTGTAAATCCATTAGCGCTACAAAAGGGTGCAGAGGTGATCTAGTTAAGGCTCGAAATATCAGGTGACGTAACCGAACATCGCCAATCTTTCCATACGAACGACCGAATTATAATTAAACCCTAAACTGGAACACTCTTTCGCACTGCTTTCACTTTCATATCTCAGCTCATTGGCTCCGTGGTTAAGCCACCCTCCGGAGCGTTGCTCCATTGGGCTGCAAAGCCTCTTTCCAGGCATCGGGCACACCTGGCCTCCCTCCCACCCGAGGAAAACATTACTCATCGCCCCCGGCCTGCTTTCGCCCATAACGGGGCAGGGTTACACTCGGGGGTGGAAGGTGAAGGAGGGAGCATAGGATATCAGAGAAGATTGACGATGGGACACCTCATTAGCGCGGAACAACTGCTCTTTTGGAAAGGATTTATATGGCAGAGTCAGGGGAAAAGGTGGAGCTGTTGTTTGTATCTGAATATTTCGGGGTTACATTATGTACAGGTGTGTATATGTTGAAGGCCATATCAAAACAATAGGGAGATTCAATGCGTTGAAGTAAATAAGTCGAAGTCAGTCATGAGTCAACACAAATATAAGACTAAATCTCGAGCAGACAATGAAATGCCCGCAGTGAAAATAGTAAAAACCTTAGAAAAGAGAGGAGAGCGGAGACGAACAAGGAGAAATAGAGTAAGGTCAAGTGGAAGAAGAGAAAGAAAGATGAAAATGAATAATATTAATGAAGAATTTAAAGTATAATATTAGCAAACCAATTGCTATAAAAATATCACTGGCAGTATATTTTATTGAGAATGATTTATAAAAACTCCGTTCCAGGCAAAAATAAACTCACAGAAAACTTATGAAAAATAAGTTTTGGACTTCCCGCAAAATAATTTCATAATAATACATCCTTCAACAGGTAGAAACTCAACAGTGAGATCTATAATCCCTTTTCGGTAGTTATGTAGCTCTTTCCTTCTAATAATAGATTAAAAGAGCCGCCTTTCAATGACTGTTTCTAAAATTATCTCTAATTATGGTATTAGGAACTTAATAGAGTCTAATAGAATTTAGGCGATTCGCGTACCACATACCGTATATTTACAGGCCATTTTGCCAGTAAAATTTTTTGGCAGTAAAAATTTTCTTATGGTGATATTTTTTAAATTAATAAAAGTCATTTTAAAAGAACTGCATGCGACAATCTCATTCTTATTTCGACTTAGTGCTCTTCAGTCACTTCCTCTTCTATTATTAATCACGAGTATTCATTTTATTTTATGCAGTTTAATGGCGGACATATCATAAATACTCCCTTACGCGGAGGCGCCGTTACAAAAAACCATAGAGCACAAAATGAAAGCAGAGAGTGTAACGGTTTGTCCGTTCGACGACGAAAGTCCTTGGGAAAGCCACTGTCCTCTGGTGAGCAATTTCGAAAGCTTCATTATCTAATATTTCAAGGAGTCGACCTTTCGGCCGTTAATTGGCCAAAACTTGGGAACAATTACCAAATTTGCTCTTGAGGAAGTCGGTCGAGTGTGACGGCTTTACTAGAACAAAGAGGGGGAGAAACTGCTGTTGAGGACATTTGTTCACCTTCCGAGGACTGAACCAATTACAGAAGAGGAAGGAAAAATTGAATTTGATTGTTATTATAGTTTAAATAATAAATATTATATATATTAATTAACAGTTAATTTGATTTAAAGTGTTATTAATGGATAATTTAATGAATAAAATAAGCCAAATTTCAAGTTTTAAACTCAAAGTAATAATCAAAAGCCCTTAAAGATACTTCAACTTTTATCTGACATTCAAAGAAGACAAGCAGATGCTTCAAAGATAACGTTACTCTGAAATTTTTCTAGCTCAGTTTTCCTTAGAAAAGTGGCGACCACCTGTCGCCACTTTCTCAACCTCCCTTTTCTTTCTCTCGTTCCGTTCGCACAATTCCAATTCCGTCGCCATTGTTCTCCGAGAAAAATTCACAAAAACAAACAACGAATCATCCATCCGGGGAAAGAAAAACAAACAAAGACCCGCTCGACAAAAGACAGGAAACGTACCTGGGTTCGCGGAGCTTCTCCTCGACTTCCTTCCGGTGGTCCCCGCAGGGGGTGACTTCCGCTTCCGGTTTGGGCTTGACACACTTCCGGACCACAGCGATCTTAACAGTTTTTATCTCGTACATTGCGTGGGCTGCATCGTCTTCTGCTCTGTGGAAGAGCGGAGCTGTTTTCTTTACAATTTTACTTTTTCCAAATCCGAAAGGTTATTAATTTAGGCGAAAATTAGTCCGAAGAGAGGAAAAACCTGACGAAGAATTTCAAGCCGAAAAAGGTTGCGCTTCAAGTATAAAAAAAAAAAGAAAATCGAATTTTAACACTGACGTTAACGTTGAACGTTTTAGTCCATTTTCTTCTTTATTTTATGCTGTGGGGGAGGAATTTTATTTAAATGTATAATTTTTGTGTATATTCTTTGTTATAGGTCTGTATAATAGATTTATCTGATTTCTTTAAAGAATTCTTATTACATAATTAGCATAAAAAACGTGGAGCGATAAATTAATAAATTTATATAGCTTTGTATTTTATGTATTAATAAAATCGCATCGAATAATTTGGCCAAAAGTTGAATTGTGGGGGCGGTCGTGGTATAAAAAAGAAAAGAGGATAAACATTTTGACATTAACTGCTACCAAATACCGGTTAACAAATTGCAGGAAAGCAGAGCAGACATTAACAAATTAAAATATTTGGGCGCGAAACGGAAGTTAACATGGGAAACGAATGATTTGCATGAATGCGAGAAGTAATTCGAATGAATTTAAATCTGGTCAAATAAGAGACACACAATACACGACATAGCGTTGATAAATGAAGAATTTTTATCTTTTATCAAAGGTGTTTGGCGAAGTTTGCAGGCAGCACAATAAGAGTTAAGGAATGAGGTTCAGGCCACCCCTTTCAGGCGGACGGGCGATGGGCAATGCTTCAAGGTCGTGGGTGTCGAACAATTAGGCCTGTCGGCCCGAGAAAACCTGATAATTCTCTCCTGACCCTGACCTCAGTCCAACAAACATTTTATTTCTAGTCCTCGAGATAAGTTAAAATGTTAATGCTTCCTCCTCGAAACGTGAAACACATTACCCGCTCACGAGGACAAAATCCTCGTTTATCTGTACGAGGATTATTTATGTTGCTGGAATTGGAATGTTTAATGGCCGAGGCCCGAGTAGGTGGAAGTCGTTAAAATTCATTTGACAAAAGTAACGCGGATGTTCGAGCGGTGCCAAGTATGTCAGAAATTACCTTTTATGTTAGTCGGTTCCACACTGTTCGCCTGTGGAAACGGCCAAGGTCGCCTCCCTCTGAAGTTCCTCTTCTGTTCGCTGACTGCATCCCGAACCTGAAGACGACCCCTGAAAGGAGCACTCATTCAACTTAATTTCATAATCCCAACCCTTAAATATTAATATTCTTTCATAATATTTATCAATTTACACTCTTTTTGACATACATAGATAAGCAAATGAAATATCTAATATATATTTAACCTATAAAATATTTAAAATACAATTGTAGTTTTCAAAATTTTAAATATTTCTTTCATCCCCCGATACTCTTTTATAGCATCCCTTATTTCCCATTTATCATCCCCCTAATGTGCATTTCTTATTATTTAGCACTTCTTTTATTCCTCTGTTTTCTAATGATTTTGTATTGTAGTGTAAGTCAGAATGTAATTCCTCATTTAATTTTTTCTACTTGGGACTGGAAAAAATGTATGATGAAGACTTCTGGCATGGAATGTGGTATACTATCTGGCGCAGGTTTTTCCCCTAAGAATTTGTTTTGAAGAAAAAATAAGTTCCTCATCGGAGTGTGTATTTTCTAACAATTGTAACCATTTCCGATTAGACTATTCGTTCCTTCTTCCGGTTGAAATGGGGCAGAGACTCGAATTCTTCAATGCGTTGCTCCATGAACTCACTGATTGAGGGAATACAGTAGTTCTGAAATGTCATAATTGTTCACTCTAGAAATATTAGTTTATACGGCGGCTCTTTGAAGGATCGGCGCCATCGAAAGTGTACCACAGTTCCCTTTTTATTTTTGTGTTATTTTCTGTTTTTCGTATCGGTTTATCTTGAAAGGTTACTTATAAGTAGTATTTCTTGCTCGATATCGTTCTTTTCTCTTTATGGTTTGTTTTGTACCTGTTTTAATAAATATAATATCTGAATTTTGCGTTACAATGGATTTCTCCAATGTATCGGATTTAAAGTGGCCGAATTAAGTGAAAAGTTAGTTCTAAATCAGTTAGATTTCAATGAGATTCATTCCATAACAACAGAGAAGCAGAAGAACAAATAGAAGTAAAAGAAGATGGAAAAGAACAAAAAGAAGAAAACTATTTAAATAAATAAACGCTTTTTCATTTCTTTATTAAAAAATTTCTATTAAAAACGGAAGTTACTTGTGATTCGACCTAAATTTGTAATTTTTACATGTCAAATAATTAAATTTAAATTTTCACGGGAATACTCAGATTTAAAAGCAAGGAAAAATCTCTCCAACATTTGATTATTTATTATGCTTTATTTTCATAGTTAAACATTGAGATTTTTAATTTATTTTTCGCAGTATTTCCTTCATTTCCCTCTCTGATTTTAGATTTTTCATTTAATTTCTTTCCTCCTTTATTATCACAACAACACTCAAAGCACATAACGCAGTCTTTAATGAACGCTTATCAACTTATGGGGCGCTCAACTATCATCAAAACATCATTGCCGATTCAAACATGCAAAAGAATAATAAATTATAACTACTTTAAACAATGATTACTCAATCAATTACAAAATCACGAGATAACAAATTTTATGGCCTATGAAATAATATATCATTTTATGCACATTCATATTTGTTTATTTATAACTGACAATGACAATTTTATAACATCTGAGCGCCTTACAGGCTTATTTATAAATAAATCTTCCAAATGCATTTTTTGCAATGGCTATTCATTCTCAATGTGAGAGATTATTCGGAAATAACTGAATGCATTTTCGTACATAAATTGAGTAAAATAAAGCGGTCCATTGAGGGAAGCTCCCAGCATTTATTATATCTAACGGTCATTTTCAGTTTCCACCCGATTTACGACAACGGAATGAAACCGGAAATAAAAATCGCTTATGCTTTTTCCCATTTGATTCCTCATTTGTCGTCTTTTAATGTAACACTTACAACTAAAATTGAAAAACGTTGTTGAATACAAACCCAGACATTTTCGAATAACAACGCGGTTTACATCACACGAATTCCATCCGCAAATCTTCTCAAGGAAACAAACTCTACAATAAAAAACGATTCCATTTAATAAGTATTTCACAAATATTTTTTTTAATAAAATTATATAAAAATATCGTATTTTCTTTATTTAAGTATAAAGACGTACAATGAACTGTACAAGCCCACATTTACATATTTACAATTGTCGTCGTCGCGTGGCCGGCGCTGCTGCCCTCCATTTCTGAATCGGAAGAAACTTTCGTTCAGTAGAACATAACACAGTGGAGAATCGCCCTATCACATTTTGCCTCGAAATCGTGGAGGAGTTCGTCAATGTCATTGTCTAGATCTTCACTCTGAGACATCTGAAAGGATATATCCCCGTTTTTGCTTGCAGTACTTCAACTTTTGCTATTAAACTGCCATTAGGCTTCCGTTGTTCGAAACCGTTACGGGTTGCCATGACAACGCAAAATTTCCGTTAATATTTTCTACGATTCGTGACACGTTAAACCGTTTTTTTAAAGTCTAAAATTGATTATTCGTCTTGAAATTCAACAAACTGTTGACAACTAAGAACAAGGAAATGGAATGAAAAATTAATATTGTAACATAATAGAAAAATCAAATGTAAATAAATACAACAAAATGGCGGTTTCAAATGACTCAACCAAATTTACATAAATTATCACTTCAAAACCTTTAATTGAAACAATTGGTCATCAAATAAGTTTTCTAAAGTTCTTTTACAACTAATCTTCCAAAAAAAGGACTGCAATCTAAACTGAAATATTATGAGCTGTTTTGTAAGCAAAATGTAAGCAGTGATATGCTTTTTGTTTATAACTGAACTGTGCTAACAACATTTCCTATTTTCTAACACTTTTAAGCAACTAAACAAAAATTGTCAAGGTCAGTTTATTTACTGAAAAGGTGATGGTTCCCCATTTCTAAATAACCAAAATTTTGCTCACCTTTGTAACTAATTCACACAACAAAAAAGCACCTATTGTTGCCTCTTCATGATTATCCTGAATATCAATATTTATTATATGAACTGGACAATTTTCTACACTAGGCCTTGCTTCTAAAGCTGCAAATAATTATTTTAAACTCATTAACAGAATTCAAAAACAAATAATTAACCTTAGCTCTCACACACTTTTTAATAATTCAGAAAACCCACCTTCTATTACTTGATCATAGACTCTTTCTTCGCATGTAATTATAATATCAAACTTTTCTTTACAACTCTGAAACCTTTCAGGAGCTGTTTTGATTCTTCTATTTCTATCGAGCATGTGAAGCAATCCATTTTGAGTATAAAATGTTTTATCCTTATTTAAAAGATCTTGATATATTTCATCATATGAACAACCAAAATCGTAAATATTTGGTTTGTCAGGAGCCGTTCCTGGAAGTTTTACTTTATCTCCCGTTCCAAATGACTTAACAAAAAATCCCTTTTTGCTGAAAAGGGAAACACAATATCAAATTGTATTATGGCCACATAACCAAACATAACCAAAACATGAGATTTTAATTTACCTCAAAAAAGCATGAGCCTCCATACTTCTATTCATATTACTAGAGCAACTTACTGCTATTTTCAGATTATTTACTGATGGCATTTTGGTTTTTTATTAGCTAATAAAAAATTTGGTACTGAGGATGCTACAATGTAGGAAACAGGCAAATAAATCCCCTATCTTAATATTTCTAAAAAGACTTTAATTTATTTCAAACTATGCTGCCACAACGTCATAATTTACAGCCAAGTACTAAAACGTGTCCCATCTTAAAATAACTACTTTAATTAAAAATACTTAAAAACGCAGGGATTTATTTACCGATATTTCAGAAATATCACGTGTCCTTAGAATCTGATGCCACGTTTAGAGAATTCAGCTTCACTTCCGCTACTTCGAGAGAGAGAAGCTTGTTTTTATGGTGTAAGTGTAATTTTCATTTGGGTAAGTTTTTCTTTAGGAATATCGGGATAAAAGATTGTATTTTACGGCCTTGGTAGTTGAATGCAGTGGGTAAGCTGGCGTATTTTTAAAGAAATAGCAGTCTAGGGAAAGTAAGTTTTTATTTATCGGAAGTAAAATGTACCGGTTTTTGGATTGCAAACGTTCATCAGAAGTTTTGGTTTGTCAGTCTTATGTTTAATGCATGAATTTATCAATATCTACTTATTATTTGATATGCTGACCTTGCTAGCGACTATCTAGAAAGTTATGAGAAAGTTAGAGAAATAAATGTAACGTTCAATTATCAGGTAAAGTTTGAATCCCTTTAAGGTTATTTTTTTAATAAAATCTCATTTTTCACAGATGAAATACTAAGAAGAATCAATATGGATATTAGACCCAATCATACAATATATATCAATAATTTAAATGAAAAGCTGAAAAAAGATGGTAAGTTAAAACCTCAAATGGCAAACGTAGGGTTTAAAACTTGCTTAACTTCTTTGCGAATGTTAGACAAAAACTGTTTACTATTGTTAAGAAGAATTAAAATATTTGAAAGTATGATTTTAATTTTGATAATTTAAACTACTGTTCATTTTTTAAAAAAGATTTTTAGAAAATCGAATTAATTTTTAAATTAATGAAAATTTTTTTTTTCAGAGCTGAAGAAGTCGCTATATGCAATATTTTCACAGTTTGGACAAATTCTTGACATCGTAGCACTGAAAACATTAAGAATGAGGGGGCAGGCATTTGTAATTTTTAAAGAAATAAATTCTGCCACCAAAGCCTTAATGTCAATGCAGGGATTCCCATTTTATGACAAACCAATGGTTAGTAAATTACTGGAATTGATTGAACTTTCTTAATTTGAATGGAAGAAATAATTAAATTTTTACAGTTCTGATTTACAATATTTTTGAATTTTATTTGTTCAATTTTTATCTATTTCAATTGCTCTAATATTCAGTTTAAATTTCTTATGCAATTTCATGTAATTTCAATCAATTCATTTAATTTTAAATTAAATTTTATTAAATATTCTTTAAAATCTATAAAATAATAAAACCAATGGTGGTAATTAATGTATTTAATTTTAGTGATTTAATAAAAGACATTTATGTAATAAAATTGTAAAGGTGCATTGTTTCAATTTCTGTTTGGTTCTCTTACAATGTTTACATCTATTGCAGAGGATACAGTACAGTAAAACCGATTCAGACGTGATCGCCAAAATGAAGGGAACATACACAGAGAGGCCCAAGAAGCCGAGAAGCAAACCAATGCCGGTTCCTAGGGAGGAGGACCCAGAGAGGAAAAAGGCCAAGAAAGCCGCCAAACTGGAACAGCGAGTGGCGATGACCTATGACGCCCTCCACGGTCTCCCTCAGTACAACGCCGCCGCCATTTTGTCCACCATGCAAGGTCCGCCATCGTTCGTCGAACTCTTTGCCTCCGCATGGGAACGCATCTCACACTTTTCCTTTTTCAGGACTCGGCCCCGTGCCTGAGCAGCCTCCGAACCAAATTCTGTTCCTGACGAATCTGCCGGACGAGACGAGCGAAATGATGCTGTCGATGTTGTTCAATCAGTTCCCCGGGTTCAAGGAGGTTCGACTGGTTCCCAATCGTCACGACATAGCTTTTGTAGAATTCGAAAACGAGCTTCAGTCAGCTGCCGCCAAAGACGCGTTGCAGGGTTTTAAGATAACGCCGTCGCATGCGATGAAAATATCTTTTGCTAAGAAGTAAACAGTGGGGGGAATTGCAGAGTGTCAAAAGAGAGGATTCGAGCACGGAAAAGACTGCAGAGTGAGCGAGAGCCGCAAGGAGGAGCTGAGAGATTCCAAAATGGCGGTCTTTCGGTTTGAGATAAATAAATGTAATTATAAGTTAATAATTGTGCGTAAAGTTCAAGATTTTCTTGTTTTCCTTCCATTCAGATTGAAGTTTTTGAAATTAAAAATATTGCTCTTGTGATGGAAAAGTAAAAAATTAAAAACCAGTAGAAACAAAAAAGAAATTTTGTTTTAAATCAAATTCATTTTCTTTATATGATCCTTATGTGATTATGAGAGTAATACATTGATAGAAAAGAATATCTTTTTACTGCTGTTTAAGAGTTTTTTTTAAAAGTAACATGAAATGTATGCTCTCAAACTAAAATCATATGCAAACTAACTTTGAGCATCTCCTAGACAAACTACTCAGACATGGACAGGGTTTCCTAAAAACGGTACAACACAACACTAATGTTAAGTTATATAAACTTTCTGTTGAGAGAAATTACAATTTGAAATTTGACGATTTTGAGTTGATCTGGATCTACGAATACAGTTTTTTTCATTAATTTATTCCATGTATTAATAAAAGAATAATAGTACGATAAATAAATTATGATTTATGTCTGTCTTCTGAAATTCGAATTGTAAACAAATCAGCCATTTTGATCCCTTTTTAAGACCATAGAGTGCAAAAATGAAGCACATTAATCAGCAAGGAATTTTCTTATTTAAATCTATAAATTCAGAAAAACATTTAACAGACGTTATCTTTATGTTAAACTTTTCTTCTTCATTTTCTTTCTCTTCTACTTGTTGGTCCTCTTTTTCTTCTTAAAGCATCGAGACAGAAATGATTTTGAGAATTATATTCTAAACAGAAATTATTAGGATCGACAGAAGTTCGTTAACAAGTGGTTGCCCAATTTAAAAGTTTTTTTTTGATGAAAACAATACTTAAATACTTGTCCTGGAATAGAATCTAAAGAAAAACTAATCTCTGGGATGACTCCACCCTTCGGAAGTTATTTCCAGAGCGGAGGGATGCCGGCTGTTGCAGATGACAAGACATCTTAATCAACCCCAGGTGGACGACAAAGCCCATTTGACGTCAAAGTTAACAACCGAAATGTTTAATTATTCCAACGGATGAACGCAGTTCTCATTTGGAAAGCTCCCCGCAGGACAGTCGCGTGCAAAGCTCTCTCGAAGGCGGTCGTCTGCTCCGTTCGAACGGCTCCGAACTGTTCGTAACGTATCGTCTTTTTGTGGACTCTGAGTCATCTTTTGTGAGGAACCGTTGCCAGGGAATGGAGTATCCGTCTTAATTGTAAGTTTTAAAATACTTTGGATGCGTGGGATTTCATCACGATTTTTACACTTGAAATTGAGGGAATACGTAGAAAACGAAAAACTTACACTCCGGCCGACATTTCATCCGTTACATCCCATTAAGTTAAAATGTAAAAAAATAAAAACATTCTCTCATCACTTGAAAATAGGATTAAACTTTCTTCTGCTCTATTTATCTCTCTTTATTGCTCCATTTACTCTACTTTCTTTTTGTAATCTTTCTTCTTTGTTGATCTTACTTCAACGTGGGAATCCGAGTCAAAAACAGTGTCAAATTTTAAAATACTTATGAAAAAATGTAAAAATAGGAGTGCAGTATTACTTAAATTTAATTAAAATTCAATTAATTTTAATTTTTCCTCATTGTCGTGGGTCCACGACATTCAGATATAATTCAACGAGAATCGAAATTTCAGTGGAACACAAACAAAAAAACAATATTTTGATATCTATTAGAAGGAAAAATTATTAATTATTTTTTTTTTATTTATGAAAAAGAGAATAAAATTATACCACAAACGACAAACTTTTTTTGCTAATTAAGACGGCAAACGAATCAAATTTATCATAAAACAAAAGCAAGTTTTGTTTATGTCAGAGTCTGAAAAAATTAAAAAACTCAAAATGGCCACAATAAAAAGTTTATTATCCTGGCAACTCCATAAAAACAGCATTATTTTCCCAAGCGGGCCAAGAAGCACAGAAGAAGCCTCAAAAGAGATGAAATCTCGTTTAAGCACCCCGAGAAAAATTAAATTCACCCTCTCCCTCCCCCGAGAAAGAACTGAATGGGGGTGAAAGCTCGCGCTTTCAGACACCACTTGCCTTTGACAGACTCACCAACCCCGCTCGGAATTAATGATTTTTATTTGGGAAATCCTCCATTCGCATTCCAAGACAGCTGCGGTGTCTTCGTCCCTTCTTTCCTCCTCAGCAATGCCCGACATTTTGGGGATGAATGCAGTTGCCGTGTGTCAGTCACTGCATCTTTAAAAGGTCTCAACTCAAAGGTATAAATATTCGTATTGTGAAACGCGTAAATAAATAAATATATTTCTCGATCTGTTGCATTAGAATTCGTTTCCCGTTACCCCAACGCGAAATAAGGGGAAATAAACATTACTGAAGTTTCGTGGTTTGAATAAAAAGTTCAAATTGTGTTCTCATTTTATGATATTCTATGTCGTAATGAAAATTAGCCGTAAATATATATGCTTCTGATAGTGTTTATTACCATCTGCTGTTTTTGTACCGTTCCTTACTCGAAAAGGAAATAATAAAAACTTACCAGCAATATTAACTCTTCAATTGCAAAAAACCGTTATTGTTGCAAAAAATCTCAGCTCCAACCAAAAATCCCTGCAATTACTCTAAAATTCCCCTCAAAAAAATATTATTATAACCAAAACAAATAATTAATTATTATTTATGAAATATAAATCACGCCTTCATATTTTTAACTTGAAAAAATTAATATTCAAAGTTAAAAAAAACTCGTAAAAAATGGGATTCGATTATTTTAAAATTCTTAAGTTGGCAGCGCTGGAATTCAAGTCAGTTAATTGCGCTCTCTATGGATTTTTGTTGATCAATGAATAACTGTCGTTTTTATAATACGATGATTTCCGAGTTGAACCGAAAGTAGTCAGGTATTTTAAATAATATACAGAGCAGTTTTAGTTACTTTCAGTTTTTTAGAAATTCTTTATGCTCCCAATATTTAATTTTTCAAAACGAGAAGTAAAATTTTCATTTTTTTATTAAGGGAACAAACCTGTCAAACGGAAATGGTCCCCAGTCAATTTCTGTCGGTGGATTTAAAATAAATAAAAAACTAAAAGCCGCTCATGAGTCGACCCGCATAATGTTACACTGTGACTTTATGTCATTTTAACGGTCAATTTTTTGGGTGAATTTATAAAATTACATTTATACACTTTCACTTTACGAGGGAAACCATGTGGTGACGTCCTCCATTTTTTATCATCTTGTCAACCCTTCCGGATTTTTTAAAGCTCCCACTAAATTTATAAGCTCCAAGGGGGGGAGGGAGGGGAGAGGCCCATAAAACTCACAAAGGAACTTATTTTCGGTTTCGAATCCGCAGACCACCCGCGCTCTTCTAATTTCGCCCTCAACCCATTTCGGACGTGACGCGCAACATCGTTTCGCGTAATTGCTCAAAGCTCGTCCTCCCCCGAGGGGCGAGGGGAGGAGGGTGCCTCCCCCAAAACATCCCTGCTTATCCCGAGGAATATCATTTCCTCTTCCACCGGAAATACTCGGCTTATGCTTTCCCGCCCCCTCGCCCCCTCGCCCCCTCTCCACCGCCCTCGCAGCCTCCCGATCGATACTCCCCAAAGTAAACAGTTTCTTCTGGTTTTTAGACTAACATTTAGAGGAGAAAAGTTCTTTCGTTTCCGGATTGCATAATGGAGAGACGTGAGGCGAATGCTGATGAGGGCGGGGGAGGCGCAGAGATTTCGGGGTGGATTTTCCTTCCTCCCTTTCGGGGTTTTCTTCCTTCCCTGAGGAGCGGGAGGCAATTCATTAAAAAATTTGATTGCAGTCGAGCGTGAGCGAAAGCTTTCAATGGGGTAACAAAGCGTGAAAACCCACGCTCGGCCATTCTTCTTCTTTCTTTAATTAATTTCAGTTTGTTGGTGGTTTCCTGGGCACAGGAAACGGAAAGAAACGAACTCGAGCACGAAATGGCGGCTCGAAAAATCGTTTTTCACGAATAGATAAAGAGACTAATTTCCTTTCTGTTGGAAATCCTTTGGGAAAATAAATATTAGGTCAGGTTATAAGTAACTTCCGTTTAATTATCAGACTTATTCCATTAATTATTTATAAAGTTTTCTGAAGTATTTAATTTTCTTGTTTTCTTCTTCTATTTCTTTTTATTTTCCATCTTATTTCTCTATTCCTTCCTAAATTTATTGATGTTCTTCTTATTTATCTTCTCTCTCTATCTCTTCTTCTGTTGTTGTTGTTGTTATTCTTTCATTCTTACATTTTTTACTATGTGTTCTTCTTTTTCATTTTCCTTTCTTTTTCTTCTACTTTTTCCTGTTTTTTTCTTCTTATATTTCTTATTTTTCCTCAAGAGTTTCACTGCTTTTGCGTTTTCTGATGGCGTCGTGGCTTTTAATTTGGTTGTCAAACATATAAGGTCGAGCCTTCAGTCACTTTTCATTATTTAACAATTCTGTCGCTGCCTCTAACAATTACATGCCTCAAAGGTTGGACAAAATCGTAAGAAATGAGATAGAGTTTGAAACTCAAAATGAGGCAAAATATAAAAAAGTTTATCAGGCACAAGGGGGGAAAATCCTCAGGGAAACGCAATACAACTTGCAAAGATTGGAGCTCTCCATCAACTCCCTTATTTGATTTTATTTATATTTCTCTGTCAAAAAAGACCTTTGCTTGCTTTTCACGCTTTTTTAAAACCTCAATATTATTTTTGGCCTTTCGCTTCGCTTTCATCAAAAGCAATCGATTTAAACTTCTCTTTCGTATTTTTAGCTGAGATGTGAAAATTCATTGCAAAGTGATCCGCATTTGTCGTTATTTCAATCAGTTCCCGATCTTTTTTAATTGGAACCCTCTTTTCATTGAATTCGTGACTTTTTTAATTATTTTCCCGTTCAACTGAAGTCGTGATTTTTTTATTCGTTGCTATTCGAGCTCCCGTTAATTTAGCCTAAATACTATAAAACTACATATGCTATAAATAAATGTACTCTCTAAAATTAGAATATAAATTATTTAATAAGAAATTGTTTGGGATTTTAGATTATATATACTATTGATAATATGAAATTGAATAATTGAACTATTTTTGGTCCGAAGCGATAAATACGGATATTTTTTTAAAAAAAGTGTTAATATCTGTAAAAAGTGAATTCTGAATGATTTTCCAGTTTTCAGATTGGATTTCAATTTGGAGCGAATTATTCACCCTTTTTATCCCAACCCCAAACCGATATTTATGATGCTGTCGCACGAGCGTTTCTTCCTGAATCCGACACTCATTTAATTTAAAAACCCCCCGAAAGCCACGGATAAATAACAAAAGCACTGCTTTCAAATCCCCTGTAATTGAAGAATTGATTTTCAATAAATAACCTTTTTTATTTCGAGTCCGCGGGCACAAGAAAAGCTCTTTTGTATGACACGAATCACTCGTGCTTACAATTGCCGTTAACGAACAAAGCTCCGATTCTTTCGGCTGTCACTGCCCTCTAAGACCGCCATTGTTAGGGCGAACGCTTTTTAAGTTGGCACGACTGAATGAAGACCGTTGGCGATGAGAAAAACCGGGCGAAGGTAAACCGCCACCGAATTCGTTTTTCCTTCGTTTGTTTCGGGATTCTTTACTGGCCGTTTCAGTGAGGGTTTTTTATGTGACTGAAAGTAAAAAGAAGGTTATAGGAAAACGTCTTTATTATTGTTTTTTTATTCAAGTCGAAAAGTCTGTACTAATGAGCTCTTTTTTTGTAGGATTTATAATTTAAATTTTCATTTTTAAGAATGATTCGCAATTGTGAGATTGTGAAAAAGCGACGTCTTTTTAGAAAGTTTATTGTTTTAATCTCTGAAAGCCCGGAAGGCACTCCAGCCCTTTTTTACATCGATTACAGATAAATTTTAAGGTCAGTGAATATTTCTCAAAATTGAGTTTGCTCTAAAACAACTATTCTTACCAGCTGTTCTTGTAATTTATATTCTATCTAAAATTACGTCTTATTTTTAGTAAGAAGAAAGGGGTGAGGAGCTTAACTACTGCGTCACAGCATGGAAACTTTCAAAGCGTGTTTTCATTTTCATAGAAGTTTTATAAATGACAAAGTCAATTAAGGTTGATGAAAATCTCAACAAAGGTAGAAGCTCCATTAATTATTTATTTGAAAATTCGAAGACTGTTTTGGTTTTGGTCAGATGAGTTTCACAAACTGATATTGTTTAAGCGTTTTTGAGTTGAATAGATTATTGTTCGCGGAGACATATGTCTGCTTTGTTAATTGACAGATCGAGTCTTAAGTAAATTCCTTTTTAAGAATCGCTTTTTCATTTATTTTTTTATTTCATTGCGAAGAGTTCAATTTTATCTCTCGTTTTTAATATATTTGTATTTTTTTGTCGTATTTCAAAATCAATTTCTAACCGCGCGATTTTAATTAGTTTTTACCCACGAAAACGTATTTTTTCAGCTGTCGCCTTATTTAAATTCCCAAAACATTATATTTTCGAATCTCAATTTCAGAGGTAAAAAAAAGGGTTAAACATAACATAAATCAGTCAAAATCTCTGACAAAAGATTAACGGAAGTTTCATCTATGTAAGGAAAGCAAAAACTCGTTGTCATGGAAACACATAACGGTCAGAAACAAACAACAGCTGCTGAAGGATGTTACTTATGATGCGGCCCAATAGTTTTCATGTTCTTCCTGGAAACATAAAAAACCTCAAACTCTCGAGTGATTCTCAGAAAAAATTTTATTCGGTAGGTTTTTTTGCGTTATTTCGGCGAAATGGACAGTCGTTTCATCATTCTTATCCCGCCGATCGCTCCTCGAATTTATTATCAAAAACCATTATATATTTTCATGGCATCTCACGACTGAACATTTTATAGGTGGTCGAATCTGAAGAGCAGATCAGTTTCTCAGCGTTCGGAATGAGAAAAACTCGTCTTTTTTCATTCGGTGAGTGTCACATAAGTTACGTTATAATGAAAATCGAAGCGTAAGGGAGTTTTAAGGGAGTTTTACGGGGGGAATACCAAATTGCAAACCATTTATAAGGGTGGAAAATCCACTTTCCTCTGACGAAAACCTTGTTTATTTGATATAAACCGGACCAAGGGCTTTTTCTCCAAAATGTCACCTCCATGATGGATTCCCGAAGGAAAATAAAGGTTTTTATCCATCCGTTTCTTTCCTTCGGTTTTCCTCTTCAACAGTCTTTAATCTCGTGAAGCGGAAGTAAAGTGTGAATCGGGGGAGGCTATTATTCATTCCCAGAGAGATTTTTTTCGGTAATGGCGTCATCTCTCCGTATCAAATTCCACTTACAACTTCTCTCGTTAAGAGATTTTCACTTCTTTTCTTTTGTTAATTCTTCTTTCCTTCTTTATTTTTTTTCTGAAAATAAAATCCGCCTCTCGGAACAAAGATTACGTGGGGAGTGGAGACAGTTTCTCACCAGCTTCCCCCTCTCTTATTCTGCTTAAGTTCTAAGGCATAATTTTACCTGAAGGCGGCGCCATCCACTTGAGGTAAATGAAATTGTCAGCCTTCTCCCCTCTCTGCTCCCCCTCCGCCACCCTCGGGGCTAACGACCCCAACTCGCAACCTTTTATCCTTCAAAGGCTCCCCTTTGGAGTTTTGTGTTTTATCGTTCCTCAACTTCCCCCATATGGGACGATGTTATACATTTAATTTTGTGTATTGGCTCTCGAACGAAGAGGAGTTATTCTTCTTTTATACCATAATGGCTGGGAGGGGTCAAATTGACCACTGAACTGTATTGTGTTTTTAAATTTTAAAAATTCACATATATTGATGTTAATGCATTTATTAATATTTTCAAATTTTCTGGAGTTCGTTACATTTTTCTCGTTTTTTTATTTCCTCTTTTGTTTCTTGTTTTATTTTATTTTTTTGTTTTCTTTCCCTGTTTGTTATTTTCCTTTTTCGTTTTTTCCCTGCTTCTTCCTGTTAATTTTATCCCCTCTTTTTCCTTAAGTTTTAACACTTTTTTCTCTTATTCTCTTTTTTTTCTTTGAGTTTTTTATTTTTCTTAATTTTCTCTGTCTTTTAACTGCTTTTTTTTGTTTTTCTCCTTTTTTTAAATTTCTCTTATTTTTTCCCAATTTTTTCCTCTTCTTTCTCATTATTTATCTATTTTTTATTTTTTTCCATTTTTGACCAGCATTTATCTTTTTTTTCTTTTCACTCTTTTTCTTGTTATTCTCCCTGCTTTTCTCTTTAATTTTCCTTCCATTTTTTATGAATAGGAAGCATTAAAATCTCACAAAGTATTCTCATCTGTTTTTAACATTTAAAACAACCAATTGTTCCACTAATTGCTGTAGAAAAAAACGGTCCCATTTCTAAGAATAAAAGACAAACTTGAATAATTAATTAAAGTCATAAAACCATTTTTAATTACGGCAGTAAGTTTCATTAAAGTCGCCCAGGGGTCACAGTGACCTCTATCTGGTGAATAGTCATACAAGCAGCAGAATATTGGGTGTAACCCCTCTCTGTCAGCATTGCCCAAAGCTGAACAGGTAGAGAGCTTTCCCTTATCAGCGAAAACTCATTAGCGGCAGCTGACTGCTTGTACGTGAGGGAGGCAGGCATAATCCAAAGGAGGATAAATCCTCGGCCGTGTTGTTTTTCCTGACGTCGTAATTAACGGGCGGAGCGTGCACCAAATAAATAAGAAATGAAAAGAATTTCCACACCGCCATTTTACGGCCAACTTTATTTCCCATTTGAGGCTCATTTTTCCTGGAAACTCGTGAGGAGATCTCCGCCGCGGAAACCATAATCCCTCCTCCACTCCCCGACAACATTCCCTCCAAGTAATTACCAAAATAAACATCTTAGAAACTGTGGAAAACTGTGGAAATTCTTCCTCTCAAATGTGCGGCTCTTTCTGAGGGAAATTCAACCGGAAACTGTTGAATGAGAATACTGTGCAGATGCCCACCCTCAACCCTCAAGGGGAGGAAGAGGAAACGACTCATATTTAAAAATTATATAATTTATTCACTTTCGTGGAAGTTTCTTACCCTTGACAATTGACAATAACACTGTCAAAGGGGCGATAGTGAGCCATTTTTGTTTTTACAGTTTTTGGCTTTCTTTATTAAATATTGCACCATTGTGGTTTTTATATTACAGACAGCGGAAGTGAATGCATTCATAGAATATTTTCTGGGCAATTCACCCTATTTTTCTTTTTTAAAAAAGACAAAAACGGAAAGAGCAGGGGCAAATATAAAAGGAAAAAAGAGGAAGAGGAAAAATATAGGAATGTAAAAAAGCAAAAACGAATTAATAAAAACTGAAGAATAAATTGAAATAAAGAAAACCGGAATGTAGGCCTAATTGAAAAAGGGAAAAGAGAAAATAAAATAGAAAAAAGGAAAGTCAGAAAAGCACTGAAAAGTGGAGAAAAAAGGAATTAGAAAGTCACTCGAAAAATGTTGACACTACAGTAAATTCAATTCATGTGCAATATTACATTTTTATAAATACAATTATTGTATTGTATTGATTGTAGAAATCAAATCAATGGTGCGAATTGTTGTGTTCCCGGAGGGACTCACACAAAATTCCAGAATATAAAACAAAATTTTATAATTTAATCTAAACTTTTATTTGAACTGAGGTGCCATAAAAAAAGGTCGTCCCTGAATGCGAGAGCGGAACCTTTGATGACAAAGGACGCTTTCTCCTTTCGAAACAAAGGACGCGGCTTAGAATAGGAAAACAATACAATTTACGACTCAGCGTCCTTGGCCATCTTTTACAGAAATCTAACAAAAATATTAAGAATGTTTACAACAATCTCTCTCAGTGTGTAACATTAATTACAACAAAATAACATTCAATATTTACTATAAAATAACTTATTATTATATTATTATAAAATAACATTCATTATTTGTAATATTAAGAATACAAAATGATACAGCGGCCATTTTGACCCTTTCCCCGCTGCAATCACACGACTAATGAACTCCACTAAAGGAGTTAAGTGAATTGAAATTTATTGAATTTCTCCCGAAAACCCCTTTGAGTACTTCGAAAGGATTCGAAAATGAGCGAAAAAATTTATGCGGCCCCGCTTTTCCACCCCATTTTGTAAGGGTAATAAAGGAAGAGGCGGCATTGGAGGGGAGGGGTGGAGCAGAGATTGAAAATTGGGAAATTTTTCTATCCCCAGAGGGATCCCGGGGGA
Source organism: Brueelia nebulosa (assembly GCA_028293925.1). NCBI lineage: Eukaryota > Metazoa > Arthropoda > Insecta > Psocodea > Philopteridae > Brueelia > Brueelia nebulosa. Next base: position 407,279 of record JAQIBA010000042.1, read on the forward strand.
AGAAGGTGAGGCAGTCGTTTTTATAATAACATCATTAAACTCTCGATGATGTTAACTTTCTTGCGGTTTTCGGCGACATTTGAGCCGGTTGAAAGTTTTTAATGTATTTTAATTCGGAGTTGCCTAAATAAGATGCGTTTTGTGTATTTAATTAATGAATTAAAATATTTAAGTAAAAAATTTTTAACAAATATAAATGATTTTTATGGGTAAAAAATAGAAAATGTATAAAAAAAACTTTCAATTTTCAAAAAAAAGAAATATTTAATAAAAATTAAGTTTCCCCGTTTAATTCTACGAAAATAAAAAAAAATACAGAAATAGAAACATTTAAATACGTGAAAGGTTCAGTTGAATATCGTAAAAGGATTAAAAGTGAAACCCTTTTTGGCAACAATACACAGCCAATGGTTTTCGTTTCGAATGTGAATAACTTCGGGCTGTATATCATTCCTTAATAACTCAGTGGAGTATCGAATTCTCTTTCGATAAGCGGTCGCATTAAATCATTTTAACTATTCCCTCCGTCTCTTCTTCCAATTGATCTAATTAGACCTCAAACGATCCTCCGATTTGGTCTTTTAAGAGGACAGTCTTTTAGTAAATTACCATTTATATTTTACTGTATATTTCTGCTTTTTTATTCCATTTACTCCGTTAAAAGTGAGCTTATATATCCTTATAAAAAGTTAAATTTTAAATTTAATTATTTTATATTAACTTAGCTTTTATTATAATGAGAACATTTTTACATTTCTATACTTTTGTCCGATTTACAAACACATATTGTTGAAAGAAAACATAAATCTATGAAAGTAAAAAATAATAATCTTATTTTTTTTCCTTTTTTACTTACTGCAATTAAAATTTTACAAAATACAAAATACAAATTTTATATTATAATTCAGCTAATCTATTTAGACTATTACCTGTAGCAGTATAGTAATTATAATTTTATAATTTTTATCCCTGTATTAATTTCCAATTTTGCTATTTTATACAGTAATTTCTAATGCATGCAATTATAACAATTTTATAATGATTTTTACATCATAAATAACAATGCAATAATTTCATTTATACATATACAACATTAACTCTCAAATGGTGTTGAAATAAAATGAGATTTCAACCACATAAGCTAAGCATGGGATTCGTAAAAAATTAACTTCTTGTTTTTACTTTAATTTTTTAAAAGAACAGGCGATTATTTAACTCCGAAATTAAATTAAAATTTAATTATAAGTTTAATTAGAAAATTTTTGGGGGATTTTAATATAAATATTAATAAAACCCTATTTTTTCATAATTAAAGGGATATATTGTTAAAAAAGGAGGAGTGTAAGACTTTGACACGAAAAAACGGGAGAAATTTGAATTCCACGATTTTATGTATTTTTAATTTTTGCTCAAATTCCCAAATAAAAGAATTAATATTTGATGATTGGGATGTTATGAATGAATTTTAATATTTCCGTTTAATAAAATACCTCATGTTTCATTAATGAATTTTTTAACATAAATCTAAATTGGGTAAAATTCTCACCCCCGAACACCGTTAGAGGGTTAAAATTACATTTATTACATATTAATCTTTCATTTTTTACAATTTTAATATTTATAAACCTTAAATAAATTTTCCCACTTTTGTTTTTATTTCTTTTGGAAATCCAATGAAGCGTTTTAATTCTTCTTATCCTTTTTATCTTCTTTTACTCTTTCTCATTCTCTCATTCGGTTGTGGAGTCGCTGATTTCTTCTTTATTTTGAGCTCTCTGCTCTCCTTCGCTGCTTCTTCATTTCCTCTTTGTTTCCGCTTCCATCCGCGTGGTCACTTCTCCGTCTGTTGCCTTGAAATTGTATTATTTCTATTAGAAATTAATTTTACGGCTTCCTTATTACATTCTCTCCTATTTAGAGGTAATTGTTTAATAAGGGGGCGTCCGAACGAGTTTTCATTTCTTAACCCATTTATTTATTTAATCAGCATTGGCGTGTTTGAATTAAGTACACGTGTGGAAAATAAAGGCATAAATGAACTAATAAAATATGAATTATCAGTAAATAAATAATAAAATAAATATGGCACCGCCCTTTTCCCTTATAAGTTCAAATATTGAAGTGCTTTTGCCAATTAATAATTTTCCACAGATGAAATTTCCATTAAAAGAAGAAAAGCCGTTAAAAATTTGAGGGAAATAATAAAAAAGATGTGGATTCTGTTGTGGAAAAACCGTTTAACGATAGTTAAATGTTCGCAGGTGAAAGCGGCTTTATACTTCGGAGTTTAACGGAATTTAATTAACCCTTTGCCCACTCTGTGATTGGCTGACAGTTTTCAAGGTCAAAAGTAACGCTTGGGTTTTCCTATTTTTATTATTATTATTCTTTTTTATTCTGTTAACTATTTCAAAAGGAATTAACTCAGTGAATAATAGTATTTCTTTGCTGTTCTTCCGCAGATAAATCGACAGATAAATTTAATTTCAAATTACTGTCGCTTTTTTTATGTTTTATTACCTAATTTCAAAATGGCGCCCGATTCATAATAATAACAATTTAAGTTAGGCTTTTGCTTAAAGAAAAGAAAACGAAGAAGAATACAATGAAATGCGAATGTTATGTAAATAACACAAAATTAACAAAAGGGAATTAATAATAATAATGATGATAATATTAAAGATATAATGAAATTGTATTAATAAAAATGAATCAGTTTATCTTTTCGTTTCATTTCTTTTTATTGTTTATTCACTTTGTTATTCTTCTCTTTTATTTTTTCTTTTTCATCTCTCTTCTCTCTTCTGTTCCTTATTTATTTTGTCTGTTAAGAAATGGAGACTTTGTATTTGGGGAATGTATTTTCCCGCTTCCATATTAAATTATTGGAATAAATAAAATTACCCCAAAACTCTTCTCGGCGTTCCGATATCATAATTTTCTGTTTTTGAAGGCGGTGGTCCTCTCACTCATATCCAAAAAAGAATCCTTCATATGACTTAAATCCTTTCGACCTGCAAACATAACCAATAGAATTAGCATAACATTCATCCTTTGATCAATTCAGTGACCTCAGGCGAATCCTAAAAATTATTAAATTTTGCAAAGTTTTCCTTTGTCAGATAAAAAGCAAAGGTTTTTCCTTTCGCCAACCCGATTTTTGTGTTCCTTTCATAAAATCCTTTGGCGTCTGAGAGATGGTAATTCACAAGGCCTTAAGGTTTCCGTTGCCGAAAGGAAACGGAAAGAATAGGTTTTATACGTCGGCGTCGCCGCGGGGAGGAATTTCGCAATATTATACATTAAAAGAGACTTTCAAAGGGGAGGAATTTAAATTGAAAATACCGCAACCGGAGAGGGAAAGGAAATGATTTGTCAAAAATCTTTTCCCTTTTCTTCGCCCTATAAAACTCAAAATGGCCGCCCTCTTCAACAATTCGGCTGCTCAGACGAATCTATAAATTTATAACCCCTTCTAAAACAGAAACATTGTTAATATTTATTATCGTCGCCGATGTAAAACTCCCGTTCGCTTTGTTATCCCTTCGAACATTCGCTCATCAATTGGCCGTCGTCAGTTCGTTCCTTAATTGATTTTCATTTAACAAAATATTTCTTTCATCCGATGAACTCTTAAAGGGTCGAACACGCGGACACGAAGAAATATCTTTTAAAACCGGACGATCTCACCGGAAATGGATTCGAGACTTCCCCCTCGGGAAGGGATGAAGGGGTTGGAAAACTCTGAAAAAAAAGATGGCGGTGAATGAATTCCCCGAGGTTCGATTAATGGCCGGCGAGATTGACTGGAATAAATGAAAGGCGAGTCCGGTCCATTCGAAAAGAAATTTGCTTTTGGCGATTTCAAAGGAAAAAAGGAAATGAGCCGTGTTGGAAAAACCAATTAAATTCGCACGCCATGTGATCTTTAAAACCCCTTCCAAGTCTCGCCAGTGATTTTATCCAACAGATTTATTTCCACAGATAAAAGGTTATTAATTATTAACGCCGAATTCCCGACTGCTTTTGTTTTTGCCTGAATTCGGTTTTCGAATGAAGCTTTTTTCCCGACACGAAGAATCATTTGAGAAATGAAAGAAAATGGAAAAGAAGCGCAGAATTAAAAACTCATTAGGAAAATGCGAATAAATTTGGCAACGTTTCAATGGAGTGTTAAAAAAAAGAATACAAACTAATTTCCGAGAAATCGTTGAAAACATAAAAAGAAAGCGAACTTGAATAAAAAAATAATTTTTTTTATTAAAAATTAAGTCACAAGATATTAGTTAATGTCAAGTAAAAATTATGCAAACCATAAAATGGCCGTAAAACTAAAATGTTTTTTACTTTGGTTTTATTTCTCTTTACGTTCATGTCACTCAATTTAATTTTTCATCACCTCTTATGGCCAAAACAACACCTTGCTATATTTATATATATACCAACTGACATCGGTCTCTTTAATGGCCGATCATAAAATGACCGTTAACCGCCCGCAGTGCTACCAACCCTCGTCCGCCTTTTACGAAATTATATTTATACGCACTCCCGCCCTCATTGGAAAAGCAGTTTAATTCCCAAACTCCCAACTAAAGTGCAGACTCTGCGAAAATATAGAAATCTTATCAAATGAAATTTGGAAAAATGACGAGGAAATTGGGAAATTTTCTGTTTTGCTTGTTTGGATTTTCCATTTGAGAAAACTCTGTAATTTTCCTTTGTCTTCCTTTTCCACCTGTTCAATTCTGCACGAAGAATTTTCCACGCGGAAACTCTCTATTGATTGTTCTCATCAACATTTCCCCTAATTATTCATGTGAAAGTGTTATTTTGTATATTTGACATGAGAGCATACGCCATTAATCAATTATGGTAAATAGCCCATCCATTATCCAAATAATTCATTTTTAAATTCAATTTAGGAGTCGTAAACAACTATAAGTGTTTCACCTCAGTACAAAAAATAAAAATTATAGTAAACGAAAAATAAAAACATTACAAACACACATAAGAAATATATAATTAAATATAAATATAAGTATAATAATATATTAATTACAAATTTTTAAAATAAAAAATAATTATTTAATATTATTCATATTATATTAAATCATTATTTAATACTATTCGTTATCATATATAATATTATGTATTAATGCATAAATATATAATATTACTCAGTATCATATAAAAATATATTCATTCCTGCTCATATCATTCAATATGAGCAGGTAACAATAATGGAAACTAAATAAATGCTTTATTCTAAATGTATTTTTAATTTTCGCTTTACGAGACAATGTGTTTCATCTCAACTTTTATAATAAGAAAAGTTCAAAAATTATATATGCCCAACTAATTAATATACAATTTACTTTCTTATCCTGAGTGAGTGAGCCAAAAAAATAATTAAAAATAAATAAATACACTCAGAAATTAATAAATAAAATAAGCAAAACTAATTTAAATTGAACTGATAACTGAATATATAAATGCTTAAAATGTAAACACAACCAATTTTATAATATTTTATATCATCCCATTGTTTTCTACTTTGGCACTGATGACTTTTCCTTTTCCTGTCTTCAATCCGATTTCATCTGCGGCGCCCATTAATTTTAATTAATAAAATCAAAGAGTGATGAGTTTTAGATGTTGTCAGCGAAAGGAATTCCGACACAAAGTGTCAGCAACTCATTCATTTATTGTCTGTTTCCACTTCTCTCATCCGTATTCCATACATTAAATGCCACCACTGAGTGTATGCTGTGTATTATAATTACTTTTACATTTTGTTTTAAAAAATTTCCCCCCAAAACAAAAGCACTCATTAATTCTTTTAGTTTTTTGGTAAATTAATTTAATTGTGGAAATTATTAGCCTGCAGGTGCACAGTTTTTTTTGTAAATATTTTTTGTCCTCTTTTTATATATTTCTTCATAATATTAATTTTTATTTTTTATTTTACTTTTGGTAAATATTTATTTAAATGCCTTTTATTTCATTTTTTTTTATTTTTTCTTACTAAAATTTTTCAAATTAAGGTTCTCATTTTAGTATTGATTTATTTATAAAAAGCATAAGTTTCGACCTTCCCGTGTAAACATAAATTTATAATTAAATGAGAAAGAAAAATAATAACACAGGGTTAATTTTATAATAAGAGCCAACTCGCAGGTCTCCTTTCATTAAAACGGCCGGCCTTTCCGTAACGTTAGCTTTTAATTACTATGTTTTCAAACACAAAAGATTTTGCTGCGGGTCACAAAGCGAGCAAACGAAGGTTGCTTTGAGGAGAGCAAAGAGTGCGATAACAAAGTTGACGCCCGTCGTTTCCCATCAAAGTACACCAAAGTCATTAGCTCAATAATTAATTTAAGGCATTTAAACTGAATTAGGAGACTGCGAGGGGGTTTTAAGCCTTTTACAAAAACGACCCCTCACTTTTTTACTCATCCGCACGCGCCATCTTTTCATTTTCATCCACTTTATCTCCTTCGTTATTCTCTGACCTCAACTTTCCACAGGTCGACTCATAAATAGCTTTTCCGCTTTATTTACATTATAATACAAAACACTTTTTTAAATTCAGGACTTTACACGCGAAACCTTAAAACTAATCAGGTCAGGTTTAGGGTTAAACCTCTTGGGAGAGCAGGGGATTTGGGGATTCTAATTAAATATTTTCACATTTAAAAGGAATAAAACTTTCTGTTGTCGTTAGGATTTTCTCATTAAGATAAACCACAAACTAAACTCACACAAACGACAGCTGCGTTAAAAAGAACATTTAAATAAAAGCAAAAACGAAATGAACTCAAATAATAATTTCCCCATTTAAAGTCTTCCTTTAATTAAACATTTACGCTTATTTTATCAAATATTAACGTTATTTTGTCATAAAAACGACATCTGAAGAAAGTATGGCCACCCTTAGTGTCTGAACGAAAGGAAAGGTTGAAATCCGGGACAGAAACATCTGTGTTCAGCCAATCGCCGAACTCTTTCACTATCATCTATTGTTTTTCGGGTTGTTTTGCAACTTTTTGTGCCCGGGGAAAATATTTTTCCATCTTTAGATCAGTGATGGCCAACCTTCCATAATATAGGGGCCAAACTTGAGTTTGGTGTAATTTCGCGGGCCACAACGTTTGCGTAAATTAAGTATAAGAATTTAAAATTAAAAGTTATTCTAACATTAGCGTACAGTTGTAACCCCTTATTTAAAAATTAAAATGAACTAAAATCACCAAAATGCATATGTGAATATATAAAAGCGCAGGCCACATGCAACACCTTCACGGGCCGGATATGGCCCGCGGCCCGTAGGTTGGGCATCACTGCATTATATAATTAATAGACCCTTTCTCTTCACGTACTCTGAAGTGTACGGGCTTTCTAAACAAATCTCTGTGCAGTGTAAACACTAATGATTCTAAATGTTTTTGCGCCAACGGCCACATTTTCGAATTTCGAAAGTAGAAAGATTAAGAAAAACCTACCGTGATTGCAAATTCTGACATCGCCCATTGTATTTACTGACATACAACGCCCACAGTGGCCAATTCTTCAACATTTGCTGATATTGTATTGGTGTCTCGGAAATTTAAATGTCCTATTCTTAATGTGGTGAGCGGATTTCAGGACTATTCACTGTAAAATTAATTTACATATTTTAATAACGTTGTTAAATTTGGCGTTGGTTTGCAGTATTTAAACTCCACTCGGAGACGCTTCTTTGTGTGAACATCGCCTTTTATTAATTGTGTAATTTTTATTGAAATTAATTAAGGCGACGGAGCGATTTTGTATTTTGTAGAATTAATGTCTGCCATGCGGATTTTGGCTCTGCAAAGCGGTTTTCATTGAGACAAAACACTCCTTTGGCCGTTAAAAGCATAACGCCCACATTTCGCTTATGCACCGCTTTATTGCAACCATTAGAAATGAATTTAGTTTTTTTAAGTGGGATTTTCGTGTTCGCTCCAAACGTCATCGCTTCGGATCCGATTTTTAACTCCACTCTCGTTTATTTATTGTTCACGATAAGAATTGCTAATTATTTTTCATCTGAGATTTTTCACTAGACCAACCTCTTTTTCATGCAACTACACCAAATGCGGATGACCTAATTCAAGGGAAGGCGCTCCATCCTCATTTCGAAAGTAACCACGACTATGTCTCTTCCAGGTACGGCCCATGTCATGTTTCCTGCTCACATAATGAACACATGGCGACGTCTCTGACAGGAGTCGGGGCTGTGTGGGCATCGCTCTCGTTGCTCGCTGCCATTCTTTGCTGCTCCGGCTTTTATCTGCCCTTCTGGATACAGGTAATGCATCCTTTTCTCACCAACTCAAGCATCACCACCACCCTGAAAATTCACAAAGTTATATATTACTCGGAGGGAAGTCTCCCTCACAAAAGTCACAATCGTAATTATTAATTATTGAAAAGGGGTGATGTGTGGAGCCATCTTTTGCATTTAGTTTTTAATTATCCGAGCACATCTGGCGACGGAAGAGTTAATTGCTCAGCAAAAAATATAATGAGGATTCGAAGCGCAGCAACAAAGGGAATGACAATCCCCGTGTGCAACTTAATTTATAAACTCCAAAAAATTGGGGTAAGATAAGGCAGGCGCCGGTCCATTGTTTGGTTAGGACCGGAACCTTATCTCCCTGGGGAGACTTTGGGGAGACTTTGGGGAGACGTTGGGGAGACGCTGGGGAGAGGTGTTCCCGTGGAATCAATCATCATTCATTCATTCATTCACTGATCAACAGAGCCAGTCAGCGATGCAAACGTTTTATGCGGATGAGCGGTTTTTACCCCTTCCCCACACCAAAATAAATAATTAAAAAGCTATAAAATCTATGCATTTACCATTGGATTCATTATATAGCCAAAGGATAGGTTTTTTGTCGATCAATTTAAGATTCAGAAATGCGTCATTGCCTGAAAATAATACTCAGCTAATGAAATATAATAATTTATATTTGCGCTTCACCCGTTTAGATGAGGAGTGCAGAATACCTCTTCATATGCCACCCCGCATTGTTAACCCTTTAAGAGGCAAAATTTTTTCCGACGGTGAAATTTTTCGACCGTATTTCGATGCGTTCAATTCAGATTTTCTATATTTTGCCGTTTTTGAAATAAGAGAATGGGACAAAAATGTCCCTTTGGACATTAACAGAACGCTTTTTTGTCATTTCATTTATTTATTCATAATTTTTGCTTTTTTAAAGGTTAATTCCACGACTTTACAACAAAAAGTCGCTTGGACTGAAATCCCTTTTATATTCAAATCAGTTTATAAAAATTTGAAGGTCAAATTTTTGAACAACGAAAAAATTGAAGGTTTGACAGCCCTAACTCCACCCCTGATCACTGATTTTGAAAATTCATGATATATCAGAAAGTTGAAAACCTCACCAATCAAATGACGTAGAAATCATAAAATTTTTTTTTGGAGGATTTTACTCATTTTAAAAAGGGCTTTGACGTTCCTGTGATCGTTGAAGGGTTAATATTCATCAGATAACTCTGTCATACACAACTGTGCACAAAGCGAACGATAAAAGAAAGGCAACATTGTAATAACAAAAGGTTCACTTCTTCCTATTAAAACTGAATAAAAACGGAAATTACTTTTGCTTTGACACTGAGAATACCTTTGGAAAGAAAGAAAAAAAAGAAATGTTCTCATTCTCTTCTGCTCAACCCTTTAATTGGTTCTTTTTCTCTTAATCAGCCGCACCGTTTGTGCTCTTCTCTTAAATCTCTCCCGCGACCGAATAATTAATAATTAACGCGGTCGCTTTGTCAGTGACGAACGTCCAAAGTTTTTCACGAGAAGGAACCCCAATCCATAATTAATCGGTGAAGAAAGAAGTGATTTTCCGAAGAGGGTGAGTCGTCCTTCAACTTCCCGATGGCCATGACACTTGCTTCTGGTGTTGAATGCACACATTAACACCAAAACGGCGAGTCTTTTTATTGCAAATTTTATCTCAATTTTTTCTAAACAAATTTCATCTCCAAAATTGCTTTTTATATTACGATTATATGCGAATATAAAAAGATTATGCCATCTGCATTAGTGCATTTTTTTGCTGTTAATTTTTATCTTTGTGACTTCCAAGTTTTATTATTTTTAAATGAACACATTTGACAGATTACACGACTTTGCTTTGTCCTTTTTTTCCTTTTTTTATCCTTTTTCATCCTGTTTTCAAGGTTCCTCGGCAGGTTCACAAAAAAACGCCTTTCCTTTTTCTATTATTTCACGTATATTTATTTGTCATTGTTGTCAGGTGCCGGTAATTAACTTTGTCTAATTACTAACTTTTTCTACTGTTTGCTTCAGCTAATTTTAGGTTGGATAATTACTTTATATACCGTCTTTTAGTTATTCATTTATAATAGACTCTTTAAAAGCACATAATTCTATTATAATTGGGGAGGATTAATAAATTCTGTAGGGAGAGAGAAGATAAGATAAAAACAACCACCAAAAAATCTCAAAATGGCGGCGTCCCTTTCAATTTAAGATTTGTTAGTCGGCGACCGCATTGTTGTGGCCCCAAAGAAAAACATTAGTGTTTCCGATACGATATTTATGGCGTCCCCAGGGAGCGGATTTCCCTCTTCCTCAAAACGGGACAACACGAGAAAGTTCCATTTCGTCCGGAATGAAGACAACTCGTGGAATCCTTTTCTGAAAAAGGTTCTCAAAGGAAAACTAATATAAGGCGGTCCTTGCGAGAAGAAATGAGTTTTTCCTTTCCTTTGGAAAGAAGAAAAAGCTCGCGCCGCCATTTCCGAATCGTTTTTCATTTTTTCAACAGCCCATTTCTCCCTTTCGAGGGTCAATATCGAATGGAACACAAATGCACTCTTTTATTTTAAGAGCATAAAATAGTTTCCATTCGTTTTCTTCTCTCTCTCTCTCTCTCTCTCTCTCTCTCTCTCTCTCTCTCCACTGGTCTTCGCCATTTTTCTCATCAATTCAGTTTTTTCAAATAGTGAAAAAAACGTAACATAACAATGATTTGCAAATAAAAATCAATTAAAAGTTTATTAAAATTTAAACTGTTACGTAAACATTTGTTCATTAATTGCAGTATAAGTTTGTATTTTGTGTTGCAATGCAACGGTTAGTAATTAAATGAAAATTTAATTGTGAACAAAAAATGTAATATTTTAATGGTTAATAATTAAAACAAAAATTAATATAATTAAGTTGAAATAATGGGACGTTGACACCAAATTCAACGAAGCGGAGGTTTCCAAAGGATTATTAAATCCTTTGAGTCAAACGCGGCCAAATGTTTTTCAAACCATTAAATTTATCCCTTTTCAGTGCCATTTCGAAAATCTTCGATTAAAATAACAATTTATATTTAAAAAAAAAAAAAGAAACATTTTCTTTACCTGCAGAAATCGGCCATTCGCCCGAAAAGGTTCAAAAACAATCGAAAGGGGTTTTTATCCGATTTGTACCTGTATTCTCTCTTCGAAGGGGTTCACACATTGTAACCGAACGGCAAAACATAATTGCTCTCAAAACTAAATAAATATAATATCCAAGGGGATCGGGTTATATTTTTTATAAAAAACAAAACTTGAGAACGACTGATATACAATAAAGGGCAGAAAAACAGGTTGAGGACATTCAACAAGTTTTTGAAGACACATCCATTTGAAACAGTTCTTCAATAGCAGCATCGTTTCTCCCTCAACGCCCTTATTTACATTTTCATCCCCGAGAATCGGACAAAAGAACCAACCCCTAATTGGACTCTTTTCTGCTTTCAGGTACGTCTAACATTATGACATTGACCCGACTGTGGCATTTCGGTTCTCAAAGACTCACCCTTCGCGAAAGCTGCAACGCCATACCAAACATTATTTGACATTCTCCAGTTTTCGGTGAAAAAGAAAACGCTTTCGAGAAAAATCCGTTAGAGAGAAAAAATGGGGGAATTGCCGTTATCTTCGTTGAGACGTTTCGAATGAGGGGGATGAGAAATGGGGAGGCTGAAGTGAAAGTGGTGATAACGTGGGGGGTTGAGGGGTGAAGACGAAAGGGTGGATTTGTATTTATTTAGGGGGAGGGAAAGGTTAAATGACTTTGGAAACTCACTGAGGTCGGAATCGTTCGAGTGGAGAGAGAGAGAGACAGAGAGAGAGAGAGAGAGAGAGAGAGAGAGAGAGAGAGAGAGAGAGAGAGAGAGAGAGAGAGAGAGAGAGCGAGAAAAAGGGCAAAAACAATCTATGACCAATTAAGGGCAAAATATTTAATTGCACTGACGCAAAGAAAAAAATACTTTATTAAGTATTTATGATAAGACATAAACAATAGTCAAAATCTTCTGAATGTTATCTTATTCATATTAATAATTAATTAGTTATTCATTAATCCATCCATAATTATCACATAAAATTAACCCCCGTTGTGTTCAGAATTACACTGAAATTTCATTTATAATTTATTCCCTTACGTTCTCTTATATTTTACATGAGTTTTTCACTCACTTATATAATCATCAGTGTCTTATTCTCTTGCATTGCCTCAAATAATTATTAATAATTATTGCAATTAATTAAAGTTTTATTATCAAATTAAAAAATGTTGAAAACTTCGGAAAAAAACGGAAAAAAACTCACACTGCCAATAATAAAAAATAAATGTATAAAAAATACTTTTAAGTAGAAAACTTAAGATATTTCCTATTCTTACTTAAGGTTAAGTAGAAAACTTAATTTGTATATTATTACGTATGAAAAATTCGGCATCACAAATTTTACTTATTTTGTATTAATAGAATAAGCCTTTAAAAGATTTATTTAATTTTTATAATCTTGCTTTTATTAAATGACAAAATAAAATACTGTTTACAGTAACAAATATATAATAAAGTATAATATACATAGAGTATAATTACAATAAAGTATTTAATAATTTAGGAGTATCATAGTCTAAATAATCAATCAATATTTTTGCATTGCAATGCGTTACCCTTAAAAATTGGTATATTAATAAAAATTACTAATAATAATTTCCTTCTGCTAATTACCAACGATTTGGTGAATTTAATTTACAATTAATACAATACAATCGTTTCATCAATTTACAACGGATACATATTATTTACAATTTATTTTAAAATATCATCACATTCCGTAATACATTAATGGAGGCAATGTTATACCATCGCCGTTTGTGAGATCACAAATTCGTCGTCTGCTGCAGGCGAAACGACAGAGAGTAATCATACTATATATTATGATATAATACATAAAACGAAAGCAAAGAGGAATGGAGAGAGATAAAGGGAAATCCACAAAGAGGATAAAAGGGTAAATACTTGAGATCCGGGTCGAGGGGTGGAATTCGGGGGGTGGCGCGTGGAGAGGCGCGTAGGGGAGGCGCGTGGGGGAGGAAAACCGATATTAAACCTCACATGGGGAGGCGGAAGTCTTGGAAAAGCCAAAAAATGTAGCGTGCGGATATTATGAAATCCTTCGGGGAAGGTTAGGAGCGGTTGTTTCGAAAGGGGGTCAGGAGGAGAGGGGTGGAATACGGTCAACTCCCTCGGGGGTTCCTGAGGGAATGCGAAGGACGTTCTCATATGGAGATTTTCCGTTTCGATTGCATTCCTGCGGGAAAATCATTGTGTTTGCTATGCGGTGACGGCAAATTGGAACGGCCGAAGGGGTCATTTTGACCCGATATTATTTCTCATTGACCTTTCCTAAATGTCTTCTCCCTTTTGCCAAAGGAATCTTCCTTTGATTTACGCCCAAAGGGAATTCGTTCCCTCCGAATGGGATGAATATTCATAGTTATTTTGGCCAACTGCTTCATTTTTCCATTCCGACCACTTATTTCAATACATAACATTATCGTAAAATTTTATTATCGGATTCTCTGGTGCAAATATGGGCTCGACCCATAACCGCTAAGTGAATACATTATTATATCGTTAAAGTTTCTAATATCTCCTCACGTGCAAATATTATTAAACCTGATGTGAATATATCCACTTTGAAAGGGATAATCAATTTTTTGAAACATTTTCGCAATTCATTAGTATTTATACAAAGTTTCACATAATGAAAAAAAGGGGAAAAATAGGGGAATCCCCCGGCGGTGCCAACCTCTTAACCGACAGCCCTTTTTCACTTTTTCTTTTCTATTAAATCGCCCCTTTCAACGCTGAACCAACAAAATTTGGCCAATTTGTTTATCTTCTTTATTATTTGTCTGTGAAAAGAGAAAAACATGTGAACCTCCTTTTGTTAAATCAAAGTTTAGAAACATAAACGGAAACAGAAAACCTTTTTAAATCTGATGAAAATGTTCGTTAACGGTTTTCGATAAATAAAGAAGATAAAAACAAAAAATATCCCCTTTTAAAAGAAGGAGAATTCACACAAACTTTGAAGGGACAATTTTAAAAGAATTTCATTATTAATTATAATGTGTTAAACGTTCTTTATCTATCTAACTTTATCTGATTGAAGTTGCCCATATCTTCAGTTGACAGTGAAACACTAAACATAGAAACGTTTCAACTCCAAATGTAATACTTTCTAAATTTTTAATTTATTTTCATCAGTGAAAAGTAATTAATCCTTCACTCGAAAGATGTTTCCATCTATTCATCCCTCTTCAAACTTCAAGGGCGGTTGTGGCCGTTTTCTACCCCCATCTCTTCACCCTGCTCAAGAATTTCAACCCCCATGCCATACTTGAATGGGACGAGGGATGAAAGCAACTCATAAAGGATTACGTCGCTTTCTGTTATGAACATGGGGGGAAAAGGAAGGATTCAGGTGAAGGGGATGACGCACCCCCTGAGGGATGAGGGTGAGACGGGCCGGGGAGGCGAAGGGATGCTTCGACTTCTCGCGAATTGAAAAGAGAAAAGTTTCGAGGATTCCGGGATCGCATTGTAAGTTTAATTTGAGAGGGAGAGGGTGGTCGGGGGTTGAATGAAGTCAAAGGAAAGGTTTTCGGTTTTGTTTAGGGAGCGAAGCCCGTCAAAGACATTTTCGAGGACAATGGGACTGAGTTTCATCCGAGGATCGGTTTTCCACTTCCGTTTTCAATTATGTAAGTTGTCAAGGTGGTGAATTTGCAGAGAAAATGGGAGAGTTTGGGCGGTTGGGCGGAAAAGGGCAAAGCAGAAAAGTGGTGACTCAAATACAGGAAATGGTGTCGATGAGGGAAATCGCCAATAAAATGAGAAACGAGTAACCATCGCATTCCGAAGCAGTTAGGGAAACGAGCCAATAAAGAATCGCTTTCCCGAACA